>OZ010736.1:192105915-192635915 GCA_963932295.1 Tipula lateralis | reverse complement strand
CGAGACTAGGAAAGAGTAAACTGAAGGGCCAAATTTATAAATTAAAATGAAATACGTGGAAAATATTAAGAAACCTAAGACGTATAAAACTCAATGTTGATTGAGGAAGAGGGGTTAAAGATTTGGTAATGTTTCGATGGCAAAAATAAATATTCAATGCAGGTATCCAACGTTTAAATTAAAGAAATTTATTTAAATACCACTAAGGATCAAATGAGGACCATCTAGGCACAAAAAAAAACCTTGGGATAAATTGTATTGCAGAATGAAGACTTTTACTGATCGAAATCGGTTAGGGAAAAATCTTGCTTATTTCTCACGCCTATCGAGAATATAGCCCTTTACAAAAATTCTTGAAACACCACTGCTGATAATGTAATTCTTTTGAACCAGTTAACTTATTTATGGAGGTCTTGTTAGTCTAATTCTAATATTGTCACCATTTAGCTTTACATAGTGTCAACAGAAACTACCCTACTATGAATGGTAAGCATAACCTTTGGTTGTAGCCGATTTAATTATAAATTTAACCAATTCTAAAAAAAATAAAGTCTTTTATAATACCTTTGCTGTAAAATTTCGCAATTTATTATTTCGCAAAAGATGTTGAATATACCTGGAAATTATTATTAATTAATTTAGAAAATTAATAAATTTAATTATTATCGTGCCTCGCATTGAAACCAACTGTTAACTTTACTAATGAGATGGCAAAGGATTATTGATTTAATTTATGAAAAACATACATCAAAATATACATACATACATTTCTTCTGTGTTCCAAAGAAACTACTCTATTCAAAGATAAACTATAATAAGTGGTAAGACATCTCACCTCATAAACAAGTAAAATTCGAAAGAAAAAGGATGCATTTATTATAAACACTAGCATTTGCTTGCATTGAGATTTGATTCATATATGTTGAATCTCTGCGTGAAACCTAACCTGAAATTTGTAATCCTCACATATTAAATAGATATATACTCTTTGCATATAGATAGATTAATTAAAGGGGAGCATAAATCAGCACTGTTCATAAAAGATAAACCAGATATTGCTGCTTCCAACTCAATATTTAACTTAATTCCAGCATTATTACAATATTTTGCAAACTCGAGAGGATAAACAAAAATGAGGGTAAAGATGAGCCTGATAGACTGACAACTTACTTTTTCCAAAATAAAAGGACGACTCTCTTGGTCAGAACAGCGATAATTCCAAAACTTAAGGTACCTGTAAGCTATCTGATTAAGAAGACTTAAATATTTTAAGTTCTGCTTGACACATTAGCTACACGATACTTTTATTACACGATGCGATTAACACGGTTTTTACAAGTAAAAAACGTGCAATTTACATGAAGATTAGTTTTTACATACATACGTAAAAAACGTAAAATATGATTTTATGTGAGAAAAACTAACGTGCCATCTCTTATTAAAATAAATTACTAAATACTATATTTGATTTAGATTAAAGTCACTAACAGGTTAATTTCGTTAAAATCATCTTAACTGGCTCGGGTGACAGTGAAAAAAATCACTTTCAAACCAATAAAACACCTGAAAACTGACTGATTTTGCAAATACTCATGTTAATTAATAAGCGAACGTTGGTAAATTTTTGACATTTTAAAACAGATGGCACTGCGTGGCAATGGTGTTGTCTTCGTTTTTTACATCTAAAATCCCAACAGGGACGCAAGTTATTTAATCCCATACAAATAAAAATGTAGTTCACGACTACTGCAACTGCAGTGAGTAGTGGTAGTGTATATGAACATTAACCTTAACTTCCCTGATTTTATAATCATTGAAAGCAGTTTCCATAAAATGACCAACTATTTTAATTATAGTTTAAAAGCGTGGGTTGGAAGGTTTCAAAAGAGGTTTATGGTTCTCTCCATTTGGTCATGGCATAGTCAAAAAATGAAAACCACCACATAAACTGATATCATCCTTTTCTTGATTTTGGTTCTATAACACCTCAAACAACAGAGGTTGAACGTATAATAATAATTCTGTGGGGAACCAAATTGTTACAACAATTTTATGTTTAAGGTTACCATTTAGAACAATATCGCTGGATCAACCCTGCATAGAAGAACATGTTTTTATAATTTATTTCTCTATATATAAAATAAGGTTTTGTGATATCTGCAAACTTGCACAGCATACCTTAACCAATATCAAAAAAATATAAATAGTTATGCTGCTCCGGTTTCTAGCACCGATTTTAACTTAGCAATATGGGTTCTACCTTCAATGGAATATCATCAAAAGTAACAGTCAAATTTAAATGAGTAATTAGTGATATACACCACTACATTGACTGCGTGGGAGTAAATGACATGATTCTGAATTTATTCGATTGAGATCATCATTCGATGTCCACGATCATCAGGCAACTATGTATTTATTTAGCCAGTAAAGGGTTAATTTTTAAAGTAGTCATATAGTTTCCACCAGCGGCAAGCACTCTTGGGATTTTACATGTAAAAACCGAAGACAGCACCATTCACAGTGCCATCTGTTTTAAAATGTCAAAAATTTTCCAACGTTCGCTTTGCTCATTATTAATTAACATAGATAATTGTGTATTTGAAAAATCAGATAATTTTCGGGTCCTCGAAATTAGTTGAAAATCGATTTTTGTCACATTAATCCGAGTCAGTTAAGATGAATGTTAGTAAATTTAATCTTAATCAAAAATTATTGTGACTAACTATAACTATAACTATTTCACAAATTCTATTCGCAAAATAGTAAAAAGATTTTTTAAGAGATGGTGCTTTAATTACAATTTCATTAAATAAGAGATGGCGCGTCAATTTTTTACATAAAATTATTTTTTACGTTTTTTACATATGTAATGTAAATAATAACCTTATGTAAATTACAAGTTTTTTACATGTAAAAAACCGTGTAAATAACATCGTGTAACTTACACACCCAACAGTGCACTGCGTGGCGAGCAGAAATATGATTATTTGTTGTGTATTTTATAGATGATCCGTAAGTTACTTTGTCATTTCACAATTTCATTTCAAGAATAATAAGATTCATGAATCCAGGAGTCCTAATCAATAATGTATTATTGAAAACATGTCAATCGTCAGTGGAAATGCTTATTAGAAAAAGCCGTAACTGCCCTTTAATGTCAGTATTGAATTCAATTTATATCAATTTATCATTTACATCTCCGTCCCTATACGTACGCATTTAACTAACTCAAAGAATAAATGTAACAAGTATTTGTCACTCAATTCTGCTCTGTATTAATAATAATAAAGATCTTCACCCAACCTGCGCAACAGAGGAAATTATTGAAAATCTTAAGCAAAAGGGTCATCAAATAGAAAATGCCGTAAACATCATAACGAAAGAAAAAATCGAAACCCAATAAGGAGTTCAAATAAAGAAAAGAGGGCTTCCACTATTTATACTCACTTTCAATAATAAAGAAAAGGTAGAAGATGTTTATAATATCAAGGCAATTCATAAGAGTATAAATAGAGCCATTGCAAAAAAAATAGCGCTCGCATCCCGCAGTGCAAAAAATGTTAAGGTTTTAACCATACTCAGAAATATTGCCAAAGATGTATTAATGTATTAATTGCTTACAGCCACATCCGGCAAATTACAGGGGATGTGAAATAGCTGAGGAGCTACAGAGATTAAGAGATAAATCATGAAAGCAAAATTCAGTAATACCAGACAAAACTAATCAACCTTTCACCAAAGCGAAACCAAATGAAACGGGAGAACAGAAACTTTACTCGCAAGTGGCAATGCTAAAATCTATCATTTCAAGGAGCACTGAGGATCCAATCGTGCTTCAAAAGATACTAATAAGCATAGAAGTACTTAACATTAGACTAGATAAACAAGAGAAATGTCTTGAAGCCCTAAGTAATAGGCTAGACAAGCAAACCTCTCTAAATGAAATGGCATCCATTCTCTATTAAAATGTCTCAAACAGCAATAAATAAAACATTAAGAATAGTAATCTGGAATGCAAACGGGCTAATGCAACATCTTCCAGAACTAGAAATTTATCTAAATTGCGAGAAAATTGATATATGCCTAATATCTGAAACCCATTTTACTACAACTTCATATGTCAAATTATATGGATGCATCTGTTACCATGCCATTCATCCAGCAGGAAGAACAAGAGAAGGATCGTCAGTGGTAATTAAAGAAAACATCAAACATTATATAGATCTTAAAATTGAAGAAGAATTGATGCAAGGAGTCACAATAAAAGTATATATAAATAACAACAAAGAATATAGCGTATCGTCAATATATAGCCCTCCAAGATTTAATCTACTAAAGGAAGACTATTGCACATTATTTAAATCACTTGGATCTTGTTTCATTATAGGAGGTGATTTTAACGCAAAGAACACATTCTGGGGATCAAGAGTAACCTCTTAAAAAGCAAGAGAGTTGCTTGCAGCAGGACAACAATGCAGCTGCGATTTTCACTCCGGAGATCAACCAATATATTGGCCTACGGATAGAAACAAATTACCCGATCTTATAGACTTCTTTGTCACCAAAGGTATAGACGATAATTACCTGCTGGGGAAAATTTCAGAAAATAATTGAGGATAATATTAATCCCCAAGTGCCAATTACAAATCCGATACAGCTAGAAGAAGAAATAGAACAATTTAACAGCGTCATACAACAAGCGGTGTGGAGTAGTACACCATCAAATACAACAAAAACACGCAAGAATGTTATTTATTGCTTGGAAGTTAGGGAATTGGTAGTAGCAAAACGAAAAGCAAGAAAAGCTTCGCAAAGGAATCGAGTGCCTTAATATAAAACTACTCTAAACTTTTTGTCCAACAAACTAAAGCCGCTAATCAAAGAAATAAAAAATGAATCCATTAATAAATACCTAAGTAGCCTGTCTGGGGAAAAAGATACCGAGTACTCTCTTTGGAAAGCAACAAAAATGTTAAAACAACCAAAACTTCAAATGCCTCCATTTAGAAATGATGATGGAACTTGGGCTATAAGCAGAAAGTAAAATTGTTTGCAACTCATCTTGAAAACACGTTCCAGGCTCTACCTAGACAAACATATAGCTGCTGTCACAGTGCAAGAATTAAAAGATGAAATCAAAACTAACCTAAATGCAAAGAAATCTCGAGGATATGACTTAATTACAGGCCAAATAATAAAAGCCTTACCTGAAAAAGAAATACGAAAGCTACTCCAAATAATTAATGCTGTATTCAGACTTAAACACGTTCCAAATCAATGGAAAGTCGCTGAAGTAATCATGTTACCCAAACCAAACAAACCATTAAATGACAAAAATTCGTATAGTCCGATTTCCGCACTCCCAATAATTTCAAAAATAATTCGAGAAACTACTGCTTAAGCGACTCAAACCAATAATTGAAGAAAGAAATCTTATTCTATCTCATCAATATGGCTTTAGAGAAAACCATTCAACAATTGAGCAAGTGCATCGGATTACAAACATAATTGAAGATGTGCTTGAAAAAAAAAGTTTGTTCTAGTATTTTTTTGGATGTAGCACAAGCTTTCGATAAAGTTTGGCATAAAGGCTTAGAATACAAATTAAAACGAGATTTACCAAAGCAATTCTATGAAATACTTAATTCTTACATAGCTAACCGACACTTTCGTGTTAAACTAGATGGTGAATACTCGAAAATGAAGGAAATATCAGCAGGAGTACCAAAAGGTAGCGTTCTGGGACCAAATATATGTACTATACACCTCTGATCTGCCAACGATAGAAGAGACAACTATAGCAACGTTTACAGATGACACAGCCATATTAGCAGTTGCTGATAACATAGAAGAATCTACAAGCAAATTGCAAAGAGCTACTAATATGGTTAACACTTGGACGAAAAGGTGGCGAATAAAACTGAATGAAGCAAAATCTGTTCATGTAAATTTCACCAATAAAAAGGTTGATTGGATACCAGTAGAACTAAACTCCTAGCAAATTCCATATGCAAACACAGCAAAATACTTAGGCATGACTCTTGACGCGAAACTAAAATGGAAAGAGCATGTGAAAAAGAAAAAAGAAGAATTAAACATTAGATCCAGAAAGATGAATTGGCTCTTAGGGAGAAGTTCTGAGCTTTACATAATAAATTGCTACTGTATCGGCAAATTCTTAAGCCTGTATGGACTTACGGTATTCAGCTCTGAGGCTGTACAAAGCAAACAAACGTCAATATCATCCAGTCATTCCAAAGCAAAGTCCTACGTGGAATAGTAAATGCACCGTGGTACGTGAGAAATGACAACATCCATAGAGATTTGAAGATGGATTTCGTTAGCGTAGAAATAAATAAATACGCAAGACAACACATGCAACGGCTGAAATTCGCCGAATGTTGGATGATACAAATCCAGTACGAAGGCTGCGAAGGAAGAAACCACTTGATCTACTAGATCCAACCTGGATCGGCTAATAATGCAAGATAAATTACTAGATGATTTGTAAATCAGTTGTAATAAATAAATAATTAAAAAAAAATTAATAATCAGTGATTGGTAAATTGGAAAAAGTGAAGCACAATTGGAAATCTTAGTTGCGTGAACTATTCCGGACTTACAATTATATAAGACGACTGGGTTATGTCGTTCAAAATTAAGTGTCTTGAGAAGTCCTAAATTAGGGTATATTAGCGTTTTGCAGAGTGAATATAGATCGCAACAAATACTCAATTACATAACGTTATATAGTTTACCTAAGTACATATTCTAATTATCCAGTTTTACTTATTGTTTTGCTTGCTAATCGCATTCAATCATAAACCAATATAATTATTATTTTTTATACTTGCTCTCTGTGTCGATTAAAGCTCTAGTTAAGTTTTTTACGTGGTTTTGTAAAACACAACAACAACAAAAGCAACAAATAGAGAAAAAAAATTATAATTAATTGCTACTGTAATTTTATTGGTTGAATGGACAAACAGACCATTAAATAGTAAATTATTACAGTTTAAGTGTGATTTATTTTAATTAAGATAAAAATAATTTTAATTACCTGTTTTGTTGTTGTTGCTATTTCAAATATATAGAATATTATTATGTATTGCAAACATTTGTGTGTAATTTGATTCGCATTTAATTGATCTAATGAGATATGCATAATTGGAATGGCGGCCTATATGATGAAAATACTTTACGCTCTATACATGCATACATTTAAAAATGCGTTATCAATAGAAATTTTGTAGATTTTCATCGAAAATTGAAAATTTGTCTGGCGCCTCAACAAAATTTCCTCATCAAATTACGAAATACATCTCGCGAACGTTAACAATATATAAACGTATACGCACCTACCAAATCGTCGTCGTCGTCGTCTCCAGTTTATATAGTTAATAAAACAGATGCTGGCTGTTAAATGTAATAAAGATTTGAAATTTTTTTTTTGGTTTTGTTATAAACAAAATAAATTTTAATTTTATTAAGTTCATACAAACTCATAAATCAAAATGAGTTTTTCGTTGTTAATTCATATTTTTAAATAAACATGTAAATTATATATACTCCGGCACTAGTATATATACATAAACAAACCCAATGTATAATATTATATATTGAAACGCGTAGATGGGCAAAATGCAACCCGCGGGACACTCTCAATCAGTAATTCCTTCCTACTAATTGTATAATTGTTCCTCTCGCTCAAAATATTGTTCAGTTTATGAAAATGCTTCAGTTGGACAATTTAGTGAATGTATTTTATCCATCGGCCATCTTTTGTTCGTGTGGTGGTATCCGTATATAATTGTTCACAATACGAGTCAGATTCTGACACTGCTAATGGATTATGTACTAGTTCTTCCACTAACCAAAACCTTTTCAAGAGATCATTTATATCATCTGGGTCCACTCCTAACGATTTCACCAGCAAGTTGGTCTTGTGGCTAAATTGAATCGATAAGTCTATATTACCAGCGACTAGCCATCAAAAATGAGATTGATGAAGTAGACGCATAGTCGGAATCGGTATCTTTTGATTGCCAACAATCTCAAAAAAGTGTTCAGCGCCGATTAACAAATCGACTGGACGTGCTTCATTAAATTTTGGGTCGGCGAGGTCGAATTTCTGTAATTGAGAATGAACATCTGGTCGGAATGTAGTTACGGGTATTTTAGAGGTTATAGTTTTGATGATCTGAGAGGTTAATGTGATGGCGAATTTTGGCCAATGTTGTACTTCCTTTAGTGGTACCGATCGTTGACGAGGCTAGACTGAAAATTTGAATGGACGATTTGGTTCGTTCTAGACCTAGGCGTTTGGTAAGAGATTCGGTGACAAAGTTATACTGAGACCCGGAATCCAGGCAATCGGTACTCGCGATTATAGCAGTGGGCAAAAAAATACTAGTGAGCATCGGTGATTTTTCAAATATTTCATTTGATATTAAATAGTTTTGCGATGGAACTATTAAGCGTGTAGATTTACTTTCTAGCAGAGGCTGAGTTGTTGATTGGTGATTGCTTGATGATAGCGGCGTAGTTGATTGTGAAAAATTTGTTGATGGTAGACAATTGGTTGATTGTAGACTTAAATTAGTTAATTGCTGAGGTGACTGGTTCTTGTTTGCGGGAGCCGTCAATTCAGGGTTATTGTTATTAATCGAGCTGGGTGAGGAATGCAAAAGAGAATGATGTCTTCGCTTACATATCAGAAACGGCGTTTTTGAAAAGAATTTATTGGTTGTATTGCCTTTACGAAGGCAATTGTGGCATACATTTTTTTCGTTAACTAACATAATTCGGTCTTCGAGTTTACTGTTACGAAAAGTTGGACATCTAAACAGAAAATGATCATCTTCACAGACGAAACAGATTCTGGGCGATAATGATGGTTTCGATGATTGTTCCACAAAAACGTTTTGGCATTTCCTGATGTATATGGTTTTTGAAATTGGATGTTACATGATTCCAATGTATCACATCGAATGTTTAAAAAATCCAAAAATTCAATGAAGGTGGAATGTAAATTGTTTACCGAGTCTCGTGCCCATAATTCTTTCGCCTCGTTGTCGACCTTTTGCAATCAAATGTGGATAAGCCAAGGGTCACGTGACTCCTCCTGTGTACCCAAGCTTCTCAAGGCTCGAATGGTTTCGTCAGAGTGATTATAAAGACGTCGCAGATCGGAATGATTGGTGGTTTACATGTTTTCTGATCGAGAAACTGTTGTATCAGAGTTGGCACAATGGGTTTTGGTTTGTCATAACGAGATGTAAGTTTTTGCCACGCTGCGTCATAATTCTGGTCGGTAGTTGTTATGTGTCGAATTAAGCAAGACCCTCACCGCGTAGTAAACTCTTGTTGTAGCTTTTGGGAACCCTTCAGATTAGGATGGTTATGTATGGCATTGGTGTACATGTCTCGAAACGATGGCCAAGTTCGGTAGTCGCCGCTTAACGGCTCGATATTTATTTTTCGGAGTTTCATCATCGACGTGTTATTTAATGATTCATAGAAGGTTTTCTGCTGATTTACAAAGGTCTCCAGCGTTTCGTTTAACTCCTCATTCGTTTTAGCATGGGCCATGGTTATTCCTGTTCGACTGACCAACGCGTCTTCTAATAATGCTCGTGTTTCGTAATACTGAGTAGTGATTTTCGTTGTTACTGGCTTATACTCGTCATATTCATGAAGCTCAGTTTCGATATCATTAAATTCGTCACAATGTTTGATTAAATCAACCAGACGTGGCCGTATAGCATTTTCGGTAGTGTTGATATCGATCTTCTTAGTGAATACTGAAATGGCGTTCATTTGACCAATCACTCTATTGTGTTTACGAAGATCTCGATCCATCACGTTATTTTTTATTCTTTTATACACTTTCACACAATATAATTTAGCTCGGTTTATAAATTGTTTGTAACACTACGACACTGATTTACTTGAACTTATAGCACGTGGAATTTTCACGAACCACAATAGAAACTTGTTTTTATTTAGGCTAAGTTTATGACCACAAAAAACAACAAATAAATAGCAATCAGAGATGGAAAAAGACTGACGAATCACGATTAATTATCCATAAATTATTTTTTAGAATAAAAAATTCAGCGTATATATAATAAATAATTAGTTTTATTATAAATTATAGAGCTTAAAATGATACTTAGCTGAATGTCTTGTGGATAATTGATGAAAACGTATTCGGTTGTTTTTCTTTTTCCACGTGATGATGTGATGTCTTCTAACACCTCATGGGTTTTTGTTGTTTTGTTTTAAAGGTTTATTCCTTATCCCGGGTTTCGGCACCAAAATGTTTAATATACTTCATCTTGATTGGGTTGCTCACAAATCCAAAAGAAAAATGTTTCGAATATTTTATTTTATTTAGTTGTTCACAACTCGAAGTCTCGATAAACAAGAACAAAAAATTATTGTTTTCCAAAATTTTTACAAAACAAAAAAAATAAACTTAAATATAAGTAAGTGACCACCATTAGATAGCAGTAAAGGTAATTTCGTACTGATCAGATTACATTATATAAACTGAGTTTACAATTTTAAAAAATTTACATTTAATTTTGTTCTTCTGTTGGGTGGTTCAAATTAGATGAATGTTTGTTTCTAGCATACATGCTTATATCCCTAAATTCACCCGACTCTTAATCGCCAAACTCACTACAAAAACTCTACCTACCCACAAAATTTTTGTTTATAATTTCACTTTCCAAGCTGCTCCTAGCATTCTATAGTGTAGCAGACTGAAAATATTTTATAATGTCAAACTGGATAGACTAAACCGAATGATTATTGCAATCCGAGAAATCACTTGAGTCTTTACTATTGATAATAGCACCATAGTTCCCTAAAGAGGCTTCTAAACGTATATCATTTATTAACCATAAGCGCACTTTTATATTGGGGGTTGGAAAAATTAAGTGAACCACGAATGATATTGAGAATTTCTCTTGATTTGATCGACTAACCAGTTACAATTCAGATACTTAAGGTATTCTTACATATTTATTATGCTAATGTACTTCAGTCGATATCTGCTTTGTCCTTAACACCTTATTGATGAAACTTTTCCCCATACTGCAGGTTTCTTCTGATAATGATAATACTTGTCCAAAACAGAAAACAGTAATAATTACAATAATGACACAAATGATTTTGACTTAATGACACACTTATAGATACAACGTGCAAAATGCATTTTACACCATCTCTCTACGATCAGTGGTGTGATCATCTATGTTCCTCTTTTGGAGTGTAGAATTCATTAGGCAGACCCATATTCCTTTCAGGCCGGAATTAAACGCGTATGTAGCAACATGTTCTCGATATGGCTACAATGTCGTGAGAAAGGACGTAAATAAGTAAACCGCGAAATAGTTTAAAGTGCATTGAGCCCTAAAATAGATTGGAAAGATTAGAAAACAAACAAACTAACTTATAAAAATGTTGATGTATTGTTGTAAAAATGTTGATGTTGATACATGTTGAAATGTTGACGAATGGGTGCCTTGTAAATAATTTTTATAATATTTGGGTTCAAATAAGGTTTGAGTATATGTATGTTAACGCTTCATCTTTCCCATGTTAAACCAGAATAACTAACCATGTCAACATTTGTGCCTTTTTGGTTTTGATTTGAAGAAATATGCAGCTGATCGCCATCGATTGCTATGTGAAGCATACGGGTAGCATGCTTCATGAATAGCAACATTGAGTACTGACTCCGGTGTTCAGTAAAGAGAGTTCAGTAAAGTTCGAAGCCTCTTAATCGGAGGCGTCATTGGTTCAACACTCCAAAGAAGCTCGCTATGGCAATTAAAAAGTAACTCAACTAGTGATTGATAACCATTTAAAGGCAAACATAATGAAATTGAGTTCTGTATGAACTAAAGCCAAGAGACGTCAAACACCGTTTTTAACTAGCAAACAACTAGTTCGCAAATCGGTTGGTTGTTTTTGCATCGAATTGTGACGGGTGACGATAAGTAGATTCTTTACTGTCGCCCTTTACAAATTGTTCGGTAACCTTGCAAGAAGCTAATGCTGTGCATTTGGTGAAATCAGTTAGGAGTGATTCACTATGAGCTGTCACGCTCGTTCGCTGAGAAAGAAGCGTGCTTGCTCTGTCATTCGGGGGTCTAGGATTTAATTCCCGCAGGTGACCCAAAATTACGATTGGATGTTTTTAATTTACAAATGTGTGTATGTGTGAACGTGGATTGAAATGTGGGCACTAGTTGTAATGAGTTCTAAAATATTTTCCTGTCCCCTTTTATTATTATTATTACTATGAGCTACTCTAGGCAAACGAAGCCATTACTGGAAAAAGGTTATCAATATTAAATTGTGCAAACTGAGCATTGAAACTCAAACGCCGACATAATATGCCAAAAGAAGTGATAAAGTGATCTGCCGATCACTTGTTCCGGTCGATCAACCATCGCTTGGTTGAGAAGCACTCCACATAGATACGAAGAAGGCAGAAATAGGATCGCTTCTTAGATCGCCTCAAAAGAAGAGGAATTCTTTCAACGTGAAATCCATGCTGCATGTAACATGGAAAAAACTAATAAAATCCTGTTTGTATCTCCAAATGAACGACAGATGAAAAATATCAGAATTGTATTGTAGGAACATTGAACAGCATATTCTTGCATATTTCACTACTTGCGCAGCAGAGACCACAGAAAATTGTTAAATCTTTACTTTTTCACCTGCATCACTATTTTATTTTCATCAATTTGTTCAGATCTCTTTTGTAGGTTTAGCTATTTGAGACAAGAAGTCCAACTTGTTTGTTTTTATCTTTCCAATCTGTTTGGGCTTATGGTATTCCCAACTCTTTCGCGGTTCGCTTATAGTTACGTCCTACCTTACGCCATTACGAAGCCAAATCGAAGACGTGCGGCTATAGGTCCAATTTAGGTAGAGCCATCTGCACATTGCATAGCTCCTTGCCAGCCTATAGTACTGACAAGATGGGTTGACCAATGAATTTTACACTCCAACAGGGGGTTCATAAATACCCATCCCTGCTGAAAAGCATTTTATACGTATGAATAAAAATCAATCCGATTATAATCGAATTTTCCACACTTTTCAGTCTGATTGAAACATAATCCTTTATGTGCTCCCTATATATTAGCTAAATATACGACAATTTTATTCAATTAATACACAAATAATTAAATTAAAAAAAATATATATTAATAACCTCATCCTCCATCCACTCACCTATCCAAAAATTTCACAGTCTATTTATCTTTATAACTTCGTATATATGAACGTCTCCAACCCTGATTTGAATATCATTCATCCCAACACCCTTTCTCGACATTGTGTGACTGTTTAAAATTATTATTTAATAAACACGTGCTAGACGAACAGTTAGAGGAGACTGAGAGCGCAAAGCACGAACGGTGGTAAATTCTTATATAACACACAATCCAGATTATTACATTTATTATTATTATTATGTATAAAAAGATGAACACACGAAGAAGGTGAAGGGGTGTCAAATTACTTTTATGTTATTATATATTTAATACTTTGTGTATATATATTTTTTAAAAGCTGAAGTCTAATAATACACTTTCATATATTGTGTTTACTTTAAGGGGTGAATGGAAAAAAAAAATTTACATGCAAATGAAATCATATCAGTTTACTGTATACACATATTCTAAGTAAATATGTTTTCCACCCTCATCGAGTTAATTTTTTTTTTATGAATTTTGTTGGCTGGAAAATTTATTTAATTTTTCTCCTTCTCGTTTCGGAATTATGAAATAGAATTTAGAACTCAGCTAAAAAAAACAAAAATTATCAATTCAAAACACATACATCATGGAAAAGGGTAACTGTATATAACCACCCTCCCCCATCTTCCACATTTAAAACAACAAATGATAACATATTTTCCATCATTCTGATTATATACTCGTCGTACAAACGAAGATTCGGAATAAAATCTTATTTTCATTTTTTATGTTCTGAAATTCATTTTTTGTTCGTCGTCAATATTTCATTAAACTAATGCACATATAAGTCATTGTTATGTTCGACTTTTAGAGACAGATCGCAACAACAACGACAACGAAAATACGAGCAGCAGCACAAATCGACATAAAATTTACGCGAATTCGAGATTTTATATAGATTTTGCTGGAAATTGGAAAACTTCATATCTTTTGTCATTTCGATTTAGTTGGAATATTAAATGTTTGTTGTTGGTATTGCTGCTGATGGCAGATTCGAGCCAACCAGTTTGCAATATAAACATTTCTGGTTTGATTCACATTATTTCTAAACTCAGGTTTAAAATGTGTTTAATATTATTGTGCATGACATTTTGAGCAAGATTTAAGAGACACAGGGTGATAGAAATTAATTTGGGACTAAATACATAATACCACGACGCTTAATGGTTAAGAGAGTTTCTGGTTGGCCAAAAATTAACATGCCTCCGAATGACATAAAATGTGGTTTTGATGAGTACCTACAATGTGTATCAATCGTTAAAATGGTTCGTAAGGTCTCAGTCAAGGGCCATTTACGGCCTCTTGGCCCCAAATTATTATATATAAAACCACGCACTGTATCAATAACTAATTTTAGGACCACCTATATCCACTACAAACCGAATTCCAGGAGCCTTTTAATGTTGTATTCTCTGATCGAGCTTAGTAGAACCTATAGCAGAACCCTCATCGGAACACAGGGTCTACGATTTGTTATTCGGACGAATGAAAGACTAATGGTCGAACTTCTGTTCCATGTAACAAATCACACCGCATAAAAAACATAACTATCCTTTTTTCATACGACCTAGCCATATCCAAGTTCCTGCAGATGATCCCCACCAGATTTCAAACAGTATTTATATTCTAACGAATATCCAAGCTGCCTTAAAGCACTTACGTCAAACACATTTGAGTAAACGTTGGTTTAAGTCTATGTGGGTAACACGACATGGTGCAATTAAGGAAAAAGAAACCACTAAAAGGATGACTCGTGTCAGTGTGGCTTAGTCATTTAAGAGACCGGAACCGTTCTGCAAGATCATAAGAGGACATCTTAGAGCAGTGGTGGAGAGCTGGATGGCTTTGCGCAACATTCCGGTCTAAAGGAATGGTCTCCTTTGGTCGATAGAACCAAGGAGCTTCTAGCACTCAGCAAACTCGTGATATAAATGGGATGATTATGTCCGAAAGTGATCGATTTGGTGAGTCAGAAGTGGAATCTACATAGCATGTCATGTGCCATTGCGCACCTGACATACGATTGCACTACCTTGGGAGCAGAAAAGTAAATTTTAATGGACTGATGTCAGCACCTGCGAGAAACATTGTCAGCTTCGTCAAAAGCCTTAACATAGACAGGTTGGCTAGTGTATATATAACAAAAGAATTTGTGAGTTCCTATCAGTTATCTTAATTGCATCAGTTTTTATGAGTGACATATGAATTAATTTTTAAATCAATCATAATAATACAAGATTGTCTGAATAGTTTCCCACCTCAACATGAAGGTATAGCATTACCCATTAAATATTCATGTTTGCAAGGCAGTGTATATACGCAATAGTAAATTTTGGGAAGCTAAATTTAAACGTGGTCTTACCAGCGGGACTGATAATAAACACTTGAACCGTCCAAACTACAACTTCTGATGATAATATTGCTCCAGTTAACTAATCGGCGCTAGACAAGCGTCGAATTATAGTTGGAGAGGTAGGAGGAGCTCAGAATATATGCAAAGAACATGTTTGTCACAAATCGAATCAAGAGTTTGACATGGCAGCTTTCTTTACTCTTCAAAATTAAAATTAGGGTCAAAACGGTAGACTTCCATAAGAAGAATCGGTTAAAAAAGCAAATGCTGTTCTTTCGGCTGAAAAGTGATTTTACTGTTTTTCGAGACACTCGTGGAGTTATTGATGGATTATCTTGAAAAAGAGAAACTTATCACAGAAGCTTAATACGCCTACGTGCAGCAAGAAGATGCAAAACAAATGATTAAAAAACTTACTCCGCTACGTCAGTGCGTTGTATCATACCTTAGTAGTTTCTTTGACAAAAATCTACGAATTACGGTTTGACCGCTTGACCACCTTCCTAATTCGCCATATATAGCACCAAGCTACTTGTTTCGTTTACTACTCTAAAAGTTGTGCTCGGAGTACAGAGAATAAGGAGCTATCACCTTCAAACCAACTATCTAATGAAAGACACCGAGTTATATTTTGACAGGTTGGAGAGATGGAAGTATCACTGAAAGAATTGTTTATAAATATACCACTATACTATTATAATGGAAAGGTACCGACATACCTGATAACGATCAAAGGTGAAAAATGAACACAAGTGGTGCAAGGAACTCATGGACCAGACATTGTCCTGTCAATACTACAGGTTGGAGCTATGCAATAGCAATTATATGGTAGTTCTGTAGTATGCATAATTGATAGATAAGCCTTCGAAGGACCTTAATTCTATCTTTACCCACAAAATTCCAATTAAAAGAAATAATTTCATCAAATTTCTTTACACTCTAAAAGATTTTATACAAAATACTGGTGGAATCTTCGCCAACATAGCCATCTGCTTAGTGTTAAGTGACAGAAAACCGAACTGGTTCAGTTTTGCAGTTTACTAAAAACCCTAATTTTAACTGTTTCACCCTCAACGAAGAACGTTTAAATTCTAATATTCTTTTGTATGGGCATTACCGTTAGGTGAATAGCTTTAGTCCAGTCAAAAATGTTAGAAAATATACGGGCTACACCATTCCGACACCGTTTGTAGAATATTTTCTAACTCATATTCCACACAGAGGGGTTTGAAGACTAGTGGGAACTGTGAAAGGTTGCCTCTTTAACTCCACACCAAAGGAAGCCATATTGAATGAATTATCATGTACAATTTGAGATGCAATACAATAAATCGCATTAGACTAGGTTTCATTTCTTATAACGAGATGCCGGATCAATTGAGTTTTCATCCTTAACAGGGTACCTCTTGCAACAGTGTATCAAGCTAAGTTGATATAAAAACAGTGACTAACAGATGGTCAAATCGTACCTCATCTGCTATGACTATTAATAGATCGTCTCTTAGAGCACTCGAGTATAGACAACACCCTGTTCATACATTCACTGAAAATACGTATACCTAAGTATAGTCTATTGTTTTGTTTTTCTTTAATTTGCCGGAAAAAGAGGGATCGAACAAAAAACAAAAGTAAATTTTTTGATTAATACAAAACGGCGCAACAAAGGGTTAAATTGATGGATTTTACTCTTTGTATGCCAAAAAACCATTGAATTGATTTGAAATAATTATTGTAAATTGACCTTTTTTATTTTGTACAGCTAGGAAATTTTCCAGGATTTCGATAAAAGGAAAATTAAAAAAAAAAGTGATGAGTAAGAAAATTGATGTTGTAATTATAATCGGAATAGGAAAAAAAAAAGATGAAACGAAGGAAGTTATAATTAAAACGGATGTTTAATCTACACAGCAGCACAAAAGGGCTGATTTCCAATCGTTTATTTTTTTACATCCATCGACGGAACAAATATAATCTTTAACTTAACAACTTGTAATACTCGATATTAATCTGTTTTCATAAAACAAATTTTTTTTTGTGTATAACGAACGAACAAAAAAATTTGTCATCTCTGACAATGAGAAACACTCAACCTTGATGACATATCCTACTTATTACATAAAGAAAACGTATATTTTGATATGATTTATGATTATTTAACTATAAACTAATAACTTATATCATGTAGGTTGTTAAATTGTTGTTGGAATATGCTTTTTACTATATATAAGAGATGTTAATCATTATAATAAGATTATGATCTTTATTCTTGTCTGTATTAATAACTGAGCACAACAACAAAAACCATATATATAATAATAAATGATCATATACGAACAAGCAAAACCACTCAACACACCGCTTATTAATAATAATAACAATAATAATAATAATAATCAAGACATGATTAAAAGCAGAGATAATATACGTAAGACAGCGAAGGATTATAACGTATATTGACTTAACATATAAATATTAATTAGATTTGTTAGAGTTTTGTGATTTACAAATTGACGTATGTACCATATATGCACCAAAATTAGGGAGCACTGTACTGTGCGGCAGCGCACACATATAATGTACACAGTATAAAAAAAATCCCAACGGATTATCTAAATTTATATCTCCTAGCCTTTACGATTTCCGATCATCCTTTACGATTATGATACATGAGGGAGTCCGAACCAAATCAAAAGTACCGCAATAGTCATGTACCTACTATATAATTTTTGTGCTGTGGTATCCAATTTTTTTTTTTTATATTTATCGGAAAAATTCAAATAAAATCAATATGATTACGGTTATGATTTTCATATTTTCCGATTTTCGGACTTGACCGAAATTTATATCGAAAATGTGTATTAAACAATAAAATTAAATTGGAATACATAAAAAAAAGAATTGAATTGTCTGTCTGTGAGTGGTGTATGTACGATAAAAGTCGTTTTCGATTCTTTGCCGAATAGAATCTTTAGGGAAATTGATATTATTACAGATGGAACTACTATAAAGTACGTATTGTAAAAAATAAAAGAAAATGGAAATTTTCCAACTTTCCAACATCATAAAAATATTCATAATTTTTTATTTCGTTTGGTTTTGTAGAAAATTAGATTATCATGGGTATTGGCAGGTCTTCACTTTACTATACTCGTATTGTTGTCTGGATGGGTATATGTAGTTTTGTTGAATAGATGATCAGCAAAATTTTTATCGTTGTTTTTGAAATTTGATTTGATGTGATTGGATTTGTGAATGGAACGACTATAAACAGTTACCAGTTGCAAAGCGAAACTGTTTTATGGTTAAATTGAAGTTTGCTGTGATTTGGGGAAAAAAGAAGATGAGCGAAATCAAATATACTGTCAAGAATCTTATAAAGTTAAGGTTTACAAACACCTTGTTCGAGTCAGAATTAGTGGGCCAACCCTTCTTCTATGTCAGTACTATAGGCTGGCATAGTGGCATCTGATCTGTAGCCGTATCTCCTTGTTTGGGCTATGTAGCACTCTTTCATAAAGTTTTTGAACAAAATTAATAGAAATTATGATTCTAGACGCAGATAGGAATATTTAAGGAGTGAAATACCTCGAGGATTTATTACTTTTAAGCTGTCCCAACATACCTGATGTGAGTTTGCATCGCATTCGGCACTGATTGAGATGTCATTACGGTTTGCATAATCTATAGCTTTGATTAACCCTTGAGTAGGTGAATGAGTCCTTAAATCAATAAGACATATTTAAAACGATACTTAAACTAAGAAGACAGGCAACATTAATGTTTCACAGTTTTTTATAAGTCGGTTTAAGAGAGAGGGTGACATCTAAGAGTGATGCAAATTTATGAGAACAAACCGCACCCACATGTCAACAAAATTTGGATTTCGGATAACAATATTTCCTTCACCCTTCGCAGCTCTTTTGGTGAAACATGAATTGTGACCCTACTTAAAGTGATGAGAAGTTTAAAACTAAATGGTTTCAGCCTTGATATAGATGATTCCTCTAGGCGAAGGTTAAAAAGTAAGATTTTTAAAAATCTTTAATATTTCGAAGGTTATACGCTTGGGTCGGGGAGCATGATTGTATTCCTTAGAGGCCTGTGTAGTTTGCAGAGTAGGACAACACACTTCAGCGCAATTTCCATCCAGGGAATTTAGAATCGGTACAGCTTGCAAACCCTACCTCTCTTCTCTACTTTAAGTAATCTACCCAGACATTGGGTTCATCCTCTTGCACAAATGTTGTATTCCACGAATCTTTCATCTTTCAGTTTTCTGGAAAAATGTCCTTAATACTGTTTGAAGGTTTTAGTGGTTAAATAATTAATGTTGTATATTTTTAAGATGATTTCTATCGGTACGTTAGATGAACATATCTATGATCCCTTACTGGATTTAATTTAAGTTTGTCCGAATTTGCATGCCTCTAACAAAGACTGACATGGAGCAATGCAACTATCTAATTGTACGTTAATTGGATCTATAGTCAAACTACCTCAATTTGGGGTCCAAAACATGTTTTGAACATATAAGAGACTAACGTATAAATGCTGTATAAGATAGCAGAAAAAAATCCAGAAGATAAAATATTTTTTCTACTCACCACCAGAGGCACTACAATAGCTTAAGAGATTTTTTCTGCTGTCATTTTTGAAACCAGCAGAATTTGTCCTTGATTATTGACAAAATATTAATAAATATATATTTAAGGTGTCACATAGAATCTGTAAATTTGTTTCATACGAATTAAATATATATTGTGTTAAATATATATATATATTCTTATAAGTATATATATAATAATATTTAATTATGTAGTTGTTTTACTGTGAGCTACAGATGAACCCCCGTGTAGCTTATATGCCATTATGATTTTCCTGATAGCTTAGGCCATTATACCTCCGAATATGAAGTTTGAGGATAATCGTCTGGGTCAGAGGACCCCCAGAATATTTTAATGTTTTGGCCCATACATAAAAATCAGTTTTTTCACTGTGAGGTATGAAGGACCCTCGAGTAACCAATATGCCATTATGATATTCTGATAGCTTTGACCATAATACATCTGAATATGAAGTTTGAGGATAATCGTTTGGGTCAAAAGACCTCCAGGGTTTTTTGAAGTGATGGCCCATACATAAAAATCAGTTTTTTCACTGTGAGGTATGAAGGACCTCCAAGTAACCAATATTCCATTATGATTGGAACGACTATAAACAGTTACCAGTTGCAAAACAAAACTGTTTTATGGTTGGATTGTACATTGCATTGATTTCGGAAAAAAAGAATATGAGCGAAATCAAATTTTATAAAGTTTAGGTTTACAAACACCTGGTTCGTGTCATTGTAGTTCCTCCTGTTGGAGTGCACAATTCATGGGCCAACCCATATTACGTCAGTACTATAGCCTCGATTTGGCTACGTAATGACGTAAAATCAAACGTAAATAAGCGTGAGGCCCAAAACAGATTGCGAATTTAAAGACAGATAGACAGAACCATGTATTTAAAAGTATCAGGTACCAGTTAACTGTTTGTCTCTTCACCAAATTTTCATAAGTAAATGAGTTCCGGATATACCTTTCAAGAACGGCCTACAATTATCGAAATATACCATGCTTTAAAATGGATTCATCTTTTCGATGATGTTCAAGAACTATTTGTAATTTTTGCAGAAAATTAAGCATACCAAAAAGAATTTAGCTACGGATATAAGTTGCCTACCATAAGCGTGTATTTACTAGATCAAACCATAATATAAGGTCTCTAGTTTGTCTTTCGTCAGCAGTCAAAGGTTTATATTTCACAATTGTTTTGCTTTTCACCAAGCGTTCATAGAATTGTACAGATCCAATAAAGAAATCGTTTTGCTTGGAAAATATTTTTGTTAGATTACACTGATGGTTCACTCAACAATATATCTAATAAATTTTTTTTTTAAGAATTTCCAGATAAGCTCACGTTTCTGTTGCATTAGTTTTTTAAATTTCGTCCAAACCCAAACTTAATTGCACCATTAACAATCATCATATGAATATTCGAGCAATACAATTTTTCTTGGAAAAATACACCTGTGCGAAGCACAATCGAACATAAATTAAAGTTTAAAGTCAAACAACTAAGGTCTTTTCTATGTTTTATTTGTGGCCACATCTCAACTATAATACGTGTGATAGCCTGGCTACATCTAAGCGATAGATTGCAGTAGATTACTCGAGACCATAAACGATGATTCTAGGGTAGACGCAGATAGGTATTCCAGGAGGGAAATACCTCTAAGATATTAATATCAGAGCTGCCCCAGCAAACGCGCGGTGCGAGTTTTCATCGTATATGATAATGATTAAGATATCATCATGGTTTGCGTACATGGTATGGGATGTAAGTTGAGATCACTAGAACCTCACGTATAATAGATTTCATTTATAGGGGTTAATAATTATTAAAACTAACCTGATAGCATGAGGTCCCTAGATTAAGTCCTGTGATTTTGTTCCCATGATTCCACGGTTCTTGAATCAAGAAGAAATATTTAGATTAATTGCTATGAGAGAGAACGACGCGTTCTTGTGTGCTACAAATTTATTTGTATATACTCTATCCCAAACATTTCAAATTTGGGTGGTGGAGCACAATTTTTCCTTGACCCCTCTCAGATCTTTTGTCCACATTTTTTGAGACTCTACTTAAAGCGAAGAAGGGTATAAAACTAATGAAAAAACCTAATAGGCCAAGGTAAACAAGTATGCTTTTAGGTTCTTTTAGCACACGATAGTAATTTTTGTTGGTCTTGAGTACGATGTAGAGCCGGTACAGCTTCGACGACCGACTTCAGTGTTCTATCGTTTGCACACCGCATGCTAAGCATACTGTTATACAGATCACATTTTTTCGAGCAATTTGCTTTGTTTACTTTTAGTAATCTGTCGAGCAATTGGGTTCGTGTCCTCTTGAATAAACGTTGTATTCCACGATCTGTTATCTTTTAGTTTTCTGAAAAAACATTGCAGTCTTCAATACTTTTTGAAAGGTTTAGTGGTTGATTTTGTGTATTTTAAAGATGAATCTTCGTTAATCGGATTTATAGACAAACGGCCTCAATTCGGACTAAATATATAAGAAACATCTACGCTAGACCCGAAACCATCACTTCCTTTTGAAATGAGAACAACCACTTTTGGTTACCAATTTCATGACATGATTATTAATCATCATTTTTAGAAAATGGTTTCAAAAGGGCTACTATCAATCTATCACTTCCTTGATATGAGTTGATAAATGGTTGTCCTAAAGTGATTTTTATCATGAGACTAATAATGTTTTTGAGCCAGTTTTCATCTGATCGAAAATATCAATTTTTCTAACCAGATTCGCGTACTGTACTAGGTCATATATTTATAGCACGCGATTTTTGCGTATTAAAGTGGATGTCGAAAAGATTTGCGAGCGAAAGTCTTCTACTTCCAAATGGTTAATAAACACTTCTTTGATGGCTTCAAACTTATTCCTCTATTATTATAGAGTTGATAGAGCAACAATGCAGGATATCACTATCATCTGGTATGGTTTGATGAGAATCCCTTTATACCAAAGTACAATCAGGAGCACTTTGAATAGAACCTGATTTAAATAAGCAATTTAAATCATAACCTAATCATATTGACTTATAAATGGCAAGTTTTTAGATTTTGCTATTATAATCGAATACATCAAAGAATATGGTATGTGAGTCATACAAGGTATCTAATCTTCCTATCTATCTCCTATCTATCTATACAATTGACAATAAGAGCTAACTCAACGGTTATATTATTGACTAGAGAACTCGTATCAAAACACCCAAATCGATTATAGGGTTTTTTTAAACTAAAACACAGACTCATATATATATATATATATATATATATATATATATATATATATATATATATATATATATATATATATATATATATATATGTATATTTATATATATATGTTTATATATATATATATATATATATATATATATATATATATATATATATATATATATATATATATATATATATATATATATATATATATATATATATATATATATATATATATATATATATATATATTATATATATATATATATATATATATATATATATCGGTGATGTTGATTTCTTTGATTTGTACCTATAAGTTGAGACAAGATAAGCTCTTAGCTTTAGAAGATTATCTTTTTGACTTTGTTCAATTAGTAAGGCGAAACGAAATTGTTGTGTCTGATAAGTCGAGAGTGGCGGCGGTTTAACCAATTTGGTGAAAAAGGTAACTTTTTAATGTGAACAGCTATAGCACCCAAGATACTGCGTAAATCTGTGGAGTGCAGGGATTAGACCTTTGGAGGCAGAGCATTTCGATGATCAACTGATAGGCAAGGTATAGTCTCCGAATCGGCATTCAGTTCTTGTTATGATGACTATTGTTGATATTGAAGTATGTGTGTTATGTGCTTTGGAGTAAGGATTGTGTGTTTTACAAATGCGATTGTCTAAGAGTTCTCTTTATCTAATGGCGGTGACTTGTGATAAAATACGTATTTTTGATTGAATCACAGCTATTCTCCAAACACTTGGTTATTCAAAACAATATAATATTATTATCAATTTGGTTGGTGGAAATTTGGAAATTTATGTTGGCGTAGAGAGAACTTCAGGCCTATCTTCAGGATTACCTATACTTTAAACTTTCCACTAGATTCACTAGAACCATTTCTGAAAAGAATATATAATTATAGTGATTGTGAACGTACTGTCCATTAGATTTGTCCATCAAATTTGTATTCAATGGAATATAACCGAAAGCACATCTGGTATTGTTATCGTTCAGCCACAAAACAGCTTGAATTTTAACAACAAAACACTACTCAAAACGTCGATATCAACAAAACTCGTAACATATATAATTTATGAACCACAAACAGAACGTTTATATTTTTAACATTATGTTTGTTTGACTAATTTTGTAATTTACACCTTTTAATTTAAATAAAAAATTTCCATTATTAAGTCACGAAAAATTAATAAAAATATTCATAATTTATATTTCGCTTTTACTACCCAAATTTCCCTCGAGCATAATATACATTTTTATTTTTATAAAAAAAATTTATAATTCTGGAATATACATAACAACCTAATTATGATTATTAATAAATTTCGTTTTTGAGGTGTGAAAAAAAAAGTTTTATTTTACCATTAAGAACGCGAGCACACACATCATGATATACGATTATTGCTTTATAATATTTTTATTTGTTTATGTAAAATTATTACAAAATAAGGTATATATAGGCCGTTATAGATGGGGAGGGTGAAAAACCTAGCTAGAACCACACTAATTTCTAAACAAGGTGATGATGTATATATAAATATGATAATAAGCCGCTTGATATAATATATATTAATTATATTTATCACGCGAAAAATTATTGGACTAATTTTAATTAGAATAATAAAAAATTAATTAGTTCGCCTTGGGACTGGCGGTGGAAACAAAAAATTAAATGTCTTATGGAACCGTGGAGATATGTGTAGATAGGACCGCAACGTTGTTAGTTTAACAATAAACCAGCATTTTAATCTAATTACCTTCGTTATGACATTCGGAAATATTCCAACTACCTATATATACGAGTAGATAGAATATGAATTTTGATATTTAGTTACGTGATTAAAATACATAAAATTTATTATAAATTAAAAAATTATGTTATATTTATGATTGTTTAATTTTCCAACTATATAATAATATATGTCTAATTAACATTTATATACATACATATATGGGGTAGTGGTGACCGTTCACAATCGTCTAACTAATTTAGAACGCTTTCCATGTGATACCAATTTACGTATATGAATACAGTGTGGAGCCTAACAATAGCCAGGTGTCATTATTGGCCACCATTCAAAAACTACTCTACCTACCTACAATTCCCTGTATGCACATTGCCTTATTGTGAATAATCCGAACCAACGAAAAATTATTATAAAATTTTAGAAATTTTAGTCACGTAATTTTATTATATAGACATAAAAATAATTTTAAAAAAAATTAATGATAAAACTAAATAAATAAATAAGCAAATGTGAAATTAAATGTAACTAAAAAAAACGGTAGTAAAAATGCCTGTGGGATACTTATAAATTTGACAAACTACTTTTTATAATGATGAGAATCGTCGAACTGCTGCGTACATATGAGTATATAGGTAGGTATATACGATATATAGACAGACGTGAGAAGAAATGACATAAATTAGATGTATGTCGAATCGGTACATATGATGTATGTAAATGCAAAAATTATAAAAAATAATTAAGGTTAAATGATTGAATATGCGGTCTCATGTGAAGTTATGGGTTATGTTACTGCTCGTTGATGATGATACGTGAAGTTTATAACCCGACCCCAAAAAGTAATGGATAATAATTTTAGGAAACATGTAGTATTCTAGAAACATGTATGAAAGGAATGTACCAGTTTCCCGCTGGTATCTATCACCCTCTTTCTTGCGGTGGTGCTAATCGAAACTGTGTATAGAAATTATGGCATTATCCGAGTGGGGTGGTTTATTGCTTGAATTAATCAGTAGTACTCAAAGTCTTCTATATATAAATCTGGCATAGCAGTGACCACAGATACATCAGAAAAGAGATTATTTTGCAAAGTTTATTCAAATAAGTCACGTTTATCGTTTATTATACATAAGTAATATTTTAGTTATATTTTGATTATAGTTGGTAGAATCGACTGCAAGTTGACTCTGGAGCCGCAATGTTGAACAAATGAAATATTTAAAAAACTCAAACTGACTTATTATGAAATTAAGAGCTTGTCCAGTTTGTGCCTAATCGACCAAACTTATAGAGTTTGTAAAGTTAAGATCAATTTTGGATTTTCATCTGCCACATTGGATTTGCATTGATCATTCTGATCTTTCAAGGAGTGATTGGCATAGATAGT
Organism: Tipula lateralis; assembly: GCA_963932295.1. Taxonomy (NCBI): domain Eukaryota; kingdom Metazoa; phylum Arthropoda; class Insecta; order Diptera; family Tipulidae; genus Tipula; species Tipula lateralis. Next base: position 192,609,272 of record OZ010736.1, on the reverse strand, counting down.
TAAAATGACAATAACTTCATCACCAACGTCAAGCCACCATTAATCAAATTTATACTTACACTGGGTAAGTAAACATTTGGGTAGCTGCTTCAAAAGATAGTAGAAAAATGGAATGGAACAAAACTTCCCAATTTATAGCTTGCCAGTATGACTTAGGCAACAGCTCTTAGACCTGGCTAGGATTCATTGAACTAATCAATCGTTATACTAGAAGGAATAACAACCGAACCCGGAAAAATCTTTAATCGACACACATGAATAATTCATGAACAACAACAATTTAAGTGTAGAAAGCAAAATAGTGGGCAGATTTCATTCAAAAATAAAAAAACTCAGCGGACAGTTACTCAACGAACAATTACAAGCCACAATAGCAGGAACAAAGTCAAAATCACAGAAGAGCATATTAATGCCAAATCTGGAATAGATATCATCGACCTCGCGACTGTCATGAGTAACAATGAGTTGTTATGCTGTGCAACACAACAATGAATAAATATACTCACAGACTTCTGAATCATAAATGTGGATGCAGTAGGTTACTACACAAAAATATACTACACCAACTGGTTATATGGAAATTTTAAATGAAACCAGTAGCTGTAGAACACTCAAAGACAATTATGACGCATTTTAACATAAATGGTTTGAAAGATAAGGAATAAACAAGCATTATCAATGAAACGCTCCAATTCCATTGAAATGACCATGTCCAAACCTGGAATCCAATCACAGAAGCCTACATCAAGATTGCGACAGAAGAACTCGGTGACAAAGAATATAGAAACTGTGGACTGCGAATCGTCGACAACTTAAGCTACAAATGAACCAACAAAATACGACAGAAGTGAAATTCAGAAAGACTAGGTATAAGCATAAGAGTGAATGTAAAGATACTAAAGTAAAGATCGAAAGGAAATAATCGAAAGAAATATGCAGAAGCATTTTCAAGGTTCCTGAAGAGACAGCAGTAATTAAAAATATGTAAGTATGGAAAGTCAACACCAGGGCAAAGGGAAAGTCACCAGAACATTTACAAACATTCCACCTAAAAAGTATTATGCTGGTCATTAACAACAGATGAAGCACGGTTAAACAAATTGAAAGAAACACAAAAAAACGAATCTTATTTTTTTTTAGAAGAAATAGTGGATTCTGGTTGCAGGTTCCTAAGTAACTTACTCCATTTTTATTCAATCAGTGCATGAAGTTTATATATCAAAATACACATGTGGAATAGATCTTCTATAGTTTACATAGACACTATGCCAAGAGGACAAAACGTGCCTTCTAAGCGAACAGTCTTCTTTGTAGTTGCAAAAACATAACGTATCCGAAATCATCTAGTTCTGGGTAAGAAACATTTTATATTCAGTAATGTTTCTTACCAAACTGATTAATGCCAACAATATAATACTTTCAGGACAGATAACATCGAAACTGTAGATTCTACGTAAACGCGTCTAATTGCGTAACTATCCGTTTAATTTAATTAATTTCACTGATAATTCACTTTCAACCACTTGTTCAGCCTTTGGCTCACTTCTCTACTATCCCGTCTTGTTATTTTTTCAAACTCAGGTTTACCTCGGCTATACTCTCGATTTGTCTAATTTGACTGCGCGGTAATCATTCATACAAATCATGGTATATCGTACCTGGTACAAGTTAATAAACGTACATCGTTTATCAATGTGCCTTAAATTAGATATACTTGATAATTGATAATCTCTCGTGAAAGTAAAATTTGGTAAAATAATTTACATTATTACGAGTTTGAAGAAAGAGTTCACTCTGCATTATTTACATATACAAATTGAGCTGTAACTTCAGCATAATCATATTACCACTATAAATAACCAACAATCAACCACCCTTATTACCACCATTCCCAGACAAATATTAATAAATCATAATTTAAATAAAACATTTGACAACCGATCATAAAATGCCTCGAATTAGCTAAGTATAACATATTTAAACGATTAAATATATTTATAAATCCCTTCAGCTGATTTGATACCATGCACATAAAAACGACAAAATTTGCATATCATTCCATAACTCGATAGCAAATTGATTGGTCACGCAAAACTATATATTATGTATGTAGTTACGAATATCATTATTTGTAATTATTTTGTTATAATATTCGAGATTATACGAAAGGGATTCTAGTTTTGTGGATTTTGACGTATATATCGTAACCCTTCTAAATTTGGTTCGTTTATAAACCATAATTCGATACAATTTAAATAATCGACATACATACACACATATACGTAATATGTATGAGAGTTTGCCCTTAAGATGTTGTTACGAGACGATAAAAATTCCAAGTGATTCAACACGCCCTAAAAATTATAATACAATATCATCACGTGACTTATTGTAATTTATTAATAATATTTAAATTAATTATGTATGAAAATCGATTTAAATTTTGTAAGTCGAAAACCATATTTCGATAATGGAGCTAAATTAATAAGCCGATAAAATATCTGTATTTAATTCAACCGGTTCGTTCGCACAAGACATTCAATAATTTTTTGATCAAAATATTAATAATTTTTTATATAAATTTTAATTGATAACTTTCACATAATTTATCAATATAATATTTGGTTGGTCCAAGGTGGTTGCTATTATAATCTGGCAGAGTGTATTAATATTTATAAGCACTTTGATTTGTGTCGAAATAGATAAGTGTAGTCGTAGGTATTTTCTGATCTCACATATTGGAGTCAAAATAGCAGGTCAAAACATAGGTCAAATGAAGAATTGGATATTAAAGATCACGATAATGAAAGTGATGAGGTGCTTACTATTTCTACACACTTAAAGTAAACGGGTAAAATGAGATAACGCTCTTGCAATGGCCAGTTATTATGATTTGCTTTCAAACGGATCGTGGAGAGTTCCAAAATGAAATTTTGTTGCCATTATTGAGGAAGTAAATAACTTATAATACTATAAGGGAAATCGTGTCAATTTCCATGGTAAATGCCAACAACAACACGATTTCGTTAAATTTTCTAGATGAGAAGATTTCTAGATGGCATACCACACGTTTTAAGGAGAACAATAGATGGCACGCGAAGTAATTTTTTTAATGAAATGACATAATTTTAAAAAAAGCAAATTTTGTTTTATTTATTTATAATTATTTATAAATATAAGCCCATTTACTTCAATAATCTCTAATTTCAATTGTAAAATTAAATATTTTTTTAGATTTTAAATTTTGGCATCGTTGATAATTCGTTGAATATAAAAAACTGCAGTTAAAAAATGTAAACATTTCGTTCAACTACTACTAGTGCCATCTTTTAATCTTCCCCGGAATTATATCATGTTGGCACATGATATCGACGCAATTTTCCTTATATTTATTATAAGTTATTTGGGAGGAAGGTACCCTTATGTTCAAACATAATGAAAAAAATTAAAGGTTACTCAGGTTCCAATTGCAGCTGTGGCTCATGACATGTTAAACTTTATTTTCTGAAAGGCAACATTGGACAACCTCACCAAAGTTTAAATTATACATCAAAATTACAATAAGAAGAGATAAGAATAAAGAGATAAAAATAAGAGTACAGGTAAAGCAGAATTACCACGAGTATATCAAATTTCGATTAAAACCATCGATGGTCGTCCAGAAAGTACTATCACGTTAGTCGTGTACATTACGACCTTCCTGACTTATTATTATATGACTAGTGCTTATATGACCACTCAGTTTGATTTATTATAGGCAATGTAACTTTTTTTTTTCATCCAATGAGTATTCTCAACTCCAATATGCAAGATGCTAAGCCTTCTTTAAATTTTGCAAATTGTTTTAGAAATTGATTAAAACCTGAAACGTAGGGCTAATTGTTGGCATAATTTGAAACCATCTGAAGCTCTGCCACCACTTTTTGAAAGCTTCAACATTTTGATACGATTGGACATGTTGGAGTGCAATAACCTATACAAAACCAAGCACCTTTTAACTTTCCAAATTTTTCTTCAGGCCTTGCCGGCTCGCTTCATTAAGAGGCCATAGCTCGACTCCTCATTTATTTTATTAATTTTAGTTTATAAAACTCGACATTGGACTGCGTTTCAAATTCTCCTGAGAATTCGTTGTTGCTAAAGTGTCTATGTCTATCATCGGCTAGGATTTCTCAGGAACACCGGTTTGCTCGTAGATATAAAAAGACAACATAACGTTAGGCACAAATTAGAGACAAACCATATTGCATGTGTACCACGACGACTGAGACCTGACAAACTCATCATAGTAAAGACAGAATTCGAATACATAATAAATCTCGGGATTCGTAGATCTAGTGGTAGTCTTTGGTGGTAGTTCATCTCGTCTCCACTCATCCAGATCAGCGTATATCATAATAAATGCTTTGCATCTTAGGTGTGGTGATATAGCAGCCTTCTGTTTGATATTCAGGTGGAACGGATGCAAATGTGACAGGTCCTCAATAGTTGTGCTAGTTGTAGTTGAACTCGGACATGTTCGCAATAACCAAAAAAGCTATGCATTATATTTTACTGAGTAAAGTTTGCGAATTTATCTGAAAACGATTAATATTTCGGTTTCATTTCCCATCCAAAAACAATATTTGGTTTTGTGACAGACCTTGGTGATAAATTGGTTCCGAATGTCAGTTTCCAATTGATGCTAAAAGCAAAAATTCAATCGTTGGGCAATACAACCATAAACACTATGTTTGTTTTTCTTTAGTGAATGGCACTTTATCACTGTTTTATTTGAGTTGACGTTAAGACCCATCTGTATGCACCATTGCCAGACTAGGGAAATCAAATCCATTGTTGCCTGGCTATTTGAATCCTGTTATTTAACAGAAACCATTGTGAAGAAGGTAAAACATTCCCCTAAGGGACTCACTACTTTAATGGTAATCGACTCATTTCCCAATTGAAGTGTGTTTCTTCACTTTCTCTTCTACAGCTCTACCAATACAATCTTAAAAGGTGATATCGACGTCCCTTTTTATAGGCACAGAGATTGGTATTACTGATTGAAACTCGTCCAAAAAGCACTCTCACGTTGGTCGTGCGCATTACAAACAATAAGACTTTTAGCGCTCTGGGACTACTATTTATTATGTGACTGTCGGCCACATTCAGTAATAATTTATTATTATTTTTTTTTTACTGTATCTCCACTTTAGGAGCATAGGGCGTCTACTAGACTTTCCCATCTAACTCTGTTTGGTCCACTGATTTTATTTCAGCCAAAGATTTTCCATTGTGTTTGGCTTCCGCAATTATCGTTCGCTTACACGTTCTAGGTGGTCTTCGTACTTTTCTCTTTCTTTGTGGATTCCATTCCAGTATACCGTTCGAGTAATATAGTCTTGCGATTTCCTTAATGTGGGACCGATCCTTCTCCATTTACGCCTTGGTATAGTATTCTCAATGCTCTCTTGTTGGCCAGAAGCACCTTAGTATTCGTCTGAGGCATTTGTTGATGAATACTTGTATCTTGTTTGTGATCTGCCTATCAAGGAGGATTATTGATAATACCTTGATTATTGTGTTAAGAAGCGATATACCTCGCCAATTTTTACATTTCCTTAGGTCACCTTTCTTAGGAATCTTTATGGTCAAGCCTTCTTTCCATTTCCGTGGTACATAACCCGTGTTCAATATTTCGGTTAGGAAAGGCGTTATGGTATTCATTGTTGTGGATGTAGCCTGTCAGAATAACTCATCTGGTATATATCCGTTCCGGATTTTTGTTGTTCTTCAATTTCTCATTTACACTACCAACTTCCCGCTCTGTTGGTGAATGAATGTAAATAGTTTCGTTGTCAGCGTTATTGGGTAATGAGAAGTTTACCGAGCAAGTTGGTGTTCCATCGCCGAAGTATTCTACCCATCTATCTCTTTAGCGTCTTTCGTCTGTTGTTAGTATTTGACCATTTTGATCTCTTATGGGTGGTATGTTGGTATATTTTATTAGTCCGCATTGATGTAGTCCGCGTATGTTTTCGATTGCTGCTGCTCTTCTTCATCCTTGAGAATGTTTTCCGTAAATCTTCTACGATCCGCTCTTGCCATTTCTTTCATATTTGCTTCTTATTTGTGGCGTGTTCTGCTAGTTCAATTGCAATTTGAGTTTTCGCCGTTCATCAATTTTCAGTCATAACCTATCTGTTATCCATGGGGTGCGATGGCGATCCTGGTATTCGAGCGAGTAAGCAGTTGTTTCGGCATAAGTTTCCTCGATTTGTTCTTATTTTTCTTCCATATTGGTGGCCATCAAAGGTTGACAATTTGCTTTCGAGAATGTCATTGAAGGTCTGCTTTGTTTCGCTTTTTTTAATCTTTCGATGTTGAATTTCCTCCTGTTTGACTTGTTCTGTTAAATAGCGACTGGTTTGATTTTGAATTGTGATGTTACCAATTGATGGTCACTGTAGATGTCCGTACCCCTCATTGATCTTACGTCTTGAAGAGATGAACAAAAATTCTTGTTAATCATCACATGATTTATTTGGTTCCTTGTTCTTCCATCCGGTGAGGTTCATGTGTATTTGTGGATATCTTTGTGAGGAAATTCGTTACCACCTATGAATAGCTGGTCTTTCTCCATTATTATTTCTCGCAGAGCTCAGTGCGTTTGTTAAGCCGCATCACAATGTATCAAACTGACAAAAAGTTTTCATCCAACAAGCATAGAGAATTGTCTGTGGTGCCAGCTCAAACAAAACCGAACGAAAATCGGTGAGTATTTAAAAGGTATCGGATATCCCCAAAATTAGATTCCCTTTTCCGTCTTAATTCAAATTATTGCATTCAAAGCAATATAATATACTTTTTGGTTGCAGAGCTTTTATCTGAGGCCTCTGCACAAACGTGATAATAACTTTCCGATGTATTGTTTCCGTTAGAGTGGTTTCAACCACTTTGACATCGACATTAATATTCGAAGAGGCCCATATATAATATAAAGCGTTGATCGTAAAAAGAACCTCGTAAAAAAATTAATGTTTGGTCGATTATATATAAAAACTAAAAAGGGTTTAGTATTCCAATTTTCCTAGAAAAGTTTACGCGCCCAAACATTAAATACTTTATCTCGTATGATCACATTAAAGAATCATTCACCTGTTCATAATCATTTGGCGCGTTTATACAAAAAATACTGTATATTTATATAAACCTTGTTAATATCCTTTTGAAAGGTAACAATGAGGGTGTTAATTTTTACTTTTTTTTATAGTTTTTTTTGGTGGAATATAAATACATAATCCGTTAAAATAAAAATAATTATTATAATTTTTTATATAATTTTTTGTTGTATCGTATAGTTGTTAGTTTAAAAATTATTATGCGAAAGTGCATCTGGTATATACAGAACATAAAAATAAATATTCCAACCACCCGCGGGTGTTGAAATTTATCATTCGAATTTATTTTATTTTTTAATACAAAAATATAATTTTTTTTTATCCGATTATAGTGGGTGATGGTTAAAATCTAGGATCTATAGCACGCACAAGTGTATAGTCTCGCATATTGTTATATCACCCGTTGCCCGAGCATATATGTACATATATCGCGATTTATATACAACAATTGGCGATGCCCAGCAACAAAACAATACTTTTTGTTGTTATATAATTTGTTTATATATTTAATGGTTTAATTCGGTTAATAAGTCAAAAACGTAACAAAACAAGAATCGAGATTCCACGGGCATGATAACACCACGGTGTGCACAACAAACCTTATGTATTTTATTGTTAATATTTATATATATACGATTTAAGATCAGGTGCGATAAATCTACCTTTTGGGCAATAAATTAATTTTGTTTGTCAAAAATTATGTTACATGTCCGTATTGAGTTATATCATATTAATTTATCAGCTTCATTCGGTTTTTTTTGTGTCGCCCAAAAATCAAGTGATTAAAACACCAACACAATTGTCATTAATTTAAATTTTTGTATACCCCAGAAAAAAAGGGTTAAATTCTTTATAAATCTCGTAAATTAAATTTTTTTTGTGTATATGAATTATCTCTAGATGGAAAAACCCGCCTCCCCCTCACAACACCAGAAATATGATAATACACAAGAACTTTTGATCAAGTAAAGTAATTAACTTTCCCAAAAAATTAAATGTAAAGCATTTCCTTCTTATATACAGTCGTACAAAAAATGAGCAAACATCTCGAAACAAATAAAAATCATTTTTCTTCTTAATTTTTGTTTCATTTTCCACCCCTAAATTAATCAAAAGGTAATGATTTGGAAAATTATGAAAGGGAAAATATACAAGTATATAAAAACTCATCTCGATTAAAAAATATATATACATGTACCAAAAAAAAGGGAAAAAACAATCTTTATATTTTTTAATAAAATTGATTTTCATTCGCATTTTGTTGTTATCAACCCTGGAAAATATTTATTATCTAGAGATATTTATCGGATAAGCATAAAATTATAAAAAAAAAATTCTATTAAAAATTGTCATACCATTGTTCGAATTTACATAATATAACAAATCATTGTACATACTCGCACTCCGATCGTCATAATAGAGGGTTAAATTGAATCTCAGTATATGTATGTATATATACAACCCCTTTACGATGTATATACATATACGATGTTATTTATGAATATGTTTGTTATTTTGTAGCATAATTTTATAAAATATAGTCATCACCGCATTATCATCATCATCCTTATCATCATCTCATAAAGTTTTACATATGTTTATTATCATATCAAATTTTGCGCTTCGAGATTATTTTACAACCCTTATTTTTATGTATAGATATTTATAGATGTTCGTATTTTCAATTTTATCACAGTATATGTATATGATACATAAGATATATTTTAAATGAAAGCTCACGAATTTTACTACATCATACTTTGGGAGAGATGTGATTTTCTTTTGTTGTTGATTGATTGGAAATATGACTTTGCGCAACCTTGCGACGATCACTGTCATTTAGAGGACAAGTTTGTTTATTATTTTAGTTCTTATCATAATATGCACCACTTGTGCTTTAACTATATAAATATGTTATATAGGCGTTTTCGACACGAGAAAATTGAAACAAATTTTCGCCTATCACCTCAATTTATCAACAACTATAACAAAAACTATTAAATTCTGAAAATATTTTTTTTGACAACTTTATTAGTTTTTTTTTTTCATATATACATAAGCACTTGAACACGCGATATCCCTTTATCCTTGTTAATATACAACAATTTTCTCATAACGAGAAGCGAATATATGTAGAAGGAAGAAAACCCCTTGTGGTTTTCCAATGACTGTTTGTTTTTGGGGAAACGGTAAAGTAAAAATATGATTATTAACTCAACTTGACAACAACAAAAAATTTGTTTTGTTTGTGGTTTGAATCTTTAAGGGTATATATGTATAACACCACCCCAGCTATTATAAAAGTAAAATAATAAAATTATCCTTTTGGCGTTTATATATGAGTTGACGACGTTCTATCATCATCCAAAGAAAATGTTAAACAAATCGCCAAACCATGATGTGGTTTAAATTTGCGGTGTGATTTAGTGTTTAGTATATATATATATATATATATATATATATATATATATATATATATATATATATATATATATATATATATATATATATATATTTATATATATATATATATATATATATATATATAATATATATATATATATATATATATATATATATATATATATATATATATACATATATATATATATATATATATATATATATATAAATATATATATATATATATATATATATATATATATATATATATATATATATATATATATATATATATATATATATATATATATATATATATATATTGTATTTACAATAATGAGTTGTTTACAATTATGACTTATCGACAGCGTAGGAAATGTAAAATACTTGTAGATACAGTCTGCAATGTATAGGTAATCTATTAATAATGTAAACAATTTCGCAAAACCGACAACTTTTTTCAATAGATTGGTGTAATACCACAACAACATTTTGTATCCAATATTTTATTTCGACACGATGGTCTTATAAAACCGATTAACGATGATATTGGCAATAAAATCGTCATTCTGCTCAAATTGTGTCTGGATGAAAAACACGGAACTGATGTTGATCTCGTCATTAATCATAAAATTTTAGAGACAAATTAACAAAATTTGTGAATATGTGTGTCCTAGTCAATCATATATTTACATCAAATGTATATTTAAGTATGTACCATTGATCAAAATCCAAATTAAATTAATAATCAAAATTTTCAATATAACTGGCACGAACAGAATTCAGTTTAAGAAACGGCTTGCTCTTACACCAGTTGTAAGAGAATTTGGTTCAATCCGGTTGCCGGGATTTCACATAATTTCAAATTTCTTCTTTTACAAAACCAAGTTTTCTATTTAAATAGAACATGGACATTACCGAATATGGGAAATTTTAAGAAAACGTGTCAAGTTTGACCCACATCAATACTATTGTCAGTGCAGCGCTGGAAACTTTGGAGTTTTCGATAGGTGAAATTCAGGTGCATTTTGGATGCAACGATCAGTTAAAGTAGAATTTTATTTTTCCTTACCTCTTAGAAAATTTCCTCCATAGTCTTTCGATAATTTAAGTATTAGTTGAAATGTCGCAATCTATCTAAAAATCAGTTAATATAAGGAAACAGAAGCTTCACCACATGAAAAACTTAACAGCTTCGTATACTTCAGAGCAAATTATTTATGAGTTGAAATCAAATTCCTGAACTTTAAGTATGAACGATTTAAGAATAAGTTTAAATCGACGTAAGACTATAAAACGTGTAAATGTGTAAAACTATACTAACATCTTAGTTCAATTTAGATAGCCCCAGACGAAAACATTCACCATGTTGACATATTGACGGTGAAAATACTTTTTAATTGAGTTGGGTGCTCACGTTATACATCTCGGAGAAAGGTTATCTTTGAGTATCTTTGAATCGTCAATCAACATCTCCAATACTAAATTGGTTTGGATCATCATTTTTCAATGGTTACTTAACAATCCACTATCACTAGTGGATAGTGAAGTAGTTTTGATCCACTATCTCCAATAAAATATCTTTTATAAGCAAATCTCATGAGATATTATATAGATATTGGTATTGCTACCAATGTCAAGGTAATTACCATTACCTGACGTAATGTTTATTACCTCCAAAGATGAGTGTCGAATGTACTTACTTATTTAATTATTGCAGCACCAAGAATTCCCAATTCTAAGAACGATCATTTTAATTAAATAATTGATGTAAAATCCCCAAATAAGAAATTTCTTCAAGGAATGAATTCTTTTTCCCAGGTTCGGGTTATTGATTTTTTTTTGTTTTGTTTGACTAGGTCTGAGGTACCCATCACTATGTAGCGGTACCCGGAATTATTAATTTTTTATTTTAAAAAGATATTCTGATTGAACCCACTTTATGCAATAATAATATTTGGAAATAGCAACTAAAGACAAAACTAGAGATGGCGCTAGAATGCATAGTGGACTGCCAGTTAAACAAAATTAATTTGTACGATCAAACGATTTTCTAACATTTTCTAGACAGCAGCAAACTAGGTTATGTATAGTTTCCGTTAAAAAACCACACCTTTATTGATTCCTAGCCCGTAAAAATGCTGCAGGTGCAACGGCTGAATAATTCTTATTACTTGTGCCCGTAAAAATTCCGTATTTGAAGTTCTCACTTTAGAAAAAATTGAAGAAGCCAATATTAATTCAGAATAGAAAATAATAGAACAATTTTACTCCGGACCATTGCATTTAATGTACCGAAACGCTCTTTTTACTTCTTCACAATACAGAAAAAACTGATTAATTCAGTGCGATGTGGAACATACTTGATGAGTTGTCGAACGTCAAAACGACCCCCTCATGGTTAATTTGTAAAAATGTCAAACCTGATATATTACCATTGAAGTTTTAAACTCAATGAAAAGATTTCAAACAAAAAAAGCTCAACTGCCACACTCATGTTTAAAGGGATGAAATTGTGATAAATTGTTGGAACAATCTTCGATTCCAATGAAAAAACCAAACTTATCCTATACTGCAATGTTCAAATATTATATTATATATGACAAAATGTTGTATAGTCTAAACCTCAGTTGGGCATGTAAATTACAGTTATTAATTGTGTCAATTTATGTCAATTTCGTTATCTGTCACAACATCAAAAAACCACAATGAGTATATATGTCGGCTTTTAATCTCGTGGCCGACGACAAAGAGATTATATCTGGTACGGATAGTAAAACTGTCCTTAACTCCTTTAACAATCGTGTAACCAGCTCTAAACTGGTACGGGATTGTAAGAAATTTCTAAATCTCCTTGGTCGTAACAACAAGGTAACCGTTATGTGGGTTCCTGCCCATTGTGACATTGAGGGCAACGAAATTGCAGACTGTTTGGCTAAAACTGGCTCTCACCTATATTTCGTATGTCCTGAACCAGCAGCGCCTTTACCTACTTATATAGTGGAAAAAACAATTAAAACAGTTACCCTATCGAATCTAAAGCGAACATGGTCAGCTACCGCTACTTATCGTAAGACGAATTTTAGTCTCTATACTTACTGACCATGGCCGTTTCAAAAGCCACCTTCATCGCATGGGACTGGCCAGAGATGCCGTATGCGACGAATGTCTGGAAGATGTTGACGATAGTTTACACTTCATCAGCAATTGTCCAGCTTTCGACCGCATGAGATCTCTGTGTTAAGCTGCAGGTTTATTCCTGTAAATCTACTGTCTTCTCTGCTCTGATTCTAACTGCTTCAGTTTGATAAGGTTGCAGAACGCGTATGTGCGCTTTGATGAAATCCTAGGTTTGCACCATGGGCCCTTTGTGGCATTAAGTGCGAAACCTTATAGGATTCCAACTAACTTTAATAATATATATGTCGCTGTTGGTGAAGGAGTTCAACGGGCTTCCACAACCCATTAGTATTATTATGTCTAACAACATACTGGATGCAGCCACGAACTGCATAACAAAAACGCAATGGAAGATATATGGTGACTCACCATTGTGTTGATATACTAAATAAATAATTGAAATGTTCTAAATTTGTTTTTGTTAAGATTGAGTTTTTTTTAAATTTACTTCAGGAATCGTTCATCAGTACACGGTCCAAAGGCATATGATCTTGAGTGCGACTGTTATGAGTTTCAGAAATCGTTCATAGATCGACCGCATTTTATCGAAGTTTTAAATATCATCGTTACGGTTTAGATTTAACAGTCAAACAACTTCAAGTGAACCGTCAAAACGCTGATGAACACATGTTCATAACAAACACAAAACTAGCAAAGAGAATATTCTAAATAATTAACCAGAATTGTAATCTGAAGTACACTCTTGGGGAATTTTTAATTTTGGGATACCAAATGGACTTGAATCTGACTGTATATGCTCGTAATAAATGTAATTTAGTAAATATGCAGTTACCAGTTAATATGTTAAGTCCTAAATATAACGTTCCTTTGTCGTTCCAAGTTTAACAAAATGTAGATCGCTCAAACTTGGTTTACATTTCTCTTGAGACATGTATTTTCAAAATAATCGTAGACAATAACAATCTGGACTTTTTTGACTGATCGACCGTTTTTTTTGTAACGAACACTAAAACATTGATTTCATGTTGAACGTTGGAAAATTTACATATAATATATACGTCGGTAGATTTTTGACAGTTTAAAAAAGGTGACACTACCATATGTGTGTTGTTTTCATTGTTTACGTGTAATTTATGTTTACATGTAAAATCCCATCTTTGGTCAAAACAAAACATTATATCAGGTCAACATTTATCTCATTGTAGTTTGATAGATCTACTCGACAATATATTTTGAAAATCGAGAACCAATACCGCAGTTGTCCTGCAAGCTTAAAATAAAATGTCGGTTATTTGAGTTGGTAGGTGGTTACCTAGCACCAAATTTCGATAACGCGATCCGCAATCGGAATAACTTCATATGTATATATATACGTATATATATATATATATATATATATATATATATATATATATATATATATATATATATATATATATATATATATATATATATATATATATATATATATATATATATGTATATATATATATATATATATATATATATATATATATATATATATATATATATATATATATTTAATTTATCTATAGAAACACATTGTGTACACATTTCTTCGGGCATTATTTTGATAGCAAAAATTATGATTCCGTCCAGAAGACGCTGATGTAGGTAAAAAAAAGCCAAACTAATTTATAAACGGGTGTAATTATAATTTTTGAACGAACATGAACATCATATCAAGATAAGACTCAAATATACGGTTATCATTATCACTCAATTTAATCTTTAAAAATTCATATAAAACCACCTCAAGGTATTATTTGTCATTTCGTTGTATCCGATGCTTATATCTTTTATGCCTAATCCATAATTTTTATATCATGTTACAAAAAAACATTTTTTGACTGGTGTCAAAACATATGTTTTCGATATACATATACTCGTACCTACATTAAAAATGAAACAAAAAAATCGGTTCTTGTTTATCAAAAACAGTTAATTATGCACGCATCGTCTTATAAATAATTCTGCGAATTTTTGATAATGAGAACAAACGAAATTTAGACAATTTTATAATCATAATAATAATAATAAGGCGCACGCGCGTGTTTCTAATAATTTTGACATGCTGCATCACAAAGTCCAGGTCGCAATTTAAGTTTGAGGTATCCACATAGAAACTTTTGTATAATATCACGCGGAGTCTTATCTTATCGCGAACACATTAATTTAAATCCTCCATCCGCACCAAAAACATAATTTTATAAAACAAAAACAACAAAGCAATAAATAATTATATATTTAAATTATATTCAACTCACTTTAACGTGCATGATAACAATTTTTCACAAAATAGATAAAACATCAGAAAATAACAAATTTTTCAAAAAAAAAAAAAAATAAAATTATAACAAAATAAAATATAATAAATAAATTTAAATTATTTATAGATATAAATTTAAAAATTTAATGTAAAAAATTGTATTTGTTGTACGGTGTAGTGTATACACATAAACACAAGTTACAACAACAAAACGAAAGAATTAAAATAAAAATTATTATTTTCTTTTTAACTCTTAACAGTACGTAATATAGAACGATGAAGAAGAAAATCACCATAATTCTTGTATATTTCCCATGCTTATTGTACAAAAGAACGGAGTGCTACGGTTCCAGCACATGACGTCCGAAATGCTTTGAAATTTTATTATTTGAATTCGTTTCATTTTTAGGACTGGTTATCTTGAATTTAAAAAGCACTATCACAACCAAAAGCTCCATACAGTATATAGACTTACGATCAAGAGCCGAACCAATTAGCATTGTGATTGCTGAGTGCGATCACTGGAAACATATAACGTCAGAAAATGTCATTAAAATACGCTATATAGTAGCACGTTCGTTGAGGTATTCTGGAATTTCGATAAAAGTTTTCAGGTCTTTAATATTGTAACGAATATGCCTGTTAATAAACATTGCAGTAAAGATTGTAAGAAACAATGGTGAAGTGGTTATAGTACGAGGTATATAATAGGAATCAAAAGAGACTCGAATCCAACCCTAGAACATCGCAATATTTTATTTTGTAGTTCAGTTAACAACAACAAGAATTATGGAAAAATCTCGAAATGTACGATACTACACTGAAATTTATGCACCAACACATTGACTATAACAGTAATAAGGAGTGATTGTATTATAATATTTAAGTACAAGCCATTTTAGATAAGTGAAATGAAAACCAGTGAAACGTAAAGTGAAAAAAGTGACATTAACCTCAACCAGTGGCACGCGGATAATTTTTCACAATTTATAGAGAAAATTGTGTGAAATAAATAAAGTTGAGAGTTTGACATTGAAGCTCTGGTCTTTTGAATTTTGATCTTCGTTTGAGTCGATAATATGAGGATTCGAACCAAGAGAGAGTCGTAACAATATTATCGATAAAATGAGATTAGGAAAGAATATATGGA
The DNA here is from genome assembly GCA_963932295.1 of Tipula lateralis. Lineage (NCBI taxonomy): Eukaryota > Metazoa > Arthropoda > Insecta > Diptera > Tipulidae > Tipula > Tipula lateralis. Next base: position 192,593,125 of record OZ010736.1, on the reverse strand, counting down.
AAAGTTCACTAAAACTATACGAGCAGGCCCTAAAAACTCGAAAGCTTAAACTATTTGGAGATCATAAACACTTAAGTTGTTCGAAAAGGACAGAGAAACTTGTTCTGATGACTTATTGGTCTAATGAATCGTTAAACTAGGTAAAAAATATGGAAAATTGAAAACGTTATAAATAGTAAACGGTAATATCCACCATTGGGTAGAAACCTTTATATTTTACACGCTACATTTGAGTAAATATAGTGCGAGTGCAAATCACAGTATATTGTGCTAAAATTGACAATTTTAAGAAGAGGATCTTTTGTGAGCTCGCTTTAAAGTTGTATTGAAACCAAATAAGCCCTGAAAGTTCTCACTATTTATGACAAAATGCAGCTGGTTATGAATTTATCTTATTTCTCCTCCATCGAAGTTAATTCCGATCGCTAGATTGACATCATAAGTTGATGGTTTTGATGATTTAAAACGAATTATAAGAATCTTACACACCACACCAGATATATCCATTTCTCTACATTATGCCTTAGATTTGATTGAGATAGCTGTTCGAGGACACAATCTTTTTGAATCACAGAAACTCGACTAAGCTCATCGTATACTACTGAACATCAACCAAAATATAAGAACCATACCACAATTATTAAATCTCTCACGCTCAAGATCATTCGATTGACTATACAGTATGTAGATCAATAAACAAACATTTTTTATAACCTCTATTTGATGAGATCTGCAGTTGATAAAAAATTAGTTTTGTAGTAAAATATGAGTCTATATACAGAATTAGAGAGGAATATAGAGCATTTATTTGTCGAACGAGATACAGATCTTATATCATCGTGACACTATAGTACTTCGTGATACTCAGCAGTATATTTGAGTAGTAATTGCTAGTGAGACATTCTCCAAGGACGACATGTCCTTGAAAGTTTTGTCACACGATAAAATTTACAACTACTAAATAAGTATACATTTTTTATTTATTCTGCTTACTTCATTAGGGAAAGAGGTTAAAATCGTCATGACCCTGGAATCATTATAATAAATAAATTTACATCCTAGTAGAATCATAAGTATTTAAAAAGATACTTATATCAATAATCAATTTAAAACTATATTTAGAAATTAGCCGTCCATAACCAATATGCCTTTATGAGGCGTGCGATTTTGGCAACAAAATGGATTTGAAGTTTTAGGGAAGTCCAAAGTAATACAGTGACGTTATGGGGTTTAATAAACCTGGTAGTTATCCAAAAATAAAACAAGATTACGAAAATGTTAATCTAAAAGCATAATACATTTGTTATTGTAATAGTACAGCACTAAAACATATACTTGCTGGTGATATAACATTAATGGCAATAAGAAACAGTACTGAGTGTTCTACATTTACGCTTCTAGTGCAGTATACAAAAAAACCTTCAATGGAATTTATAATATGGTGCACGAAATCAGAGTACATCTGAATTTTAATACTAAAAGGTTGAACATTAACCGGAGTGCTTTAATACACAATAGATTCCAAAAATTAGTACAGCCAAGTGCTTATCAATTATACTAGATGATAAACTACGATGGTAAGCTTTTAATTAAGAAGAAACGACAAGAACAGAAAAAACGACTGTGTTCTGCATCCGATATTGCATGGAGAGCTTCAATAATAAATGTATGTTCTCTGTTTAACAAGGTTTAATTTCTTAATGAGTCTATTAATCCCTATCTCCTCTTAGTTTGTCGATGATCGGTAATAATTTCAGCAGAAGCTTTGGAAAAAAATCTTGTAAATGTATGTGTGTGATTTTAAGATAGAATTCAACTTTGTGATAACGATAAAATAATTGTGGAACTTTTTAATAAATCCAAACAACTCGGGACGTAACGACAACATATAGTATTATTATTAAAGACTAAATATAACAAATATAGTTCACCACTGCATCGAATGCTATTTTATAACTGTTACCAGAACCGCCTCAATGGCTCTGTTGTTACTCTTAAATTTGATTGTAACTTCGATATCGAATCAAGTATACCAAAACTTTTAAACAATCATTTTTCTTTTTTATGAGAGTTATAGGTATTACAATAATGATTAATTTTGCAATTTACTATACGGTAAGTAGAAGTACAAATTAAAATAAAAACTTTATCTGGCTTGGGAATCTTACCTATAAGATTGGGAATTTTAGCTATAGGAATCATTATCTATATCTCTTTTATTAAAAAATATATTCTAAGTAAGCTTTATCGAAAAAGTTCAATAAAGTCTAGTGAAAATAACGACATGATCTTATATACTTGCATGCAGAACGATACAAAGGTGTTACCAGGTTTGAAACCCGCTCTCATAAATTAAGAGGTTTTTTGAGCCCAAATAATCATTATACTACAACCAAAGAGAATAAATATAAAGAGGAACATCTTATATGAACCGCGGTTGCATATAAACTAACAATTTCAAAATATTGCTGAGTTATTTGGTGATGGCAAACGAAGTAGGATAAACATATATTTTTTATTTCGTTTATTCTTTCGAACATCAGCAAAAAAAAAATACTTGACTATTTCAAACCATCGCTTACTATTTCATATTATAATTCAACTGTAAAATGGAATAGATTATTATTTGAAAACATATCTATTTTACAATCGAGTTATAATAGCTGCTTTCCAATCCACCAACCGCTAGTACCCGATAGTAGTTCGTTGCATGTCTTTACTATGGTCGATTCGAACGCTAAAAATTGAAAAATATGAGTAAAACGTAACCTATATGTGTAAAACATAACCTATATTTTATTTTGTATGCAAAAAAATTGTCAAAAATCTTTATCAAAACTTTTTTGTTAGGCAAGACAGTTGCTACTAAGGAAATAAAATTATTTTTATTTTAAATACAAATAAAAAAAATTATTTTTGAACGAAAAAGCGATGTGGTTCTACACTTCGCCACGTAGTGGTGTAATTATGCGTAACTTCTAGCTTCTCGTGAAAAATACCAAGAGTAGTTGCGAGTAGAAAAGTTAGCAAAGACACGCAACAAACTACTAGCGGTTCACTAGCGGGTACTAGCGGTTGGTCGATTGGAAAGCAACTATTATGAAATAGTTAACGAAGTTTTGAAATAGTCAAAAAATTTTTTTTGTTGTCGTTTGAAAGAGGAAACGAAATAAAACATATATGTTTATCCTACTTCGTTTGCCATCACCATAAAACTCAGTAATATTTTTAGTTGATATGCAACCTAGGATCATATAAGATGTTCCTCTTTATATTTATTCTCTTTGCTAAAACCTTGTATTGATCTAAGTGGTAATCAAAAATATTCAAAATAATGAATATAAAATCGAGTCTGTGAGCGTATATGATCAGTTTTAAACTTCCAACTACAACCAAATTTCTAATTTGAATATTTTACATTGTATGAAAGCTTCGTGATTAAGTCAGTTGTGAGAGTCCGAATAATTGTACGATAAAGTTGTTTGATTTTGGAACCTCCCGTGCGTTTTTCTTTTTACTGCTAATTATGAGTCGATTTATGTAGAAGTCGCCAAAATTACTTAGATATCAATGATAACCAACTACTTAGCATAACACTAATCAGAGGCATTGAAAAAAAACAAAACCTGAATCCTGTCCTGCCTCTACAAGACCTTTTATTATTAAAGTTGGTTGGAACTTCCACAAAACCCTACTGACAATACATACCCAAAGTGGATCGTGAATACTTTCCACAGCATGGTGTCTGTTTTTTGCAACGAAAATTTCATAATAAATAAATAAAAATTAATTTATAAATTTTCTTTATACAGTTTGCTGCTTATAAATAAATTTTATATAAAATTATTTCATTTATTTATTTTTTTTTAGTTTTTTATTCAAATTAGGCGAAGGAGTTAGAGAACACAAAAAATAAGCTACTTTTATGTAAATTTTCCATTTTTCCATTTTTTTTTTCGTTCTGAAATAATGAAATATTATTTTAAAAATGTATACATTATGTATAAATAAATATATATGTATTATATAACATAGTTGAAACATTTTTGTACATACTATAAAATTTCAGTACGTTATAGTGAAAATTTACAACAAAATTTTCATATTTTTCTCTCCAATAAAGCTGCAATTTTTCTTCGACTTTATATACATAAAAGCTCTCTACTATATACTGTATATAGCAAATGGGGTAGGGAGGTTATAAAAAAAAAGATTTAAAACGTAGAAATACTTTTAAAAGGGTGGCATTACCGAACGGAATAACTAATCGTGTAGAACACTTAATAAATTAATATTAAGACAAGCGCAAAAAATAGATAAGACGCGAACAAAAGTTTGATACCGAGAAGTAGTTTGTTGAAATAGCAGAAAACTTTTTTTTCGCGCTGTCTGGTTTATAGATATTCGTACATTGTGTGTCTATATGTACATATAGTTTGTGAACTTTCGTCGGAATACGAAAAAAAAGGTTTGACCTTTCAAATGGCTGTTTGAAACTACTTCCATTTAATTATTTATATACACAATAAATTTAACATTGATTTAATCTATTGCGGTTGTCAACCTAAAACTGTCTTATACAGTTACATATCGAAATAAGTCATCAAATCCTTAACAAATTTTCCTTAATCCATCTTAAAATAAATAAAATAAAAATTAATCTTCCAGTCATCATCCATCATCATTCGTCATTTTAATTTTCGTTCATTAAAATTATAAGATAATGTCTTAAAATTCGTCATGATTAAATATCTTAAAACGAAATTTTTTGTGTTATCAAAAATAATTTATTTATTTCATTAATTCCATTTTAAGAATATAAATAATTAAATTAATTTTTTTTCTCTAAATTTTAAACTAACTATACAATATACAGTGTTCGTCAAGTCAAGGGATGATTTTTTAAAGTCATTGTCCCGACAAAATATTAGTGTGTGTTGGCGACGCAAGAGGACGTACAGAATAGAATAGCCCACTATATAGGCAATCACAGTTCGCTGTATGATATTGGTGCAGACATCAAAGATTTGGTTGTCTCATCACAACGACATAACAATTTATTCCAAAACGACCAAATCAAAACTGTCTATAACGAAATCGAATCAAAAAGATATAAAATTTACGGGCGATTTTTTGATTTATTTCATTTCGTTTCGTCTCCGCCGCGGTCCGTGGTATGGAAAAATGTCATTTCAATTTGATTTATGTGCAGACGAAAGTCAACATTTTCGTGATACAGTAGCATTTTTGATTTGTACACAGTCAAATCGAAAATTTATGACATACGGTATTGTTGGGTGGTGATTTTAATGATCTCAAATACGGACAAAAGTCATTAAATATTCTAATTAAGTAATAAAATCACCCACCTTCAAACTATATCGTGTATATATATATACCTTTGGATAGGCGAAGAGGGGCGGCATCATCAAAAGCTTGTACCGCATTATATCGGGTCATCGCTTAAAATATAATTTTTATTATACACAAAACAAGATACGGAAGCTTTTAAAAAGTTAAGATTAAAACATCGTTTTACTCACGCATCATCATCCGCGCTACACGTATACTCGTACCTATATACTAGAAAAAATTCGAGTGTGAGATTTTATCTCATAAATTACACAAATGGCAAATTAATTTTAATTATCTCGGTGTGTGTGTGTACGCGAAACCCATCTTTTTTACGAACTTATGAAACTAATTATTAACCAAATTTTTGGTAGTTTTGGAATATATAAAGATTTTTTGTCTAAGATAAATGAAGCGGATGAATATTTTCGTTTGTTTTTTTTTGTTAAGTATTTAAAATTAAAATTAAAAAAAAATTAATTTGTTTATTTTTGTGTAATTTTTATTTTTTATTTCATTACAAAACCAAATCAAGCAAAAAGCACTGTATACACAAGTAGTTTGTGGGAAAATTTTCTGTTCGTTTTATTTTGGCGAAATAAAATAATTTTTTAATTAATAAGTGATATACAGATATACATGTGTACATGTAAACTAGAAAAAATTATACGATTTAATGGCCTTAAAGTCTATGTAAGTTATAGTTTTCGCTTTTATACGCTGGATATAAGAAATTGAACACAGGTATGTAATGAAATATTTCGGTAGTTTGATTTTATTTGTCTTGCATTTCTACTAGCTACGTCGATATTCTGAGCACTGTTAGGATTTTACATGTAGAAAACGTTTTTTTACATTTTTAATGTAAATTATGTAAAATACGGTGTAAATTTTATAAAACGTAACACATGTAAAAAGGTAGACAATACCATATGAAGTGCCATCTGTTGGGTTGTTCGTGTTTCTTTAATGACTTTTGAACTCATGAGTGCAGCAAAAATCTTTTCAGCAAATAATGTATTTGTTTTATCTTTATCCGAGCCAGTTAAGGTGAGCACAGTTAATTGTTTCACTAATTCTATTTGTAAAATAGTAATCAAATTTATTTTTAACAGATGGCGTTTTAGTAACATTTAGATTTAATCTTTAAAAATTTTACTTTTGTAAATTACACGTTTTTTACATGTTTTTTACTGGGTAAATTAAATCGTGAAATTTACAAACCCAACTGTGATTCAACTTTACCTTTAATAGCAGTGTTGGGCGCGTAAATTACACGATGTAGTTTACACAGTTATTTACATGTAATTTACATGTAAATTACACAAGTTATTTTTACACTACATAATGTAAATAACGACTTTTTCATGACAAGGGCGCTATCTATTATATAATTTAATAACTAATAATTTAATAATTATAAAATTGACTGTGTAACGTTACAAATAAAACAAAAACAAATTAATATGTCAAAAATTTGAGTTATAAGTTTTCTTGTGTTGTTTCATAACATCGTTTTGATAAAAAAAACGTAAGTATGTATTAGGATTGGTAATATCTGTATGTTAAATTTGATGTTACATTCCATATTATTTTATTCTTATCAACATCCGTTCATTTAAACTCTAGAGGACCCGGATCTTTTCCCGGTTTTCATTTAAAAATAAATGTTCGAATACATTCCTGTTTGATTAATTAAACAGGGATGTTCTTTATAAAACTCAACCGAATAAATCCCGACCAGCCAAATCTCATAAGATTTCTCATAAAGAATACATCAGCAACACCAGATGCAATAATTCTTTGCAACTCTCGTAGATATTAGACGGAGTTAAATGGTGAATAAGATTCACTTCTCCATTTTGAGTCTCATGGTGGTTTCTGATGATTTCGACCTGTTAAAAACATCACATAAATGGCTTAGACAAAACCTACAAACCTGTTGTCCGGTTGGTCGGTGATACTCGGTCCTTGAACCCAATCCCGTCCCATTCCTATAGGCACTAACCTGTAAAAGATGAACTAGACGGCAAACCACAAGCAAAAACATGACAAGCCATATGACATGTAACATATAGGAAATGCATATTGACAGCATGCAAGGAACATATAGAAAATGCATTGGCCGGCGGACAACACATCCCAGACGTTATTACAATAAACATTCACAGAAACAATTATCAAAATCAACAGACACTTTTTACATAAACCTATCACACAAACACAAATTCCTTATAAACAAAAATACAAGCAACAAATCACCACACAACACACTAAATGGCACAAAACTCTATGACAACAAATGACACTGATATACGTCAGACATATGTCAAATATATTTCGAAGATGATAACATAGGATTATCAACCCGTGGCTGAATCTTGTAACGGAACGGAAAAGATGCCGGGAGGCTCGTGAAGAAGATAACGTAGCCCGATATAAAGTGCGATACAAAAAAAAAGTATATAAGGTGATGCGTCTGGCGGGGACGGAGCTTTTTTTTCTTTTCTTGGTGTGAGTTGGTGCAAAGTGAATGTGTGATATTGAACGAGTACAATTAAAATAAGAAAGTGAACAAATAATCTATAATAACTAAAACTAAAGAAAAACAAGATAAAACAAAAGTGGAACTTGGGTTAGTGGGACCGCGTCGTCAGAGTGGTGGACATAAAGGAGAATAAGCAGAGAAGGTGTTGCGCTAAAGCCAGAGGATTGTCAAGTGAAACACGTAGAGGTAGACACGTGGAAAAACAGGTTGGCGCCCAAAATACAAATTAAATTATCTCCGAATTGGAGAGGTAGAGGAAGAGCAAGGGGAGATGACGGCCCAAAATTAACTTACGTCAGTGTTTAAAACATTTTCTAAATAGTAAAAGAAATACAGTGTCAAAACGTAAATACTGTTTTATTGATACTGTTTTATCTAGTAGATAAACTAAATCTGAAGATGTCAGTAATCGTTTTTAGAGCTTATTTCAGACAAACACAGATGGCAGCGTAGATACATAAATGAACTTTGCCTAGAATTTGTAGATAACAAAAAGTCTAAAATAATTATGATTGACCGTTTAAATGAACGGTTTGATTAATATTTATGATGCGATAACCCTTATAAACAAATATTTGTTACATTTATACACTATTGCCAGATATTTTTCAGAGCTTTCACGTTTTTTACATATTTAATGTAAATTACACGTTTTTTACTGTAATTTACATTATTTACATAAAAATGTTAATAACGTTTTTTACATATAAAGTGCCCATCACTGTTTAATAGATGCAACAATGTTTTAGATCCAAATCCTGAGATACACTTCTAGAATGATTGGTTACTGTACTGTTTAAAACTATCTCATCAACCTCCTGTTTGTTGCGGTATGTTTACGTCCGATTTGAACACAAAATTGAAGAATATTACTATATTGATATCATAAAAATTACACCATTCGTCGACGTTTTATTTTTTATGTGTGCACAATCTATGCACTTAGTTCTAATGATATTTCGTTCAAACGTGCAGCAGTTGCAATGGTTAGTTCTGAAGCTTTATTGTCTAATACTCATTTCAACGGTGTATACCATTTCAGGTTTCTTAATATTTTTTATCATCGAGATGAGACTATCACATCTGAATATGATCGTCAACTGTGCTATACATGTGCTTCTTTTTGACTCGCAATTTGTGATGGGCCTTTTGCATTATTCGCTAAAAAAATTTCTGCAATGGGTGGTTTGCGGATTGAAAGCTCAAGGTTTAAGTTTGCTCGTCAAAATCAGACTACGTGTAACGTATGCAGAAATTTATAATAATTTAAATGACTTAGTAAATAATAATTGTCCAAATGGCGTTGATACTGTGGGCCATAAAGCCATTTTCCAATGAACTTTTATTGGTATCTCCAAGCAATGTGTACTTAAACTATTTGCGGTCAATCATACAATTTTTCAGCAAATCTTCATTATTTATAACTATGGCATGCAACCCATAATGGCCACAAATTATTGAAGCTTTTGATGGTTGTAGGGCAAATTTTTGTCCTAAAAAGAAATTTTCGATTGTGTAATTGATCCAATTTATTACTATTGGTTTCCGAAAACATAGTCTAACTCATGGGCATATTTTTATCACTTTTGGATAGGGATGAAAGAATTTATGGGTTTGCTAATATTGATAAGATTGTGTTTACTGAAATAATTGCTATTCAAAAACATCCATAATTATATTGAATTATTCGACGTCATATGATGCATAGAGCATGCAGTCTACTTAATTCAAACTTTGCCTGGATTAAAAAAGGAAAATGTAACAAAAATTTCCTAAAAAATTTCTGTGATTATATGCGTGATAGCGTGAATGGACATCTCTGTTGATAATTAAAACGAGCCGCGAAGAGGCAATGTCAGTTTTAAGCGCAAAGTTGGCGTATTTTAATTTGACATACAATCTTCCGGAAATGTGTGTTGATGATTGTTTATCCAATAATTCCCTGAGCAAATGGCAAGTAAAGTTTGAAGCCCTCGTGAATGAAAAATCCCTACATCTTAAACGACTATAGGCGTCATCATTGATGATCGATTGTATTTTGAAGTGGAGAGAAACACTCATTAAATGGAAGATCTTTCTTTCAGCTATTGTCGTAACACTCTCAATGCCACATTTCATCGCTTATTGTTTCTTCTAACCATAGCTATAGCTGGAATATACGTACAACCTGTTTATTTTTGATTACGATACAAACACATATTGGAACTACAAACGCATCTTCCCATTTTCTAAATTTCTGGTGCTATAGTAATAATCTATACACTGTAAATGATGTTAATAGACAAAATCGAGGCTCTTTCTAAATAATAGAAACATGTAAGATCACTTGTACTTTGTCCTTTTCACTCACAGAATGCTTTTAATCATCTTATACTAATACAATACTAGATCACCCAAAGTTTCTAACTCGTAAGTTTGTCGTACAATTGGGCCAAACAATATTTCTTAAACCCTTACCCTATCTAGCATAAACGATAACAGATTGTCCTACAACAGAACATAAATAAATCATTCCGCATATTTTTTTGTGCCATTCATTCATCCTCTTCATATGCAAATTTATATAAGAGATAACAAAAAACAATATTTTTTGCTAAAAGTTAAAAAAATGAAACTAATTGGATGGTTACGAAAAAAAAAATCGCAGAAACATTTAAATCAAATCGGTCCAAATGCGATCAAGATAATAATAAAAAGAAAAATAATGACGACGATAATATGCAAAATAAGTGATTTAGTGGTTTGCTGCACAAGTCTCTTATATATAAACAAATGAAACAAAGATGATAGTTAATTGATAATATTCTTTTGCCTTACTAGGTTTCTTGTCTTGATATTGCGTATTCATAAATTTTTACCTTCTACGTAAAACAAGAATTATGTATTATGATCGATCTGATTTCCATCCGTAGATACGATTTCAAAGAAATCATCATTTTCCATCATTGGCATGTTACTTATGTCTGACTGCGTATACGAGTATTTGCCCAATTGGTGCTTTTTATGTTTTTGGACGACACAACTGGTTTATTATTTTGTTGAAGATGGTATAGCACAACATAGCAAAACGACCTACAAACTGTATTCAAATATCCAAACCCAAGAAACGAGATGGTTTGTTGAAAAACTTGGATATGTTGGAACGAATATGTCTAACATGACTGAAAGGAGTTATCTCCTCTACAAAAGAAAGCAGGAACGATTGCAAACTTCTGCTATACAATGATGAAACTTAAAAATTAATTGGTTACTGGAGGAGCACTTAATCTGTCCAAACCATCATTTGAAAGCTAGTCCTCTCGTTCAGTAACGCCATGTGAACGCTACTCCAGCAGCAAATAAAATGATCAATTTAGAAATTTATTGATATCAGTAGGAAATTAAGAGTCCAATGCCATCAGATACCGTCAACTTAGCAGATTTAGCAGATTATCCTGAATCGTCGGTCCGACTTATAAATTATCGTTTGGTGATTGATTGTTAGTGGATTTGGCCGATGCATCGAAAACAACACGAACCTTTGTGGTGCTGCTGGATTCCTTTATTACAAGATGATGTGGCAAATAAAACACCTTGTAACTAGGCTGCTGAATTTCCTTTCGTGGTACAATTTCCATATGACCCAATGTAATGTAATCGACCATAAATTGGTGGTGCGATTTTTTTAACTCCGTATCTCTCTCTAAACGTTTTTCCAAACATAAAATCTTCGGATTGCTTGAGAATAACTATCGCCCAGCTTTCGTGGAATCTGTTTGAAAGGTAGGCAGACTGATATTCTATTCTCTAGTAGTGTAGACGTTTTGTTAAATAGATCAATCACCATTTGTTCTTTCTCGCTCAATTTATTGATCGGTAACACTTCTTCAGTTTTTCAAAATTTTTCAATAGCCTCTACTACTCGTCACATGTCATCATTTACTTCACAATTAGCTGAATAAGCCAAGCACTCTATTGATTTGGTAATGGGTGCTGAGTTATTAATGATCAATTGGCCTGGTATAATCCAACCGAACTTTGAATTGATAGCAAGTAAACGAGTTCGAGTGCTTATGGTTCTAGTTTCACATCTTGAAGCGACCAGAAGAATGGTTCGTACCCCAACAACATATCAACCTTAAACGGAATGTTGAACGCTGGGTCAGTTAATGGCCTGTATTCATCTATTCCAGGAACTTGTGATGTGATTCAGACTGATGGCAAAGTTGATGATATTTTTGGTATGACCAAAGCTCCTATTTCGGCTATATAACTATTATCTGCACAAGATCTAAATTTTAAGTTTATTTTTCTTTTGAATATCCAACCACTGAACTGTTGAGTGTGTTTATTTTTGTTTCGAATTTATAACTAGGAATCTTCAATGTGCTGATAAAATCTTCAGAAATATATGAGTGTGTCGATCCTGAGTCAAGTAGAGCTCGACACTTAAACCAGTTCCCGTTATGATCTTGATCCTCGATTGATGCAGTTGGCAAAATTGGAACGCTTGTTCGTCTGCATGATGATATCTGGCTATATAGTGATACATTTGGATTAATCTTTGGTTGGTGTTAAATTATTGTGCAATGGTTAGATAAGCGTGTTGATTTCATTTGGAGGTATTGAAAGATGGCTAACAGTTGAAGCAGAATTTTCTGGTACAAAATGGAGTAAGGTATTGTGGCGCTTTGAACATTTTCTGCAATGCTTAGGATATTTGCAGTTAGTAATAAGATGCTCGTCACTAAAGCAATTATAATATCTTTTTGGTTTATTTATAAACTCTCAACGATCCAATACAGACATAGCTCGAAATCTTGCGCAATTGAATAATTTATGATGTATCTGGCAAATTGGGCATTCTGGTAGCTCAGTAGTAGAGTGTAACATTTTAGCTGTAAACTGTTTAAAATTATAAATTGGTCTCGCTGACGCAGTTTCGGGAACCATATCTATTAATGCATCCATTAGTTTGCTTAGGAAATCCAAAAAGTTCTGGATTGACGGGAAATCATTTTCAGCACTCTCATATTTCCAAAGACGTCTTGTTTCTTCATCGAGTTTGTCACTGGCAAGCAAGATTATCCACGGATCACGTTCAATCGCCTTCGGGCCAAGGGAATTTAAACCCCGTAAAGTTTCGTCAACTATATCATGTAGTATCATAATATTGTGGGAAGACGGTTTATTAAAATTGGGAGTTCTCAGAAAATCTCGAATATAGGTTTCGACAATAGGCTTATTTTTATCGTATTTTTTGCTAAGTCTTTTTAACGCTTCATAGTAGTTAGCATCATCGACTCGGAAATGGCATATTGATGTATAAGCAGCTCCCCTTAATTGACCCAGCAAGTACTTAAATTTTTGTGCAGCTGATAAACTTGCATTTTCATGCACCGTCGACATAAATATATCATAAAACCCTTGCCACTGTTTAACGTAACCATCAAAGATTGGTATAGATTTAAACGTGGTAGCTTGAGATCAGATAAAATTTTGGTTCATACTGGTACCTGCAACTGTAATATTTGTTTCGTTGGGATCCGCATTTGTGCAACAAATCCATTTCTGATACTACACCTTTATCAATTGCGAAAATTTGAAAATTTGAAAACTTCAACGAACGATTTGTATAACTCTTGAGTATTCGCTGATCTTGCCTCTAACTCTTCGATGGGCGCATCGTTACCTTTGGTATTAATATAGTTAGTAAATTTGGTGAATTGCCCTTTTATAATACCCTTTCGTTTCAATAATTGATCGTAGATGTCTGATAATCGGAAAATTTATGATACACAAAACTTTTTCAAGAACTCTTATAGTTTTAAATTTTCAATGAAATGCCACAGTAACGTTAACAAATGCCGAAATTAAAGTGCTGAATAGTAAATTATATATAGTATTATATAATTTACTATTCAGCAAATACTAATACTAAAACAGATTACCTTGAAATTTCTTTTCGGAACTGTCTTCGAAGATGATTGCAAACTCGATGTATAAATGGACCACAAGTTCGTCTTGTACCAAATAAAACAGGAACTTGACCTTGATATTCGTAAACGTGATGAACTGCGCTTGTGACGGAACCGTAAATTTGATTAACTGAACTGGACTGTTACTCGACCGTAAACTTGAATGGCTGAACTCGACTATAACTCGACCGTAGACTTGAATGGCTGAACTCGACTATAACTCGACCGTAGACTTGAATGGCTTAACTGGACTGTAACTGGATCAATCCAAACTGTAATGGATTCAATTTGGATTGAATCCGGCTCGAAGGACCAAAAACATTTATGTACACGATTGGATGGTATACATAAATGCCCAAATAAAGAACTTAATTTATTTTTAGCCTTAATGATATTTATCAATTATAATAATTATTGATTTGCACTGGTTGGCAAAAAAGATCAGAATGAATATTTTTATTTGACAGTACATTATTATACATTTTTAACATACACGCAGGGCAATCTAATTAAATGTAAATAATATTGAAATTAGATTAACCATAGACTGTAACCATATAATATCAGTTTGCAGATGTCGGTTAGGTACATAAATTAATTGGCTTTGTATAATGCAGATGATGCTAAGAATTATAATGTTGATAATTATTACAATCAATGCATCATACAATCATTAAAATTATGACTACAATGCATGATGTAGTGTTGGTTTATGGATGATTTAAACAGATACCGACAACTTAAAAATTAAATTTTGAGATAGGATATCTTGATGAATTCTTTGAGCAGAAAATTAGTAAAGTTATATTTTGCTCAAATAAAATGAATCAGAATTAACCCTTGACATCTTGTAAAAAACGACCATAAGGTTTATGGCTCACAAATGGTTACAATCAAATTAACCTGTTAGAGCAGTGAACTAAGGTGGTAGTATCGAATTAATAAGTATTTTGGGGTTTCTCAAGTACCATTTTTAACAATTCGCGGCGTTTAACAATTTAGAGAATTTGACTATTTAGAGTTAAGTTTCCAAATTAAATTTAAGTGACAAGACCGATATGAAGAACCATTATGGAAGAACTTGATATAAGTTTCTACATAAGAATTTACAATAAGTTCTTCTAATGGTTTTGAATTGGATACCTCCTATGTCGTGGCCATTTCCGTAAACCATTTGGACCAATCATTTATATGCTTCAGATATGAGTTATAGAGTTTCGACTGCACAATATTATTGGTCATGAATCATGATCTATGTCTTATATTGGTGGTGTTCACACGAGTATTCTTAATGCCTGATTAATATCCTTGTTTCATTCACCTCTATCTACAAACTTGATAGAGTTTATAGGTAAAAATAAAAAAACGAAAAAACAAACTAGTGTCTTAACACCACCATTGTTTCATATCTCATTTTGAGTTATCTATTTGTTTAAATGCCCATAAATTGATCGTTTTAACCTTTTCTTATAATTTCATTTAGGTGATATCGCCAATTATCACGGTGGTGGACAGAAAATATATATCGAAACTATAGTTTTATACGATCTAAATTAAACTACATAGTTTGAGCGTGTAAAATAATACATTTGCAATATCTGCTTCAACTTCCCGAACTGGCTGCTGCATGAGCAGCCTCACAAAGATCAAGATTGATCTTCATTTTCTGAGCTCGATTTTCAGTGTCTCCTGGTATACTGGACATTTTATAAGGTACCAGTAGGGCTTGCAAATTTACCGACTTTTTCAATTACCGGTAATTCGGTAAATTATGTGGAAAAACGCGGTAAACCGGGAATTTACCGGTAATTTTGAGAGTATTTTTTAGTTGATATTTTATTCAAACTAATTACTTATAAAATTTTGTTTTATAAAATTCATTCGGTTATTTCATTAATTCATTCTTTTATTTTATTAATTCATTTTTATTTTATTAATTCATTTTTATTTTATTAATTCATAACATTATAATATATAAAAAAAAATATAAACGTAAATTAGAAAAAAAGTTAAAACTTCATTTCAACTCTTGTTTTTGATTAAAATGCTGCCTTAAAAAACACATTGTGTCTAACGTGTTATCATTTAAGCTCGACCTCAACTTGGTGCAGATCAAACCGGCTGATGAAAACGCGCGCTCCGATTCGACACTTGTCGGTCGAACAGTCCACAACATTTTAAATGCTTTCTCTAAATATTTGCCTCGGATGTTCTATTCTTGGAAATAGTTTATTTTCCTTTTAATAATATTCGCTAATCCTTTAGCTTTAGGTGATTTTGGCCGAGTACAAAATTTGTTTAATTTTTACGTAGGTGCGAGTAAGAGAAAGAAATTTTTTATATTTAACAATATTTTTCGTTTTGTTCCGTACATACTACTTTAAAAATAAAGTTTAATTTCTTTATTATAGTATAATTATTAATTTTAAATATGAAATTCAACTATTTACTTATAAAATAGTATGTATGGATCGGAATAAAACGATAAATATTGTAAAATATAAAGTATAAATTTTTACCGAAAAAACCGGTAAAAAATCATGAATTTACCGGTTTTTCGGTAATGAGTTTTTTAGCAATTAACCGATTAACCGGTTAATCGGTTTCTCGGTAATGCAAGCCCTAGGTACCAGCCACGTTTTTATTTTCAACTTCGTTGTCGGTACAGAGAATACATTTCGCCTCATTTTTGCATACATTAGCTACGTGTCTTTCTTCACCACATCTTTTGCAGAGTTTTGATCTGCAAGCTTATTTTTACATTAAAGGGCGCGACGACCAAAGCCATGACTCCTCAAGATACCCATCCTATTTCGATTTTCCCAACCAAGGTGATTTGTTCCTTTAATATTTGGTTTGAACTCGTACTCCTTTCTTCAACCAGTTTTCTCCTGTTGATTTGTTTCTTTTTTGGCTACTTGTCTCCGTGCAAATGGTGATGTTTGACACTTATTAGATATCTTAGCGACTTCAGCCACCTGACTCGTAGCCGATCTTGATGCTTTCCAGGTGCAAGCCATTCACAGCATTTCTGTTGTGGGACGTTGTTGCATTATCATAAGTTGCAGCAAAGATCACTGCAGCGTGATCAACTATTGCATGCTGTATAAGATAGCAGATAATTTTCAGCAGAAAAAATGATTTTTATACTCGCCACCAGGGGCACTACTATCGCTAAAGAGCATTTATTCTGCTGGCATTAAGCTTAGTCATCTTATTTCCATACATACCACAATGAAGTTTGAGGATAATCGACCGAGTTTGAGCGCCTCCAGAATTTTTTAAAGTTTTGGCCAATACATAAAAATCAGTTTTTTCACTGTGAGCTATGGATGGACCCACCTGTAACCAACATGTCATTATGATTTTCCAATAGCTTAGGTGACAATACATCTGAATATGAAGTTTTAGGATAATTTTAGAGGCATACATATCATATAGTTAGATTAGTTCTCATTGCTTTCACTGCCAATTCTAAAGAACTACATACAAATACAGATAATATTTTAGAATATTAGTAGAATAGTATTTTAATTGGTTGGTATTCCTCTTCAATGTTATAGACGCTACTGGGTTAAACAGTGTATAGTAGGAGATTATATGCATTACCATTGCCATTTTTCATGTCACTTTGAAGCAATGAGTTTACAAAATTGGACCAAACCATCATTAGGACCAAACTATCCTACCTTTCAATATTTGGTGTTATTTAAACTAATATATACATTAAAACAACGAGATTTCCAATAAAGGTGATACTTTAAAACCATCAAATTAGCAGTAAACTGTAAGTAGAATTTCATTTACTGTGCCAAATGCCTTCAAACTTAGCTACGCGTCGATCGAAACTGTTTATAGATAATCAGTTAGAATAGTTAGAACGCTATAGTTGTTTTGCTACAAGAAATTAATTCAGCATCGACTGCCGAACTGAACACTATAATAGTTGAACCGCACTTGAACTATTGAGTTGTAGTTGAATTATCAAACGACAACTATATCACACAGAAAAATTGAACTTAAATTTAAAGTAATTTTGGTTTCGTTTAAAGAATTTTCGCCTATAGATTTTGAGCAAAACCGATTTTTCTTTATTTTAAAATATCGAATTCCTTTATTTCTAAACATTAAAAAATAAAGTTTATTCCATTTAAATCAAATATATTTTCTTTTAATTTAAATGATATTAAGGGTTTATTTTAATTAAATTAAATGTTTAATTCAAAATAAAATTTATTTATTTTAAATTCTTTAAATCATTTACTTTTAAGAATATTATTCAAGAATATTAAATATTGGGTTGAATAAAAAATCATAGATGTTTTAAGAAATAAGTTAATTTATTTAAATTTTAATTACATTATAAAACAAACACAATTAACTATTGTTAAAATTATAGTTATAAACATCAATAAATTTAAATTTAACAAGTGACAATGGTAGTGTCGTAAGGATGAATTTCCAATATAAACCTTACAGATGTCAAAATTTTCGCTATTCCTACTGAGATAATCGTCTGAGTAAGTGGAATCTTCTTTTTTGGTAAAAAATAACCTGTTTTGTAAGTTTGGTACCTCTGAAAGTTAAAATGTATGTTAAAATTAAAACTAATGAATTTTATATTTATTTTTGGCTGTATTGTACCAAAACTTTGTACTTACTTTGTAATTACAAACTTTACGTTTTAAACACAAGCACCTTGTCTCTAATAAAATCTGAATGTAAACTAAAAACCAGTACGGAAAAATGTAATATTACAGTTACATTTAAAAATTAAATTCAATTTACTTTATTTTAAATGAAAAATTATTTAAATTTACAACCCTAGATGAAAAAAAAATAATAGAACTTTATTTTAAAGAAATAAATTCTTCAATTTTAAGAATTTTTTTTTTGAAATTAATTTTTGAAATAATTTGTTTTATTTTAAAGAAAAATTTCATTAATTTAAATGATTTTTATTTCATTTAAAATAATTAAATTAGATTCTTTAAACTAATACACTAAAAACTATTAATCTAAATGATTTATTCTTTAAATAAAAGAAATTTCAAGATTTTAATTCAAATGACAGAGATTATTTATATGAAAGTCCTTAATTTTTCTGAGTGTACGTGATTGCCCGAGACATCGTTCAAACCAGGTTCGTTAAACTACACTTAATATTTGAAGAACTCGTTCGAACCTTTTCAAACACAAACCAATCGATAGATCTGATCAATAAATAGTCGCGCGGTAGTAAGATGTCATAAGTTTCTTAATCTACCTATTGATCAACGGTACAGTTTCGTTACAATTGGCTTCGGTTTTATTGCAATTCAACGTCAGCATGTTGTAAGCAAACTCCTTGATTCTAGTTCCCAACTTAATTTCATGACCAAACCACTTGCATCGTCACTTAAACATTCACATAAAAACAGAGTTGTCAAAATACGAGTTATTGGATCCAATGCCGTTATCTATTCTGGTAGGGGGTCCTTCCATAGTTCACAGTGAAAAAACTGATTTTTATGTATGGGCCAAAACTTTGAAAAACTCTGGAGGCGCTCAAACTCGGTCGATTATCGTCAAACTTCATAGTTGTATGTATGGAGATAAGATGACTAAGCTACTGGAAAGTCAAACTGAAATATTTATTACAGGGGCTTCATTCATAGCTTACAGTAGTTAAACTGTAGATGAAATTAATTTGTTTTATACAGTATATTTTAATCTTATGGAAATAATATACCTATTTTATTTGAAACCTGGAATAATTAGCGATAGTAGTGCCCTGGTGGCGAGTGTAAAAATCATTTTTTCTGCTGAAATTTTTTTGTATTTATCTTATACAGCATAACTATTGCAAACTTCCTATGGATGACATTGACATACCATATTCCGTTTGTTGTATCTTTGAAGATAAGCAGCCTCTTGGTTTGATAATGATTTTGATTAATTTTTTCTTAAAATATTTTATTTCGAAATAACGATCACCAAAGTACATAAAAGAGCTACACCACATACAGGTGAGATTAATTATTGGTGGTCACCTTTAATCAATCTTAAGAAGGTGGAAAGTATCGCACTGGATTCATGAAACTTTGATGAACTTTTGAAATTATTGAAGTATAACTATACCCAAGATTACACGATCAATTTACTTCGACCAACTTGACACCAATATAGTTAGTTCATAAGTTTAATTTGAGTGTAGTGTAAAAGCTGGATAACTTGTAAAATGATATTTATAACAATTTAATAAATCATCAAGAGTGACTGAAACTTCAAAGTTTGAATTTAAAATTGAAATAAAAGGTTAACTGCCCATGTTCAATAACAAAAGAATGGTTTGAACTAAACAATCAAAACGGCAACATATAAAGTCGGAAAACTTTCTCGGGTCAACAATATTTTCGTATCCATCATGCGATTTCGTTATCGCATTCGACCCTTATTATGGCACACTCGTACCTTCAGGTTTATCTTTTGCTATTCCACTATCGAGCATACGAAGTTTCGATCATTTACATAAAACCATTAGGCAATATATATAGCAATTGAAATATTTTAAAGTTTTTAATCGAAATTCCTGGTCCAATTTCAAATTCAATTATGAGAAATACCTTCCAAATATGTACATATCTACATGTTCGAATAAATACCATAAAAAAATGTCTTTCTAAAAATATTTTACATCAAAACATAATAAAAAAAATTTTCACTACATAAAATGCAATAAAAACTTTTAAGAACTGCAATAAATTTAAAATTTTCCATTAAAAAAAAAATGAAAAATAATTTTTTTTTTTTAAATTTTTTATTCTCATAAATTTTCAATAATAGCCAAACACATTTCAAACTAAAGTGTAATTAATCACTTTACAAGAATCATAAATATTTTTTTTTTGTGTGTGTGTGTGCTGGCTGTGCTGTAAGTTGATTTGCTTTTTTCTTTAATTTTATTTTAGGATAACCCTTTTGGTACGTGCTGTACTCGTATATGTTGATTTTATTTCTATTTTATGCTGTATTGACCGACCGTACGTACGAGTCAAGCACATTTTATTTGCATTATTATGATCGAACTTCATTATGGCTGGTATGCACGTTTTCCGTTTTATATTTAAATGTGGCAATAAACTGTAGCTGTTATAGATACATGTGTTTATCATATGGTTGGTATGCTAATTCTGTACAAAAACAATGCTCATCATCGCATATATGAATCTGAACGGCTTCAATTATCTTAAATCAAAAGGTTTTAATCGGATCTAACCTTAAAATATATTTGGTGTTGCCATTAACAATTGCCTCATATCAGTCCTTACAAATCTATGCATTTATTTATTTTAATTATTTATTCACTTCTAATGCTAGCTTAATTTTGCTTTATAATATTATACAATCGCGTCGAGTACGAGTGTTGTAGACATACTCACTCGTCTAACAAATATAAATTATTTTTGAAAAGCAGCATGAAAAATAATTTCAATTCACTTTTCTTCCATAAAGTAAAATTGTATCGTATTCGACTATATGCATGCATATATCGTTACAGTATATTCAGTCTCCCACACTTTAAACTTCCGGTTATAGTATTCATATATACATATATGTTAGAATTTTTCGTTATATTATTTCTTAGCCGCACCATAAAAAAATTATGCATAAAATATTACTTCAGGCAACATAAAATTTATTTCAGACATTTCATAAATATATTTTATATTCATGGAGGTTTGTTTTTAAAGTTTTTGTTGCGAATAAAAATTACTTTTCTCTATCACATGACATTGGATCAAGATAAGGTGAAGTAAAAAAATTGTGCTTTGGTACCACCTACAAAAATTATTATCGCTGAAATTATTTAAATTTTTTTTCAATTGAAAATGGTGATCGAAATTGTTCGAGTTGCTTGGATCAGGTGTATGTGGTTGGCATGAGTTGCAATGCGAGTTACCATGTATCGATCGACATATGTGATGCGTCTAAATTTATTCGACCATATATTGTATTGCACTGCTCAAATTTAGGAGCAAATCATAGTGACAATTTTATTTTCTCAGTCTTATTACCAAATGTAACGGACAACCACACATAACCCAAGATTCTGTTGGAAGTTCCATCGGCAGTTTTTATATTTGAAGCTTATTGGTGGAATTTGATGTTTTCGTCCGATAAAAACTTGATTGAGTCCTTGCCAAGTACGCTAACAGATGCACCACTATCCAATAGCCCACTAAACGTCTTTGAATTAATCATAACATCTGCATGCGGCCGCAGATCATCGTTAATACACTTTATAAGTAATGCTATACAATTTTGGATTAGGGCTCGTTTTGCACAGATATAACGAACAGCTCGCTGGAGTATGTTGTTTAAAGAGATACATTTTCCTGTGATCTTGTGTCACCGATATTTGACTCGAGGCGAGATCCTCTCATGTAGTTCGCACTCGGCCTTCCGTTTCCCTTCTGTGACGTAAGACAGTTCTGACACGATGGCTTTCGAACATTTCGTGCCCCACATCCAAAACAAAATATATTGAGAAATGGTTTTTCGCAATCTTAGTATCGGTGGCCTATGTCCTGGCAGTTCCAACAAACATAAATGATGCCTGACCCACTTCTTCTATTATCATTGCGATGTTCAGGTCTTTTGTGGAACGCCTCTAAAACTGTTTTTTCTGGATGCTCATATTGCGAATGTGAGAAATCAGGACCGAGATCGTAGCTTTGATCACTAAAGTTTATTTTTTTCATATTGACTTCCAACTTATTAATCGGATTGCGACGTTTGAGAGCAGAATCACCGAAACGCCTCGGGTCATAACCGAATTGTTCCCATAATCTCTCGTAGTCACGGCAAGGAACCCGCAATTTCTCGACTGTGTGAATCATATTGTGGTAAGGCAGTGTAACATTTTTCAATGCCGGATACATATTTTGACATAACCGATATATTACATTCAGAAAGGCGGGTTTGTAACCTAACATTCATTTTTTATATGGCCAATGAAAATGTAGAAAATGCTTCTTTACTTCCCTGGAACCTTCGAAGAATTTGTTCCTTTATTTCCTCTTCAAAGTTGGAACTGCTAAAGTAGGAAATGATGAATATTTTCATATTCGCCCATGTAGTAGCTGGGTGGTCTGCTTTGTACACCCAGTACCAATCATCTGCAGTCTTTGACAAAAAGAGATAAAGAACTCTTGTCAGATTCTCTTTTGGAAACCCATCATCTTCTGCCATGTGCTCTAATCACAAAGTCGTGGACATTTAACAAATCGGAACCATCAAAGTTTAAGTTCCATCTTTGACGAATTTTATAGAAGTTATCTAATTGGTATTCTGGATATCGTATGATTGGTGGTTCATCTCGATCATTTGGTATTTCTATCCGTAGATATAGCATGACGTGAATTTCATCTTTTTGATTTTTTGTATTATAATGATGGTATCAATTATGGGTAAATTGATTTCCTCGAAGAGTGTTTTTGGCGAACTTCTTGGTATGGAACGTGTTGTATTTTAACATTTTTGGGTTGCTTGAGTGGGGAAATGGTTCTTTCCTGATCATCTGATTTGCGTTCTCTAACATTTATTAAACTGTGAGATATTAAGTTATCTAGTTTATCCGAAAACAAGTATAGTTTATCAAGTATTTAATTGTTGGTGATGATTTTCTAAAAAAAATGAGGGTGTGGGAGATTGAAATTCAGTAGTATTCTATCATAAGGAAATAATGAATTACACTAGGTACAATTGATATATCATGAGGAACTCTTCTCAAATGTCACTAGGATCAAACAAAAATCACAGAATCACTGTGTAATCAACTGGTGACTTTCAGAAGAAGAATCTCAAAATTCACTCGACATTAGTTAATTAACTGTGAGAACTATTACAGAGAAAAAAATATAAAACAACTGGATTAATCTGTGCAGAATACAACTTCAATCATCCTGAGGAACCTACATGAACTCATCATATATATCTACCAATGATAAACTGAAGTTATTGAAAAAAAAGGCTTTGTACTGGATTAACAAGCAAGGATTATCGAGTAGAGTTCATTCGTGTGCCATGAATTGGACTTCCTATGACTTCATCATGTATCGACCAGTCATAGAACAAGTTGAAATCAACACTCGAATCAAAGATAATTAAACCATACGAATCTGTAAATATACTTAAATGTTATTGAATGCTCTGTAACGGGCAAGGCGAATGATTATGAATAATAAAAACAATAAACGAAAAACAAAATCATTTTCCTTGAGTGTCAGGATGTGCCATGACAATTTATAAATCCCAAGGTGGAACATGAAGTTGTTTATGAATATCAAAGGACTCATACTCTTTCATTAATATAATGTTGCTTTCTCACAATCTACCAGTATTGAAGGTATGTACATAGTGCCAAAAGACAATGATAATAGATTTTACCATGGTCGAAAAAATGAAACATCAGTCAACAATAGGAAGAACGATTCTTGATTTCATGAATGAAAGAAAAAACATTTTTCATGGTTACTCTCAACTGCCAAAGTCTCAGAAAACATGTGTCGAACTTGAGCGATCCCGTAATGGATTCAAGTAGTATTTTGTTTCTATCAGAAACCAAGTCAGAAATGACGATGAAAATGTTGCCATCCCGAATTTTGATTGCCTTAGATCAGCAGAAAACAAATGATGCTTCGAATATAGTTACTTGAAAGTTGATATTTTATTACGACACATTCGCGAAATCGATATTGGTCAGTCGGCAATTGGTGATATATGGTATTTGCTGCTCACTGTGTTTTTGGACGATGGAACAAACATCCTAATGGTAGAGGTAGTTCCTTAAATTTCGCCCAATAACACAGTTAATAATATTATAAAATTTTAATATGATAGACATGATTTACGGTCAAGTAGACTCTGAAGAAAACTATCATATATTGTCACTAATTTGAGCAGAAAATTTCAATCTTAATTTCGCGTCCGACGATGGACAGCTCTTGGTAATTTTCTACATGATAAATTAGAACTATACAAATGAATAATAACCGAGCCTACCCAAGACATGGAACAACAATCGATCACTTTTTTTGTTAGACTTGAGAACTTTGATAATCGTAATGCTTTTACCAGGTGGCACCAACAACAGTGAAGACACCTTAATATTATGACAGAGTTTGTTCCTTGTTCTTCTTACAAGCAAATTAATCGGATTATAACTAAAGATTAAAGTCATACATTTTGCACCGGTTTATAAAAATTAGTTAACTGTTAGACTGGACCGGCCAAAATATTAACAGCATGTGGATAATATTTAAAGTTGTGACAGTCAATTTATTTTTTGAACTAATTATTGTACGGTACCGTGATACCATCCACTAGAGGATAATTGTTAAAACCAACTTCGACATGCTCATGATTGACAATATTGAAACCGACAATAAAGTTTGAAACAGGTTAAAACGGGCAGACCCGGTTAAAACAATTGCCTCTAGAGGGATTGGATCTTGTGCGGCATGGATTCCCGCAGCTCAAATCGGTAAGGGAAACGGTCGTGGTCCGTATACCACTTGTATGTGAAGGTTGGGGTATCATTCCCCGTAGTTAGAAGATGAGCTTTAAGGCCGCACCATCTTTGAAAATACCATAAAAAATAATAAGAAAGGAAACTACTTTGTTAGTAAGTATAGAGGTGATACCCCGTTACCAAAAGAAAGGGAGACGGAGCAGTAATGCTCTACTGTCGCCCGCCTCTTGCGAGACGATTGGTAGACCTGGTATCACCGATGCCCGGATGTTAGTGGTTGATCATGGGTAAACTTACCATTAATTGGTTTTTCCTTGCTGATGTTATCACCAAGAAGAAAATAACAAAAAAATTGTGTATGTTGTTATAATTCCTGTCTTTATTTCCAAATTGGACTCGTTGGTCACCTTCTGTCTCTGCTTCCCTCAGTTTTTTCGACCGTACCCCGACAGGTCCGTCACCCTAACTTAGGACCGAGTCCCACACTCGAGGTCGTCTCCCTCACTCTGACTGCTTCACCCTGACTGACCCCTCAATCAAATTTCGGGCGATATTTATCCAAAATTCATCAGTTGAACGAGAGGGGAAAACCTAATTGTTGACAATTTGGTATAAACACCGTCCACTAAAGTGTTTTGATAAATTTGACAGCAATTCAATTCCACAAAGTTAACCTACATTAGTTTTGAATTTTGCGTTTTTGAACTGGTGTCACATATCTTTCGCTCGTTGAAACCATTACATACACTCTGCAAGTTTACATAGATAAATATGTAAATAGAACATTATGTAATAATGCATTGTGCGAACATAATTATTGTTCGACCTAATTTTGAATTTGTGTCGTATGCCACCACATATTCTCGTCCATTGAAACCATTAGATAAAAGAAATGCGAAGAGTATGCAATAATTCAATGACATTGAATAATAAATCGTATTTCCATTGATTATGGAAGACGATGGAAGATATGGAATGGGCAACAACGGGTAGTGACATATGCCCGAAACAAATTGGTAAACGTCCCAGTATTATTGCTCGTTTATTGCTTACACATACTTCGCGATGATCTTATATTGATAGTTTCGGTTAAAGCCATGATAAGCCAATCGACTTTTATTATTCTGATCATTGTATAGGTAAACATAGGTTGATCGTATAAAAATGTCTAAGTGGATAACAAATAAAATAAGTCATTCAATCTCATACCAATAGTTGTTCGGAGTGCTTAATAGTTTTCCACGTACCCTGGATTGGCCTTCTTAATCATCAATTCCACGTATTAAGAGCACAGTTCTTAGTTTTAATCTTTATATTTATAGTAAGTCGCATTTCTGCAATATGCAATATTCAACAGTGTTAAATTTGTAATTGTAACTAAATATAGTGATTAGTAGTAGTTCACACCAAAAATAGAAAATTTTAAAAATAAATCGAACTAAAATTAAAAGAATTTAATTATACTTAAAACAAAAGACAAACAATTCTATATCAATCACTAGTATTTCTGTGTTCTTTACAAATCCGTGTATACGTTACGATTAGTATAAAATAAGATTGGAAAATCTGTAATAACCAACCATCAAGAAGAAAACAAGTCACACTCATAAGAACATACAGTGATGGTCAAAATTAGCTGTCTACATGGAAATAATGTACATTACTTATTTTTGAAAAGTGGGTCCATATGCTTTCTTATCAATCTCAAACGATTTGGCACTAAGTAAATAAACTCGATTTCATTCCAAATATCTTAAATTTTTAACCGTACATATGGTGAAAATAATTTCAATTTTTATCCAGCACAACATTTGATTTCACACTGACTAATTCACTTATAAGAGGATATTTGGTTCCAAATTGCTCGTGTTGAGGTCCCACATACTATTCATATGAAGTTAAGTTTGTGGTTTTTCTGTCGTATGTTAGTATAGCAGTTAGGTCTAATCATTCTGTCGAAGAATATTATTTGGTTATATCATATTTAGGAGTGATATAGTTACAAAACAAAGTTATACATCATCGTCATTGTATGACTTCACTGTTAATACGTCGTATGGTAATACAGTTCGCACATGGGTTAATTGGTTAATTGAGTTTGACTAGATGCTGATCCCGATTTTCGATATCCATAAGAATTAAGGACGTTAATATAAAATGAAAAGAACCAATATGTAACCACTATCACTGCACGAAAGTTTAGTGAAATAACCTAACTGACCCAATTTGAAAGGTCGAATTTTGTATTTGGATGTTTTTCGAATATACATGTAGGGTCACTTAAGTATAGGTTATTTAAGTAAATGCTAAAGTGGTTTTATTTAGTATATGTAAAGTCAAAATATTATGATTGTCTTTATCAATTGTAACGACTCTGCAAGGTTCAGAAGTTCACTTGAAATCCACTGGTTAAAACACAACTTATTCTCGAATACTTCTAACAATTCTGCAAGATTTCGTCGGCTAGACCTCCCAATGCTAACACCAATGCATTCGTTCACTGTTGAGCATCCGCTCCTGCAGCTGTCATTCCGAATAGCATTTTGAATGGTTGGTACGATGTATAGTTCTCGAAACTCGTCTTTTTATTCCAACATCCTATTAAACTGTTGTTCTTGTGGTTATAATCTCTTTATGTTGCTCTTCCAGTGCAACTTCGGTTTTTTTTAAGTTGCTGCTGTTGAGCTAGCTGCGCCTACAACATTGTCTTCAACCAATCTCCTGTCCTTCTTCAATTATGTTTAGCAACTATACCAATTCTTCTTTTGAGCCACCTATACATCCGTATTCTGTAGACGTAGTTGCTTCTTCAGCTGGGAATCACTATAAACTGATAAAACTCGATCATTAACAATTGTCAATAATTCCACTTCTGATACCAATTGTTGTTCATTGTTCGGGTTACAGTTTCTTTTAAGCTGTCCCAGCTTCCTACTTCTCCAACATGTTTTGGGTGCAGGTATTTCCTATTGTGAACTGTTTGGAAGATCCTTTTCCTGCTTTCGTTGAGACCTCACAGTGCTCCTAGTAACTAATCTTTGTTGGTTCTTAAGCAGGTTACAGTTTTCTTACCGTGTCTCCATCGGCAGAGCTAACGCTAACACTTTTTTTCGCACAGTGGTACTTTCTTACTATCAGTCAAAATGGATATTGCTGAATATGTACATCAGCTGATGAAGTAATTATTTAGTTTACACGGTGATGTCATATTATGCACGTTCGAGTATTATAATTTGCAAATTTAAAATGTTTTAATCGATTATGTTTGGGAACAGAACGTTTTTGAGTGAAGAAGCGTATAAGATTTTCCGGACCGCCCAGGTGGTGCAGCAGCAGTTGGAACGGGAGGTACCGGGTTCGAATCCCGATAGAGGTAGGATGCAAAAGGGATTTTCACCATGAGATTACGATCTGTGGTGTGAAGGAACATAACTATGACCCCTGTTATGGGCCGACCCATCTTCCATTCCATGGAGCTATGCAACGTGCAAATTATTAGGAAAATCGGACCTATATAAGAAGGGAGTGCCTTGAGCCCCAAAACAGATTAGAGATTAGATAAATAAAAAAAAACAAGATTTTTCGGAAATCTCTTTGAAAATTTTCTATACGTATTTGGGTGTTATTACAATGGATATGGAATAACATAAAGTTATAGTCAAAATGGAGCAGCCACACAAACTAAATGGTTAAGGCACATTAAAATATATTTCGTTCCAAATTTTTTCAAACTATCATTATATAGAATACATTTTTATAGTTAAAACTAAACTCTACAAATTAGTACGGTAGAAACAACGTAACATAATTCAGAACTTTCCTCGAACTAATTGTAATATAACTTACTTTTCACTATCTTCAATAGGGTCAAATTACAGGGTTTCGGTTGCCACTAAGCTTGTTATTTTGTGAGATAATTGTCACAAACCACATCCTTTTCAAGTCCAATTTAGCCATATTCTATCACTGAAAAAAATATGACACATAAATTTAATAAGGTAACCATATGGATATAAAAATATGATTTCATATTATAGATTCCTAGAATTAAATGAAAACTCCTCTTAATGTTACATTTCTTTCTTATTATTTTAAATAGAAAAAACGACTTATTATTTTAATAGTTTTTCTTTTTGAAAATAGATGATTTCTGATTAACCATTAATCAAAATATGGTTTTCTTATTATAATAAATCAGAAATCCTATTAATTCTTTATTACTGCGCAATATTTGCATAGTAAATGGATTTCCTTATAGATTTAAATAGGCTTGCATATAATAAATAGTATATTCGGAGGTAATCGGAATATGATCCTACATCAAAAACAAAAAATTATAAATCATCATTACAGGGTTTTGTTTATGTGGTTTGAACGTGTTCAATTGTGTATATAGTACAAGTTAATTTGTGTTTAAAAAATTGGGTACAATTAATTTTTTTTATTTTAATAACGATGGATGATGCTAATTTCACATTTATTTTTATCAATGGTGCCGAAATGGAGCCCGATTTAAAAGAATTGCTGGAACAGTGGGAAATCACAGAAGGGTTATGCATGATTTTTTATATGTTTTGGTATAACTAAATTAAATCATTTACGTGCAATGAAGTTATCAGATATCGATGATCTTTTTGGAAAAATAAATAATGATTATTTTGGCGAGAAATTAATTTTGAAATCAAATTTACGAAAATGGCGGGGTAAGATATATAAATATTATTTATATATCTTACCCCGCGGTATATATAAATATTATAACATAATCAGTGGAAAATTGTAATATCAATTAATTTTGAAAATGTTCTTTATATTGTGTTAATATATATTTTCATTTTTTAAGATTTAATTGCGACAAAAACAAGGATTAAAAATAATTTCAGTCCATGGAATATAATAATTGAGAATTGGACGAAAACATCTTTGCTAAGAATCACTGAATTAAAATGTATGGGAGCGAGTTATTAGCAGATTGGTCCTTGTATAAAAATCATGATAGCCACCAGTTCCCATTACTAAATAATAATGAAATTTTTATTATTATATTTTATGATTGGTTTTATTAAATAGATATTGATTTTGACACGTTCTTTCCTAAAAAGCAACTTCTGTTGCTAAATGGTTTTAATTCATTAAACTCTAAAATTTTAAAACTATATGCAGATGAAATCAAGGACAAAAAAGCACTTGAGCATCTTAATGCAGTTAATGCCAATCAATTAAATCCAGGTAAAAATTATAGATGAACTTAAATATATTTTGTACCAAACAATTTTATTTCAGAATCACGTTACTGTATGCTAAATCTTCTCCTTCATGCCGTTCTTCAACCGTTAAGAATTAATATGGACCATAAACCTACAATTTTAGATGCGCAAGAAGATTTCTTCATTCATCCAAAATTATTGCTGTTGGGTCTGATCTGTATAACTTAACAGAATTTTATATTTACTGCGATTGAGTACGATACAATACGTTAAGTTTCATTAGTTGCACTGATATAGTAATAAAATTAAGCTATGTTTTTAACACAAAATATTCTGAAATAAGCAAATTAGCATACATTTTTTTAGAACAATTCTTTTTCAAGCCTTGGACTATCCTTTGATTTGTATTTCCAATCTCATTTATTGTGAGTCCTCACTTTTTGATTATGGACGGTCGAATTAATTTGGATCTTATTTCTCAATTTACGATAAATTACACAGTTTTCTGGGATGATTTGCAAAATTCTGGAATGGGATGAAATTAGTGTTACCCGATGAACATTTAATTATTTAGTTGGATGAAATCCTGCGATAACTTAACATGGTGATTGTATTATAGTTGGAAAGGAAACAGACAAATTTAAATTATTGGACTTTGAACATATTGATGGCCCTCCTGTACATTTTAACTTAATAAAAAAATGGGCTTGAGCTATTAAAATTAAAGTTATATTGATAAATATTGAATTAATGTATTGTATATAATGTATATTTTTAATTTTAGTTTTTAAAATATTTATGTATGCACATAATGTGAACTCTTAATAAATAATAATGAAATTCATATTATTGGTTTGTCTCGATATTACGATTTTTTATTTTTACCTCAGAAAAACGATGAAAATTAGAAGAACACGCACCTAAAAATAAACAGATTGATAATCTAATAAGATATCCTTTTAATTTGAATCGTTCGTCGTTTTAAAATAATAAGAATTCCATTTATTTATAATATGCATAAATCAATGGAATTCTTATTATTTTAAAACGATGTCAAATGAAATTATCAAAAAGAAATCATTTTACCTTAATGTGGATTTCATATTAAATTTTAAATAGATTTTCCTTTTTGTTTTAATTAGCTACTCTTTTTGGATGAAAACCATAAAGAAATCTTCTTGAACTTGTTCGAAATAATGTGCCAAATTTTTCTGTGTATACAGTAATAAAGTTACCGATTTCTCATCACTCATTGCTAATCCAAATGGTAAATAAATGGCAAATGGCACTACAAACGATTCTAGGCTTTAATTTGTGAATCAATTAAATTTTGTAAGCATGTAGCAATTTGTGTTGTGAAAAATTCAATAACTATACTGCCAGAATGATCATTTGTGTTGCCCATACCGAAGAAGGTGTTCAAGAGCTCTACCAGATAAAGGGTGCTCCGTCCCAGATATTTTGAATAACTATACACAAGAACTGGTTTTTTATTATCTTAGAACAATAAAGGTTTCTGTGGATATGCACCCAAAAATTTAGTCTGCTGTTTTCCATATTTTATATCTAAGCGTTTAAAAACATTTTGTACCACTAATTTTGAACATCACTGTAATTAAGAAAACGATCGGAAAATAAATTATTATACGTCGTGTAATTTTCCTAAATTAAAATAGATAAATATTTGAAATATTTATTTATTTTATTATGCGTTTTGTAATTTGCTTACAAAACAATAGTACAACAACAAAACTCATCACAATGACAAAAGAAAACAGAAGAAAATTTTTTTTCTTGTCCCAAAGAATTTTCTTTTGAGTTAAACAATTTTGAAATAAGAAAAAACTGCCTTCTCCCGAGCTAAAACAATTACATTTCAGTATATACTTAGTATAATGATTTATTGTGTCTGTGATCATTGAAATTAAAACGTTTTATAATTTTTATCTAATTTTTCACTTTTGTTTTATGAATCACGGGCACTTAATAGATTTTATTTTTAGGATGCACACAATTTTTGTCTTATTTGTCATTCGGTACATACAATAATAAAAAACCCAACCGCCGATAAATGTTGAATTATTAACAGGAATTTTATTTAACTGGTAACATGCGAGGTAATGATGGCCATAAATAATTTTTATAAGGTGTGCATTCGCAGTATAATGTTTAATTAGCGCGAACAGTGTGTTGCTAACCATAAAGTTCGATGATCAAGGAGAATTTGGTATTTGAAAATAATTCGCTGGCAAATAAATAATTAAATAAAGTTCAATCAGATTTTTAATATATATATATATATATATATATATATATATATATATATATATATATATATATATATATATATATATATATATATATATATATATATATATATATATATATATATATATATATATATATATATAATGTGTTGTCATTTAAATATTTTTAATTAAAATGTATAATTAAAATTTAGTAAATCAATAAGATATGTAATTATTTGTATTCGATCGCATTATTTATAGAAGAAAAAAAATTCTTGGCAAAATTTAAATTTTTATTTTCAAATAAAAATTGTGATTTATAAAATATGTGACATTTAAAATTTTAAATTTAAAATTAAAAATAAAAATGATATTATTTATTTGTTGTCATACAGAATCGACATTATACGAATTGATTGATTTGTTATAAAAATAAATGAACTTTGCAAATCTTTTATGTATCACGTCGTCGCGTACATACTTCTTATATTATATTATGGCATTAGACGGTTAAATATTTATAATTAAAAAACCATTTTTTGTTTTTTGTAATTTCTCATTCCAAATATAAATAAGATTAAAATTAATTTCTGCGACCACACATTTAATTTTATAATTAAATTTTATTTCAACTCTTTTGTTATTTTAAGACAATTGTTTTCGTTAAAAATATATTTTGAAAATAAAAAATTATTTTTTTGTTGCTGGTTACAAAATTATATTATATACTTAGATAATTTATATTTAATTAGAATAATAAATTATTGTTATAATTTATTTTTTGTTGTCTGTGTGTATCATTTTGAAATTAAAGAAAAATTTACAAAACCGTTTAATCTAATTGACCAAATCAATTAAATTTTTTTCATACGTGTTTACACATTATATTATGGTGTTGTTGCTATGTCCAAAAATAAATTTTTTTGTTGGTTAAATTAAATTTTTTTTTAATTAATTTTTATAGTTAACAACATTGTGTGTGGATTTTGTGCGGTAAACAAATTTTTCATTCATTAATTTGATGTAAGACTAAATCCAAATGTTTTGCAATGCGCGCATGATTACTGGTGAGAGATTTGCTATTATACCAAATTATAACATCCAACTAACCGTTTAACAATTAATAACCACATTTTGTTGTTAATGTTCGAAAAAATGTTATCAGCGCTATAAAACTATAATTCCAACAAGTTTGGTGATGGGCGTACATTATAAAAAAAATATATAATGTGCTTATCTTAAATTATAAGAAAATTTGGTTTTGGTGAGAACGTTTAAGATTTCAAACATATTTTTATAACCAATTAAAAATTATACTCTGTCATAAACATAAAAGTGCTTACTAAATGGGCGATCATAAAGATTCACGGTTCGGATGGAATTTATGCATCATCCCGAATTTAATGATTTGAATTTCATTGAAAATCGCGAAGCTTAGTGTGGTATCGGACCTCATTGATTTTCTACGAAGGTTATTGGATGGATAAGCCGAAATAATATCCTCATTAGAAGAAAAATACAACTTTTCTAACCAAACTCTTTCCAAAGGTCAATATCACAGGGGTTGATAGAAACATAATACAGAAACTGGCTGAAATAAAACTCAGCGATATAAGGAAATATTTGAATGGGTAGATGGAAAAAAGACGTTATTGTGCTGGGTGATATACATGCATATTCGTATATCTGAAGTTGTGAACGATAAATATCGAAATATGTTGACTGACTTTGAAGGCTTTAAGGCTGACAAAGATGGCGATAGTCTATAAAACCAGTGCGATAGACATCACTTTAGTGTCATGGAATGGCAAACCAAGTCACTAAGAATGTGAGAATTTAGATATTGATCATTAAATGAGGTATGATGTAAATGTGAAAAGTGATAAAAAGGTGAAATAGAGAAAGTGAATGTTATATTCAGTACGCAAATGATAATGACAGAAACGAAAGTAGATGGTTGTTGGAATTATGAGATACAATTTTGGTATGAAAGGCAACGAATATCCTTGAATGGTATGAATTTGCAGATGACTCGTAGAACCACCACTAGGGATATATGTAATTAGGAATGCTGTGTAATAAGAAATGATCTCGAAAAGGAAGATTAATTCTTACAATGATGACGGCCATTAGGAAAAGTTTAGATAATAGTAATGAAAGTGTGTTGCCTGAAAATATAAGTTAAACTCTAAATGACTTTATGTGGAGTTTGAATGGAGTGAATTCCTGTTGGTTTTGGAATCCTCAAAATGTAAGACCAAAGGAAAAATTGATTGAGTAATAGGATGATTAAACTACTGAGTGTAGAAGCAAAGGAAACCTTTCTGCGAACTTTATGTAGGGCTTGGATTTTGGTTCAATCACCGAAAAAGTGAATGGAATGAAAAGTGGTCCCAATTCGAAAAAGAGACCGTGATCGTTATCTGGGCATAAACTATAGTGGAATATCGTTCTTGATTGTTTGAATTAAAACTGTGAGTGGTATGGTTATAAAGCAAGGTTTATTGCCAGAAACCAGATTTGATCTTCAACGTTGCCACTCTGTAAACGAATCTGTTGAAAGATTTGTGAAAGATACGTAAAGAAAATTGAAGTTGTGTGGTGGTATTTTTGGATGTTGAAGGAACATACGATTATGTCTTATACCAGGGAAACAATTTCAGGTTATATTGAGCTTAGGTTTTATTAAAAAAACTTGTTAGGTGTGTAATTTTATGGAAGAAAATGCAGAATGGAGGAAACGGTGTATATTGGACTTCCACAAGGAAGTAAAATATATTACCAGCTCTGATTTGTACACGACTTTGATTCATGGGAATAATTCGATAGACAAGGTCGTCTTATAATTTGAACACGACTTTGTCGTATTCGGAAAGACCTTAAATATCGGTCAGTACTTAAATCTAGCTAAGGAATCTGTTAACCTGGTAATAAACTTCTTGAATGAGTTGAATCTGAGAGTGTATCCTAGATAACGTTGTTGTATGGCATTTAGGACGAAAACAGAAACTGATCTGGGAATATGAATCGATAGGTAATTAAATTAGGTTGTATATCAAAAAAATAGCCAATAACTGGTAGAACAGATTGACTATAATCAAAAGAATGCAATCAATTATCCTGCAACAAAGTTGCGTATGGAATGAGCTTATATGGTGATGGATCCTAATATACATGCAATAAAGTGTTATTGTGGGCCAATTCGACCCCTATACACAATATATGGTCTAAATTGGGGTATTCACCTCTTAATTATAAGAGAGAAAAGTTCACCATACGAAGGACTACGAAAGTTAACCATCACCAATTTATTAGAGAATGAAAACTCTAACATGTTTTTCATAATTCAACCAGTAGCTCCAAAATTCATCCTAATAATCTTCGTATGTGCTTGAAATTTGGAGATACAGCAAAAAAGTTTTTGAATGAATGAGTTATCGGTTAACAAAGAATTTATAAGAATGCGAATGAATCACTTTCGATACCGATACCGAAAGTAAATACCGATACTACACCCGCAATTGAGGATTGAGTGGATATGGGAATTGTTGCTTCTTCGGTGAAAAAAGAGAAATGGATAGATTAAATGAACATCCGTATCAAGATCGCAAAGTTAATTGGAATTATGGTGAAAATTCAGTTGGCTATGAACGAGATGGTCTAGTCTCCGACTTCCGAAAACGATTAAATATTTTACAACGAGGTGGATTGTATGTAGGAATGATGTATGTGTCCCGATCTCGTAGGAATGAAATTTAACTCCAAAGGATATCATTTCACCTGCAAATTTAACGTAACGAAAGATACAATATGCTTGCAAAACATAAGGTGGTATGCTTGAAGAATTAAATTAATATAATTTTATGAATGCAAGAGATGTTCGAAGTATATTAGAAATTATTTATTTAGAATTTTGAATATAGTGCCTTTTAAGGAAACCTTTTTTTAAGGAGATCAAAGGAGAGACAACAATGATACGAAATATGGGAAAAGAGTGAATCATGGTAATTGTAAGAAAAGTTTAAAGAAACATACTTTGGTTGTGGAGGATATCGAGCACTTACTCGTAAACTATACGCAGTCAGGGGCAGTAGGCACTGTGCGATTTTCTCTCGAATGCAAGGAATCGAACTAAATTATTAATTGGTGTAAATTGTTACAATCTCGCAATCGTATATGTTTCCATTAACTTAGAAATTCTGATTTAAATGTATGCTAGTTGTCCCTGATTATGATTTCCAACATTTAGCTACAAGCCATTCTCAACAAATCGATTAATTTAATTGTACGTTCATGTATCGAACTACAACAACATGTGCTCGTGGACAGGTATTAAAATGTGACAACGACTTGTGTACATATGAACGTGTATACGCATCAATGCAACTCACATACTCCAATTCAATTGAACCAACTTATTTTGACTTTAACATAATATAATTAATTCAATTACACAAACAAAATAAAAATGATTTTAATTAAAAATAATAATCATGATTATTCATTCATTTATAATAAAAAAATAACAACAAAAATTAAAATTAAATTAAAACTTTACTTCGAACATTTACAACAATCACAAAACATATAAATGAATATAAAAAAAATTGAATTTGATTTATTGCTGATTGTTTCCCTTTTTTGAAAATTAAGATAAATAATAATAATAAGACAAATAAAATAATATCGTTATATACACGATCGAACATAAGAAATACAAACCAGAAAAGAAATCAAAATGTTCCCATTTATGTGTATAATTTTCATGAATAAATAAATTAATAAGCGCATGACAAAATGTTTCGAACGATACAGGTGGAATTGGAAAATTTTTAAGACCTTTCAAAAGTGCCCTATATAAGATGACGAGCAAGGATAATGATGATGTTCGATTCTCGAGAAATATGACCTCACCATGGTCCATAAGTGCAATGTCAATCAATTAAAAAACAAAATTTAATTCATAACAGGAGACAACATAACGAGAAGACAAAACAAACAAATCCTTTCAATTTACGTCTACATAGCATACAGAAATAATATGCGTTTTGCCACCTGTGATCATTTCTTTAATGAGAAAACATTTTTCTTGAAAACTGTCAACCGCTTATATACGAATGATTAAAAACCAACTCTTAACCGAACCAACACACACACTAAAAAGTTTATCATGATTTAGCGATCAACGAGCTTTTTTACATATATTTTTTGTTGATTTTGATTTTATGCTGTTCGTTCGCGTACAAGACGTTGTACATACATATATACTCTAGAGTAGATGTTCTTGATGATTTGGTTACATATATTTATGCTAGCAAGGAACCATCAAAAATATATATATATTTATATGAAAACGACATGAAATTTAAATGAGGGGCGCAGATCTTATCAGACAATAGGTCGCCATATTGTGGAGTGAGCTAGCTATATACGAGACGTTTCAACTATATATCTTATTATATATTGAATTTTTTGTTTGTTCCTTATCAAGTTTTAAAGCCGCGGGATCAACATTTTTGTATAACGAAAAATATTATATTTCGTTTAATGAGGGTATGCTAAACAGAAGTTATAAGAAATACGTCAATTTGTGTGATTTAGTTTTATGTCGCATTTATGCAATAATCTCATTCGAGAACGATTTATGAGAACTATTTCGATTTGAGTACGCGCACACTATACCATGCTCACATACCATTTAAACGTTATACGATGTGTATGTGTATAATTTCTTTAAATATGTTTTGTAAAAGACATGTCGGCACCTTCAGTCGAGATCAAGGACAAAATGACAAAGCTTTAACATTACAACTTTCCAATAAAAATAATCGGTAATGTTACATTTTGTTTATTTACTATATAAAAGTCATGATAGGAATTGAAATTACACAGAACGTGTATACATATAAAATATAAGATGACAAAATAACAACAACATTAACCAACCACAAACGAAAAGGAATTAAAATAAAAATTCCTCCTGGATTTTATGTATATTGGCTCTGTAGATATTCTTATTTACCGCGCGCTTAATAATTTTGTTGTATTTTTGGTCGTCACGATTTTCTCGTACCTTTACACAACAAAAAACTATTTTGTTTATTTAATATTATAAATAAATATGTATATAAATATATGCGTTTCATGACGTCACACACTCTGTATATGGGAAGATTTCAATCCAGCAAGATGAGTGATTAACGCTCTCCTGTAACTGTTTGGATCTTCCCACACTTTTAAAAGGTTCAAATCATTCAGAACATATTCAACAAATACATGAAGCATCGGTGTGTGTATCGATTAAGTGAACGCGAATCAAAGATGGTTTACTAGGTTATGCTAGCGTCATCAATGATAAAAGTGGTTACAGTCCATTCACATGGCATCACAAAATTGTTTAGAAATGCCATCCAAATATTTAAAATAAATTAATGTCTGATTTATCACAGCTATCAATAAACGTTTTTAGTCCCCTTAAGTAGATTAGATTTCATACTAATATTAGAATGTCAGCCACTCTTCTTAGGACATCACTGAAATCAAAATACCAAACTCGAAACTATAAGTCGAATCGATCTATAATCTACATTTCTTTTTCGATCTATAATCTATAACTCTTTTTTAAGGTCCTGGTCCGAATTGGACATTTATTCGATCAGTATTAACGATTTGGTTAAAGTCAAATCTACTGTTCTAAAAATATCGGTCACTCCTCTTATGAAATCACTCAAATCGGAATACCAAAATCGAGATTATATGTCGTATCGATCTATAACCTACACTATATCCTTATGGTCTCAAAAATAAGTCCTGATTCAAATTGGGCATGAATGCGGTCAGTATTAACGATTTGGAAGTATGTAAAATTTACTGTTCTAATTACATCAAACATTCCTCCAGACCAAAATCACTGAAATCGCAATTCTA
Source organism: Tipula lateralis (assembly GCA_963932295.1). Taxonomy (NCBI): domain Eukaryota; kingdom Metazoa; phylum Arthropoda; class Insecta; order Diptera; family Tipulidae; genus Tipula; species Tipula lateralis. Next base: position 192,553,370 of record OZ010736.1, on the reverse strand, counting down.
AAATCAAAACTATAAGTCGTATCAATCTATAACCTACACAATGTCGTTGTGGTCCTATTGGATGACATAAGGTTCTGATTTAAATTATGTATTGATATGAGTTAGTATTAACGATTTGGTTATACATGGTCAAATTCACCATTCTAACCACATCGGCCACTCCTCTTCTAAAAATCACTGAAATCGAATAAAAAAATCGAAACTATAAATCGTTTTGTCTATAACCTATACCACGTATGTATGGCTTTAACATGACGTCCTAGTCCAAATTGGACATTGATACGGCCAGTGTTAACGATTTGACTAAAGTTAAAATCACTGTTCTGACCGTATCGGCCATTTCTCTTAGAAAATCATGAAAATCGCAAAACCAAAATCGAGACTTTAGGCCGAATCGATTTTTAACCTACACCATATCCGTATGGTCTTAACATAACGTCCTGTACCAAATTGGACATAGATACGGTCAGTATTAACGATTTGGCTGTAGTCAAATTTACTGTTTTAACAATATCGGCCATTCCTCCTAGCTAATCAGGCCATTCCTCCTAGCAACACCAAAATCGAAACTCTAAATTCTACATGGATGCATACTGACATTACTTCAAGTGAACTTCAATTCTAATTTGGTCATTCAAGTCAAGTCTACTTTCAGGCTATAGCAGAATGGCGTCACTAACTATATACTCACTTTAACATCGAACACATAACACGCGCGGCTATGCTATTAGATATTTTCTAATCGATATAATTAGATATTTGGTTGATGGTAATTACAATTAAACATAATTATAATTACACATTTGTACATGAATCACCACATAAATTTAGAATCGAAATTTCCACCTTTTTGTATTATTATAAATTTTATATCGAGTTATAAAAACAAAAAAAATTCTCAATTATAAATAAAAATTAATTTCCATAAATTTATTATAATTTTCTAAACAAAAAAAAATGGATGTTATCTGGTTTTTATCTAAAATGAAAAATTATTAAAAAAATATATTTTTTTTTTAAATTTTTCAAATGTAAAAATTAATTTATTATATTAAAATAAAATAATTTTTATAGAATTGGTTTCTGTTTCGATTCGATGTTAGTACGTTCCATCGTTTGAAAATAAATTTATGATATACCGATGCTTAATTCAAACATGAAACGAACTTGCTTTTGTTCCAAATCAACATCGATACCTTGTTGAACTAGAAATTGCACTTGTGGATAGCTTAAAACCACCTAGTTGATCATATCGGAGATGATCATATTGTGTGGGTTCATTTTGATGTCCGTTGTATCTTGTACTAATCATTCGATACTAGCTTTCAAAGTACTCCATTCCATACTTTGTTTCTTCAATTTTTTTTATCAATTGTATGTTACATGGTCGCTCCCAATAGCTTGAAAAGCTACTAAATTTTTAGCGAAAAACAAGATTCTACAATATACACATAAACAGTGTTAAAAACTGTGAAACCGTTATTACATTGGTAAATTTTATCGCTTGCTTTTGATGGTTAACCTAAATATATGTTCGTTAAAATTAACATATCAGCATCATCTTTTTAAAACCAGAAATCCTGAAAAATTAGAAGCTTTTTAAAAACTAGTCGTGCAACACATTACTGATAGTATGTGAAATCGTTAAGGGCATAGCTTAGCATTGCATGTTGTTTGCCATATACTAACCCATACATACTGCTCGAGTCGTTTTTCGTGGTTAGACCTAGAAATTTTCAGTCTGTCATCGTATTTGCATGATGTTCTATTTTGAATAGTGCAGTAAAAAAAGTTATTAGATAATTAGATAATTACAGTACAAAGGTTGCTAGACTTTATAGTTCCTAAAGTTTTTGGTAAGACTTTCCGTTTCCAACGTCTTTATAGAGCATATAAGTGATGCCTGTTTCTATTTGGGATTCTAAAATAGCAATTAAAGTTTTTGTCATTTTATAGATCAGCGGCCTTTACCCTCCTTTGCATACTGTCTGTATTTTCGCTCGAATACAACTCCATAATAATCCAATAGAATAGACCTTTGGGCTTCATTGGGACTAAAAAAAGACCAAGTTTCAAAGACCAATCTCTTCTTTCTTCTTTTCCATGATTCTTCTTAAGCTCTAAAAAATGAAAAATATCTGCATGCCATGGGTCTAGGTGGCAAAACTATCTCTTCTTTGATTTACACAACTGGCTGTCATATCAAAGTTACGCAACATGAGTACAAGCCATTTGAGATGCCATTGGTACCCCGAATATATATGAGCCCATAGCCCGTACATTATGAATGCTTCGACCAATACCCCCTGCAGATTGAGATATTTTTACACATTGCGTAAGTGTATTGCAGATTCCTTTAATACTATCGTCTTGCATCATTAACAAAAAGCAAGAAGAAAGCTGAGGTTTAGGTGTGCCTGCATTAAATAGCATAGGCGTTTATGCGTGAACCACTTTTAAGATATGAGCTGGTACGTTTCAGCCTCTAAGTCTGCACCATGGATATGTGTGATTTGATTTATTAGTTTCCAAAATGAATCGAATTTATCAAGAAATATAATTAATAATTTATAATCTCTTAGAATCTAGCTGAAAATTTATTCATTAAATCTTTAACACAAAACACGTATTTATTGTGTCAGAACTATAAGATATATTCGGGGTTATATATATGTATTTATATATATATATATATATATATATATATATATATATATATATATATATATATATATATATATATATATATATATACATATACAGTGACGGAACTAGTGGACGCAGGACCCTGCGTTACGGGGGTGGGGAAAGCCACCAGCTACAGGGGGCCAAAATTTATTACTACAAAAAATATTTACAATCATTTTTTTATATACATACACTGGAACTTTCTTCCCGCATTAATATTTGCCTACAAACATAAAACATAAAACTAATACAAAACATGGATCTATAGAACGAATGTGGCTTTGCGTTTCCCCGTAACTTGATGCCGTGTATTGTGAGCCCTGTTGACTTTTCTCAGAAGAACGAAAGACAACGGACAACTGGCGTGAGCGTGGTGTCAGAGATTGGCGTGGTCTCTCTAAAAAAATTAAAATTCACGAAAATAGCCAGCAACATATTTTTGCTTTTTGTATTTATGAAAAATGGCGACATAATGAAATTATTGTTAAAGACATAGAACAAATACGAATCAAAATTTTGTAGCTGCAAGTCCTAGAGCGAATAGTAAATATAACATTATCACTTTGTAAAAATTCTTTGACTTTTCGTGGTCATCGTGAAACATTTCAAAATGAATATAATGGCAATTTTTTAACCCAAATTCAACTTTTGGCTAAGTATGATAATGTAATGAACCAAGTTATAAATATGCTAGATGGATCTGTAAAACATTTAAGCCATCAAATTCCTTTTTATACAATCATAATATAGATACGACACAAGATATTACTAAAAAAGAACAACTCAGTCAAGTATTTAGATAAAGTTAAGTTAGTCAAAATTATTAAAAATGAAAAAGGTGAGGCCAAATTAATTGAAATAAAAGAAGTTTTCTGGAGATTCACGGAAATATATAATCACACTCCTGCTGGACTTCATGAAGAAATTTTTAATCTACTAAAAATACATGATTTAAAATTAAGTAACTGTAGTGGTCAAGGTTATGATGGTGCGAACGTCATGAGTGGAATATACAATGGTGTTCAGGCCCTTTAAAAAAAATCAGTCCAATGCTATGTACATATACATTGCGCAGCTCACAATTTAAATCTTGTGATTAACGATGCTTTTAAATGTTGTATTTTTATAACTCTATAAGATGTCTATTCATTTTTTGGAAATAGCATAAACAGATGGGATCTACTATCAAAATTTACAGGAGAATCACAAATAACATTAAAAAGGTTAAATCTTAAGCGCCGGGCAGGACGATATACTTCGCTATTGGCTGTTAAAATCCACTTTCTCGATATAATGAAAGCTTTATCCGAGATATCGCTAACAAGTAAAAAACGTGAAGAGCGCGAAGAAGCATTAAGGATACAAAAAAATATGAGCACTTTCGAGTTTGTTTTTTTATTCTTGATTTTGGCTAAAATACTGAATAAAGTAAATACCATCAAAATTGCTGCAAACAAAAAATTTAGATCTTATGACCGCTTCAACAACTCCTAGAAAATGCCAGCAAACATTTAAAACAGTATAGAAACATGTTTGATTCAGCAAAAGTGTGAAGATTAGTGCTATATTTTTTCAGAAAAGAAGGAAAACTGTGAAGAGACATTTTGACGAATTATTCACAGATCACCGTTTTGACAATAGTGATAAATATTCCGTATCAATATATTTATAAAAGTTATGGATGTCGTGATCAACCATAACTCGAGAATAGATTTAAAGGAATGGAAGAAGTGACACAATTATTTTCCTGCATCCATCCAAATAAATTAATGCTAATGACGGAACGTGATATCGTAAATTCTGCAGAAGCACTACAGAGAAAGTATAAAGTGAACAAATATCAGAAGAGTTTCCTCTGCAAATGGTTATGGTATAGGCAATTCTGAACGATGAAATACCAAAAGTATCATCTATACGCGAATTCGTTGAACTTTTAATAGTAAAATTGTCAACTGCAGCTACCTGTTTGATACTGATTTTGCGAATATGAAGGCAAGCAGGAAAGATTTTTAATAAGATATGATATATGAAATAAATATCTAATTTGTTTTTGTTAAAAATTTATTGGGGAATTATTTTACATTGCGCGGAGGGTCCAAATTTTGAAGTTCCGCCACTGTATATATATATATATACACACATATATATATATATATATATATATATATATATATATATATATATATATATATATATATATATATTATTCGATTTTTCAGTTTGATTCATTGCATTTTAAAATGATTTGTCAACTCATAGGCCGAGTAGCAATTGATGGTTGCCAAATCCCATCGAAAGCTCGTACCACTCCCTATTTTTAAGATGGGTAGAGGCAGCTTATCTGATAGCTAATAACAAACTCTTACCTGATAGCTAGACGGCCGAATCTTGGATGAGAACGCGCTTGTTATATAAAAATACTAAAAGCTCGTTCGATGACTCGATTATGTACTAATAATTTTCATTAATATAAATTAAATACATATTTAAAATTAATGTCTATGTACATTGTACAAACATATATAATTTATTATAATTATCTAAAATTACAGATATAAAATTTATAATAATATTGTAAATAGACATTTAATTATTACTATCATTATTGCCATTAGTACTATTGCAACTACTTTATTTTTTGTAATTTTAAATTTTTTTTTCGAAATTAATTTTTATTGAATTTCGAATAATTATAATTATACAATTTATATTTATTGCAGTGTGTCTGTTTAAATATATACATTCATACAGATATGTCTGCAATATCGTTTTCATTTAATTACGATTTTTTGTAATAATTATCTGTTATATGAGAGTGGGAGATTCAATTTTATAATTTAATTATTAAATTATAATTTTTACATCATTGCATAACAGAAAAAATTCTTCCATCATTGTTGTATGCCGGACTGCCATTTCCCATATGATCAACTCAACTTCCAACAATGCAGAACATAATTTAATATTCAATTAGCGAACCAGGTTAGTACAACAACAATAAACTACCTTTCATATTTTGATCGGTTTTATATATAATAAAAAAAATAATTTATTTTATTAATTTTTAATTGATTTTTCTGTATTTACAAATATGGACTCGCCACAGCAATAAATTACAATGTCACAGATTATTATTATTTATATATCTGATTAATTAAAATAAGTAGAATTATTTACAAAGTTGATATCAATCACGATCACAACAACACAGCGCCACTAACAAATAATAATTAACTACTTTGAAACTAGTCACGTATTTTTATATAATTCTTGTGTATTTGTGCTTGTATGCAATGAATTATAAATTAATAATTAGAAGTTAATTTATAATTTTATTGGCGTACTTTTTTTTTGCATATACACGAAAGAACGACGAAAAAAATTAATTAAAAATTATAACACCTACTAATTATTAATACTATTGAACTTATTTAATTCGATTGGAATTTTTAATTAGATGTGATTTTGCATCACAAGCGCATGGTTATGGAATATATTATCGTTTTCAAGTTGAAGGATTGTTGCTGTAATCCTCGCTTTTATTTACGAGCACGTACTGGCTTATGATTTTAGATAGTTTGTTACCTACATATACTTGAGATCGAAGATGCGCAACTATACTTGATTCATATTCAGACAGGCGTTTAAATACTTCCGTTCATTATGTTCTTTAGAATATCCTTGAGTCTTTAATTAACTTTTGATCTGACTCAAGAAACTACTTTGTCACTTAATTAAAAATGGCAAATGGTTTTGTAATATGGACTTTAAGAAATAAAAGCCTATAGGAATTAAAGAGAGTCTCATAGAGATTGCTTCCTTTCTAGTAGCATCCATATTTTTGGAAGTACATAATAGTGACCAAATCCGTATGGGAAATATCTGCCATATAATTGGGAAAATGTTTATTTTCGCTTAAAGCCATTTTAAACTGGAAACGCTAAATTATTATTTTTGAATGAAAATACTTGGAAGAATTTGAAGATGGCCATGGAAATGGCCAAACACATTTCTCACGAATCACGAATAAATTAATCGAATTATATAAATAAAAATTAGAGTTAAAAATAGGAAAGTCACATTTGGAAAGTACGAGGTAGTCGACTGCTAAAATCTTTGAAAATAACATCCCAATCAATTGATGTTGAAGCTTAATCGGAATTGAAATGAAATGGTTGCTTTAAAGTTCACTTGAAAATAATAAAATACCTTAATATTTCTGTTGTTCTCAATTCCCAACTCTTGTTTTCTGTGCTTGGAACTACAACCACTCATCGAAGGGATGATATAGTTAGACAATTTTAAGAAAACCCGACGTTCATTAATTTCTACGTTTTGGTCCATAAATCTGGTTGGACGTATGAGTTTTAAAATTATAAAAGAGTAAGGGAACTAGATTTCTTTACAAATATGTTTTAATAGACTAACAGTTGTCCAACATGCTAACTCATTTTGCAACTTATATAGCCATTAGCAATCACAAAAGAAGGTGAACAACTTTTGAGACTTGTGAGAAGTAGCCCTTTAAGGGAGTGATATACGTGTTTCTATAAAATAAAAAAAAAAAATCTATGGCTTAGAGGCCGTAAACGGCCCTTACCGCGTCTCAACTGAGACCTTACGAACCAGTGTTAACGAATGGTGCACATTGTAGGTGGTCAGCCCAACGAATGTTTTTACACTCAAACGCGTTTTTATGTCATCCGGTTGCATGTTAATTTGGTCAACGGCGGGAATCGAACTCGAGACCGCGGCGTGATGAGAAACTCTCTTAACCATTAAGCTACATCCGGCGACATGTGTTTCTATAAAGGTAAGCTATCAAGTGAAGATGTATCACTGATAATTAGAGAATCCCAATATCAAGAATTCTAAAATCACTTAGAGTATTATTATTTTAACTCTTACCGTCCTGTAAGGTTAAAGGCAAATCGGTGTTTGCAAGACCTTCTGAAACTTTGAAGAAAACCGATTTAAGCAGATTATAATCTTCTATATTTAAGGCTTAAGACACATCTATAAATAAACCTGGTAAGGTTGTACCACTGCACCATACAAATAAATCGATTACGACATACGGAAATGGAATTTAGTCCAAATGTTGCTCAAAGTTTCAGGAAAGTAAATTTAATATAAAACACAATGTTTTATACTCTGTTATCTCGGACTAGATTCAAGTGATATTCAACCAATTAAGGGATTTTAATGGTGTTAGTCAATCAGCAATCAGTTCGACAACAAGTTGTAACAAATATATTTTACCCCGAGGCTATTTACAGTACAGCCCGATAAGGCGCCAAATTAAGAATATTTTACCACCGTGTTTAACAATGTTATATTTCCAGTACATTATTAGAAAAAACAAAATATATTAGGAAGCTTCTAGTGGTTATCGCCCATTGTAATTATTTATCAAGAAGGCAAGTACATCAGTTTTTATAATTGTAAAATTGGAAAGTGTGCCTTGTTTTTAAAGATGATCAAAATAACCAAGCAACGTAACAATTCAACAAAATGAGTATGGTCTGTGGTAAGATTTGTCAACGCAGAATTCACAGAGTTCTTAAAACTTATTTGAACAAATTTATTTTTGAAAAATTATTTAAAACATTCCACTCCAATTAGACTAATAAAATAGAATGTTTGTGTTATATGTATACCTTCAATTGAATTGTACATAGCTGGTAAAGTTCATCAGGATTTATTTAGGGAGAATAAAACAGCAACCACCTTAATTAGACTATATGAATTAGACAACTACGAGTTAATTAGAACATATATATATATATATATATATATATATATATATATATATATATATATATATATATATATATATATATATATATATATATATATATATATATATATATACATATATATATATATCATATATCCGAATTTTATATTTAATAAGATAATCATCTTGATGATGGTTGTATATCAAATTTAAAATGTGAGATAAACTGAAATGTGGTTTGCTTTTTAATAATCCACAATAAAACCTTAAGTAGTTTATAGTGAGCGAAATAATTATAAATAAATAGTTAAACTCTTAGGTATGTAAATACTAAATCTCGAATTTCAATTCCTGTATGTAGTACACAAAACTTTTTACCTCACGCTTCATAATTAAAATGACATCGTTTCGTTACATCGATATCTGATCAAAATTCAAACGTAGATTACATATCAGATTAATGGTGTGTCGTTTACCATATAAGTATGTACGTATGTATGTACATCTAACGATGTATTTTATATAATTATATATACACGAAAAAAAAATTTGTTTTTATTTTTAAAATTCTATATTCGTCGATAAAGTTAAAATTTATTTTTTTTTTCGTATTTATTTTATTTTAATTTAATTTTATTATTATAAAAATTACATTTTTATTGAAATTTTTAACGTTGATGTGAACAAACATAATTTAAGTTTCACAAAAACGACTTAAGATTGTTTCTTTATTTTTTTTTTAATTTAACACTTAAATATATAAAAATAAAAAAATAAAGATTTAATAGTTTTTGGTATCTCGTGTTTTTGTTATAATTTTATTTATTTTATGATAAATTTATAATCATTGACATTGCGCGACATGAAAATCTTAGATTTGTTGATTTATGTGTGAGTGTATATAAGAGAGCTTTTATGTACGAGTGTTTGTGAATAGAAACGATGTTAGATGTAAGAAATTGATAATCATTATAAATAAAAACTATAATGATTGATTTTGTTTATAGCTTTAAAATTTAATTATTTGTTAAATAAGATTTAAATATTAGATGGATTTGAAAATATCTGGAAAACCTTGTACGTATTGTTAAGAGCAAAAATGTGCAGAAGTAGGAAATTTACACTCGTCGATTTAATAATTTTGCAATATTTTTTAGTTAAGTCTCTCAGAGGAAGAGAACAGAATTTGTACCTAAAATCCACATACTGAATTTTGAGTTTATTCCAGCCCTTTTGCATTAAAAAACTTTAGAGCTAGTTTTCATTTGTTTATAGAATTTCATGCAAGATTAAAAGAACTATCCAAAAAAAAAATTAATTCCTCTTGAAAAAAGAGAAAAGATGCAATTGAGAGATGAAGAATATTTGAATTGGAAAACTAAGAAGATTAATTGGTTTGTTTTAGATAAGAAATCAGACGGTGATTTAGATTGAAAATTACAGGATTGAGTGAAGCATTCGACTAAGGACCATTAAAATAAAAATTTTAGTACAACTAAATAATAATTATTGACACAGCAGCAAGAGCAGTACCTTTGAATCCAGTGCTCAAATCTCGATACAGTCTGGATGCACCACCTGTAAAAAACCAAAACTCATGGATCAACACATATCATTCATTTTGGTACTATAAGTTGTCATGAATCAATTTAATCTACAGATGGCCTGCTTGAATCAGGCTGATAGTCGTACGTTCTTAATTTTTTTCTTAACGCTTACTTTTGGAATTAACAAAAGTTAAGAAAAAGTCGCGGTTCACCACTGTGTACGTTTATTATTATAATAAAGATAGTCGGTTTGAAATACTTCGCCATTTAGTGTCCCTTTTCACAATATTCTAATAACGATTCCTCATCTATCTTTCGACCTTCTGTGGTTTAGAATTTGAAATTCAGAATCAACCGTGAGGGTTATATTTATAATGTTAAGAAATCGTTAGATAAAACATCACTAAATATGCAGATATTCGACGTTAATATTGGGAGCAGGTTAAAATGTCAGCTGTCATAAAATCACAAATAATAATAAGAATAGTTTTGGACCGAAATCGCTTCATTCCATTTTATCTTCAGTCTTGTTATAAATCTAATCGATCACCTTCTTGGTTGAATGAAGTCCTGCCGAAACTTAAAACTTGGAGACATATCTATTTTTCTTACAATTTTACCTCTAAGTTGTTTATCCATAATGAAAAAGATTTATTTAACGAACCTGAACATCCCAGACTATTTTTCGAATCCTATGGTAAATTTAATCCTGTTTTACTATGACCATCCGGGTAAAAAATTGATCTTTGTATGTGTTTTTCTGAGAGCCATTCTGAGTAATTTTTAATCTCCTCTAATTTCTCGACCAGTGAAGTTGGATCTGTCGATAACGCGTGGTTGAAGTGCATTACTAACTCGTTCAGTGGTTATCCCTACCTATACACAAGAGGGGTTGACTGAAGTTCTTATTCCAAGGAGTAGAAATGTAAGTTTATCACTCCAATTTATTGTATTCGATCGAGTATAATGTGAAGCTTTTAAATGATAATGTTGTCTGTCACTCAACCATGGCATTTGCCTATGGGTGATATGATATCGTTCGCGTTCTGTAAGAACCTAACACATTCGCTAATTTAAGGTAGAAATTGCGTTCGAATTGACTGAATTATTCTGGTCTATACTAAGAATACCATATATGTTCTCATATCTTCGAGTGGAACAGCTTCAGGTCATCATGCGGGAAGCGATCAGTTTTGGTAAGTATATAATAATTGTAGAAAAAATGTTAAATTGGTCGTGTTTTAACCGTAAACGTCAATATACCTTCGACTTTATACGCAAATTGAACACATGATTCAGACCAACACCTCGTTCATACTGGGCAAGAAATACTTCGATAAGATTTCTGGATGAGAAAACTGTATCTGCTTAGTGCTTTAGAAATTTGGTTAGTACAGTGCAATCACAACCAAAATACGAATAAATCATTCAATATAAAATACCGATCATTATAATAAAAAAATAATAATTCGTAAATATTTCTAGTCAATAGCTCTAGTTTGCTAGAACTGACACGAATTACAATACGCGAGCTGTACATCAGTACATCATACAGTACATCTCTCAAGTCTGAACGTGTACGCTTGATAAGATCGTGTTTAACTTTTCGATCAACTAGTCATTTAGTGACGTCATTCGATGAGTAGTGTCGAAATGTATTTTTATGTTAAGAATAATCATGGCTACTCAAATACTCATTTGTAAGACTTATGTTTCTGTAAAGTTACTTCTGAATGGTAATATAAGAACAACTTTGAATGACAAACAATTAGGTCTAAGATTATACATACTTTTCCATTATCTTTTCATTTGATATCATTTGGCATTTGATATGACTGTTAGATAACAGCAGCTTGAAATTATTCAAATATAAAACCGATTTATATAATCATTTAGTCTGTCAAGTAAATCAATTTAACAACCTCCTAATAGATGATCACCAAACAAAATGTCAAACGTAATATGAGACGAATATATTACACGATGACAATTAAAATGTATTCAAAATCTCAACACAATTAAAATCTAACAAAAATCATAAATGTCAAAAATAAAACAATTTTTTTTTGTTTTTATTATTTTATTTAAACAAATTAAATAAAAATAAAATAATTTCGACGACCAGGAAAGAAACCCACAATTTAGTTTTTAATTTTTATTTAATGATTTGAATTTTAATTGTGGAAGGATCATTACGTAATGTATATGTGCTTATATAGAGATATGATTTGTTGATGATTGAAAATTGACCACGAAATCCAAAACAACAATAAAATTGTAAAAAACCTTCATACGTATGTATATAGTATTGTTGGATATCGTAAAAAACTTTTAAAAAACAAACATTAATTCATAATAATTAATATTATTATATTGTATATAAAAAATCTTAAAAATAATAAAAAATTAATTTCTTAAAAAATAAAAAACTTTTTAAAATTAATTTAGAAATAAAAAACTCGTGAGAAAACTTTTAAAAACGTTTAATTTTTTTTTTTTTTTGGTAAGATTTAAGTGTTTTTCTTGTCATTCCGTTTGTCTTGTGTTGTATACATACATATAATTGAAGGATTTGGAATAATTAATAAAAAATTAATTTTTGCTATTTATTTTTAACATGCTAATTAGAGGTGTTCATAAAACAAAACCCCAACTAACTAATGTTTAGATGTCGTTAAACGAAATGTTTTTGGAATTTATTTCGCGCAGTTCATATTATATTGTCCATCGAGTGATTAATTAATGAGGTTATATACGCGATTTGATCATGTCAAATGCCGTCTATTTATAGCCATTTCTGTTTTTGTTTACTATCAACCTACAACTTGTCGTTTAATAAAAAAACAAAAAAAAATTAATTTTTATTATTTTATTTTGGTTTATTAACGAATTCCCAGAAGTAATCAACAATTCATCATCTAAAAACTGAATAAAAAATAAAATAAATAAATAATTCTTTGATTCGAATAAATATTTTATGATTCTCCAAAAAAAAACAAAACGAAAATAAATAAATAGACATTTATCATAAAATTAAATCATTTTTATTCCTTTTAAGATTTTTATCGAAATCTTAAAATCATCTTTTATAAATAAATAATAAAATATTTTATGTCTTTTTTGTCTATTATTTATACATTTTTTCAAAACCTTTAATTAATCGATAATTTTAAGAATTATTATTGATTTGGTTTCTCAATTTTATCTTATTTGGAAATCTCATATATTATGGTTTGGATTCCCAGTGACGAAAAATTAGTTGTGTCAGCCAACTAGACTTGAATGCCATCAATTTCGGAGATCTTGTTAGACTTATCAAAGCCGGATGCTCAAGGATTTAAAGGCAAGTTCTGAAATGGTATAAGCTTATTGTGAAAAATGTTATATAAGAAATAGTCATTTATTTACATATAATGTATATATATATATATATATATATATATATATATATATATATATATATATATATATATATATATATATATATATATATATATATATATATATATATATATATATATATGTATGTATATTATATATATATATATATATATATATATATATATATATATATATATATATATATATATATATATATATATATATAAATATATATATACATATATAGGTTAGGTTAAGTAAGAGTGGCTGCTTACGCACACTTAGACCGGTGCCGGTCCGTTGTGATTCCACAGGATCTTAGTCTCCTTATACCCCTAACACTCTATTGGAACCATCCTGAGCTACTAATGTAGCGTAAAATGTCCCGCACCTTAAAATCTGCAAGATCTGAAAGGTTGCGCATTACATAGTAATCCAAGTGTAAATGTCCTCTTAGTGCCAGTGCAGGACAATAGCACAGGAAGTGAACAAGCGTCTCTTCCTTCTCCTCGTCCATGCAGCTTCTTTAAAAGTTATTTGTTTCTTGGCCCAGCCTTCTCGCATATTCACCGAAAAGGCAGTGTCCCGTTAATATTCCTACTATCCTATTTAGATCTCTCCTCTCCAGAGAGATTAAGGTCCTGGAGCGATTCAAATCCAGCATTGGCCATATTTGTCTCGCTCTCTCGCATGTGAGGGTGTTAGACCACCTCTCGAGTGCTAAAGCTTCTGCGCCTTTCCTCAAACCCAGTCTTAGCTCCGCAGTAGACCTCCCCACATTGACCCTTTCAGGCTTCAGCTGAAAAGTTGTACCTTGCCTAGCTAGTTCGACGGCCTTGCAGTTACCCTGGACGTCGGAGTGGCCGGGGACCTAGGAATATATATGTACATATATATATATATATATATATATATATATATATATATATATATATATATATATATATATATATATATATATATATATTTATATAAATATATATATATATATATATATATATATATATATATATATATATATATATATATATATATATATATAATATATATATATATATATAAATATATATATATATAAATATATATATATATATATATATATATATATATATATATATATATATATATATATATATATATATATATATATAAATATATAAAATTAAAACCAATTAAATGAATTTCCACTTCGATATTCTAATGATGATTGGGAGTTGATTTTTTAATCACTCCTTACAATTAAATATTATGGATGTTTAGTGCGAAGTGATTATAGACCTTACTAAGCCTTTTACGTGTTTTAAGAGGGATGCTGGTTGACATTCTGAAATCAATTAATAAATTTTAAATATAATAAGAGAAGCATGCATTGATAAATCGACAACTGCGAAGCTTTTATTTCCACATTGCAAATAAATTTATGTCGGGTTTAATACTTGTTAATTGAGCCTGTTTCTTAAGCTAGAGCAAATAAATGATATGTCGTCGGCAAAACAGTAAGAACGGCAGTAAAAAGCAGACTGGAAATACCATCAATACTTACTCTTGAAGAACTCTATAGTCTTGATAGACTGTTTCCACTTAACTGATAAGCACAAGACCTAGGTTCAACCAGTCAGATTTACTCAATGTTTGAAATATTGTTTTCTAAAAAAAACTCAACAGTATTGTTTTCAAGAATGGCTTGGTTTACTCTTTCGAAAGCTTTTACCTTATCAACATATATGACAAACGACCATTTATTTGTTCAAGAATTGTTTAAATTGCTTGACCCGTCTTCTTTTTTCACTTCAACCCTAATTCGATTAGAGACTTATTATATTTTCAAAAAATTAATATAAGAAGATATTGGCCAAAATCATCAAGGAAACATTTTTAGCAATTTTCTTCACACATTTTTGGGGTAACTCAGCTCCTCTTAACACTGTTCTAAAAACCCATGCATACACACTTATATTCATAAAGCATAAACTTTATAAAATATCAACAGGAAAACATGACATTTTCTTAATGAATGAATTTAAAATACCATCTTGAGATGCCAAACCATTTAACAATTTTTGTCTTCAATTTGAATCCATAAGATATTTAACATTTGGATAATATAAAGATCATGAATCAATAAGGCATGGTCAACGAAGAAATAATAAAAATTGAGACGAGAATGCCAATTTAGGATAATGTTTGGAATCAAATTCGGAGATAATTCTATTAGGCTCCACGCGAAAGAAATTTTAGATTTAAACATCGATATGTTCATAACGCAAAAAGTTTCAATTTGAATATTAAACACTCTCAAAGAAATCGGCAAACAAACTACGAATAACATGTGAACAGATAACCATTTCATTTGATTTCCATCGGGAAATCAGACATCGGGAAATCAGGCAGAAATCGAGTTCGCATTGTTGCAACTCAACTTACGTTAGAAATATCTTGTCTCAAAATGTATATCTCTTTCTTAAAAAGCTTACAAAAATATTGTTCTATTTTGTTGTGGACAGTAGGGCACAACTCCATCACCCAAATGATGCCATCGTTACCTTTCCAACTTACAAGCCCGTATTCTACTTGAAGTACCTCATCCCTATGCAACCGTTATAAACATCTATAAATCAAACTATACAACATTTGTATGAACATCGTTCACTGTCAAAAACTTTCTGTCCGATTTTCTGACTATTTTTACCATTTATGGTAAAATTCTAAACGTCGAATTATTTCTAATGCTGATCAATTTTAAAATGGTATTGAAATCGACGATAGTGTTGAGTCTGCATGCACTTGGGAAGGTAGGAACGCTGATGTATAATGATAATTCTAATATTACCAACTTCTATGACGTCAGAACTCGGGTTGTTTGAACGAATCGAAATTTGTATCTCAAATTAGCCTAAAGTTTGCATTCTTAGTTATTATGAGTTCTCAAACTCTCCATTATTTTGTATCTCAGATTGAATGTTTTTTTAACTTTAAATAGGCCAGAAAAATATTTGTTTGGAGTCCCCGGCCATACAAAACAGGTTTACACCAGGTTCCAAATAGAAATTGGCTAGTGTTTAAAGTATAGTGCTTTTCGGTACTTCCAATTTAAATACTCGAATTGCGTTTATTAGTTATTTTTGTACTATTCAACCTCAACGTTATATCCATGCACCCTTTCTGCCCACTTTTAGTCTAGTTAAATTTCAATTACTGTTATTACACTTAAGTGATATAGTCAGCTCTCTAAATGATACGGTCACTATTTATATAGTTAGTATTTGATTACTAACCGATACAATCTCGCATGTTGGGCCACTAGAACCTGGCCATTTGAAATCAAAACCAATTTGTATGGATAACTCTATGTTTCTAAGTTTCTCTATGTTTGTGCGGACTTTCTACTATGAAACGTTCGCATTAAAGTTGTGATTGAAATCGGCTGCCTATTGTGAACATATAGCTTGAAATATATATGAGATCCATTTTCAGATATTCAATCGATATAGACTCTCTAATATATGTACTTCCGTGTTGAGTTCATCCTTTACCTCTTTATTTGCTGTTTAGATGTATAAGCTGCTCAGCTCAGTTTTAGCCGGTTATTAATGGTTTTTCAATTTATATTCAAATTGATTTACTTTTTCTATCACCGTCCTCTTTGTCATTTCCAATAGCCGTATATTTAGTCCTATATCTATGGTCTTATGCTTTGATGTAGAAGTTTTTCATAATTGATGGTGTCTGGCATAGAAGGCAGGATTTTTTTTTCAATTAGTTCATAAATACTATGAGTTTCTTGAAGAGGTTCTGCATTCTGACCAACAGTTGTATAATTCTTTTCATGGTTTCTTGTTTTTCTACCACAGTGCTATCAAAACATTTAAACTTGTTTGGCAACCGTAACCATTTGTGTATTGTAAAATGTAATTCATGTGCAATCTCTGATCTATTTTGGCATATTTATCTTGCTACCAGACCGGAATCTCTATATTGAGTCAGTCTATATTGAGATTTTTGTACTAAACTATTCTGTCTAAAAAACATCTTATGTCGTAACCGTAGTGAGTTGTAGTATGTAAATTTTATTTATTACTATTTATTTTGATTACTGAATGGTAAAGAGATGCTAAAAAATTCAGTATAAGGTCCATCAGTTTCTTCGAAATGATATGTTTTCTAAAAAAGTATAGTAATGTGGTTAATTTACATTCGACGATGATACGAGTTGTTTTGATATGATACATAAAAGTCGTGGTTTTGTTTGTAAAGTTGACTTCTTGGAAAGATATCTCGGTTACATGGCTGGGTAAGCTGGCAGATGGGTAACCGTTGGAAAACCATAAAACACTCATCTCAAATTTGTCAGACCGTTGAAAAACCCTCGGAGCTTTCAAACGCTTTAGAACATATTAATACCAATTAAGAAACCGAAGTCTGGAGGTTATTTTCTGGACGACACACAGTTTTAATATATATATATATATATATATATATATATATATATATATATATATATATATATATATATATATATATATATATATATAAATATACATATATATATATATATATATATATATATATATATATATATATATATATATTTATATATATATATATATATATATATATATATATATATATATATATATATATATATATATATATATATATATATATATATATATAAATAAATATATATTATATATATATATATATATATATAATCTTGTATATGACCGAATTAGTAATATATTCCATTAAGTAAATCCTTTAATTTATTATAACCATAATTTGGATAAAATATTGTTAATAATTTTATGAATTAACCATCACTTAAATTATGTCATATATTCCATTATCTTCGTATTGCTTTAGTCTTAAAGAGATTGTTTTGTGTTTTCCGCCTATTCAAAAATGTATTGTGTATATAAGAGAAAGCCCAATTAAATCGGAATCTTATAGTTTACCTAAATAAGAATAAAATGTTGATGGGACAAAATGTGTATTTAAATTAATAATGTAGATTACATAAAGAAAAAATTTAAGTATGTAATGAGATGAAATGTGAGATGATCTAAAGATCTTAAAATATGTAAGTGGGTAAAATAGCATTCAAAATAATTATGTGCAGTGCACTTTGCAATTATGTTCGTTCACTTATAAATTACCATTCAAATATTAAACCGCAGCAAAAGAGCGAAAGACGAACCCGACAAAAAACGTCGTTAAATATGAAATAATGCCATACGAGTATATAACCATCCAATATATACAATCTCGGGTGTTAACGTATCTTCGCTTTGGTCAAACAAATCAAATTCAAGTTATTGAAAAGTCTATCTTATGTCGTGAAGTTACATAAAAAAAAATAAACTGAAATAAAATTAATTCAAATATTTATATTCTCCATCCCAAACCATTCTTCTTTATATAGGTCTCGCGATCATTGAAACGCGTAAGTATAAAAAAATATACCACTGTGTTCGCGAAGCTGTTTGATTTATGAACATTTCAACCAGCAATTATTAATTAATTTATCGCGGCTTTTTAGCAATTGATGATAACATGTTGGCTTACGCTACTTTATAACTTTCTAGATTTGGAAATTATTCCTCTTATAAATTGAGCGACAGTTTCAACACACACACACACGAGTGTATATAAATGTTGTGCTTTACAGAGAATTGCCTCAGGTGTAACATGATATAGTGTGCACTGTTGTTAAATCGTAATTATACAACACCTGACTTAACAGTATACCAAAAAAAAAATGATTAAGTTGTTATCATATAGGACAAATCCCCAGATTCCAAGTAATCAAAGTGATTTCATACACTTACATCACCTTTTGTCGCAAATTCATTTTAAGCGAATCGTCTTCTTTATCGTACTATAAATATAACATATACAATTGAATTTCAATTACCATATTTGATATAAATTTTCATTCCATAAATATATGAATAAGCGAAGACGATAAGGTAAACGAACAAGACGAAAGAAAAAAATCAGCATCATCCTCCGTTTAGTTTTCTTGAGAGTTGCAATATAAGAAAATTGGAAGACGATCAATAAGACATTCAAATTGAAGTTTATTTTTTTTTTTGTCTCGTTTATCAGAAGTGCGGCATTTTATGATTTTTATTTCATTTTTGGATTTTATGCCATTTTATCATATACTTGTGATGCAGACAAATATACACACGCACACATACATCTGGGAGACGCTTGGTGTGACTGGTGCGGTACATAAACTGAGTGTTATATACTAATTATACTTATCTCAGCGGCACTAGGTCCAACATCGTGTATATAGACTAGGTGGTATATACACATATATACAAAACGACGTCACGCAGTCTCATTATACAATTTAAATTCCTTTTTAGAATAATTATCATTAACATAACTATATGTGTATGGAAAACATAAAATTTCCGTTTGCTTGTTGAATGTTTCAGTTCGGATCGTGATTTTAAACAATAACACTTTGTAGTTATAAGGTGTTAGGCATTATGTTATGTTTTTAATTGATCTTAAATTTGAAATAATCAATAAGTATGGTTTCGAAGGAAATCAAGGATACGTCTAGTGCATATAAATTGGGTAAATATAAAATATGTAAATGGAGAGTTTAAATCCTGAAATTATGTGAAGTGGTTTGAAAAAATATCAAATTATTTCGCGGTTCCCTTTTATCATTCTTCAAAGCTCTTTACATAGTTCAAACTGCTTACTATTTTACCAGTGGGCAAGTAAATTGCAAAGTGATTGAGAAGATCACGTTCTGTAACAAAACTTTTATGTCTAAATACTATATGGCGAATTGATGCGTGTGTGAGCATAAAGATTCATATTATTTCTTTCTGGCGAGTTTAAGTCCATCTGGCCAGTTCTGATCACAAGTATTTGGTTTAACTAAATGGGAATAATTTAACTTTTTAGTATTTATCTTATTTCTAGCTTAATAATCAAATATATTCAGTTCATTGAAAAGCTGAAAATCAAACAGGCTGCCGGACCAGACAGTATAAGCACCGAAATATTCAGAAGAGATTAACCTATACTTTTGAAAGCGCACTAACACCAATAATCTAATAAATGTAGAATACTGGCAAAATATCCTAAAAATAAAAGAAGAAAGTTTGGCAATTAAACCCCCAAGAAGGTCACCTAAGAGAATGCAAAAATTCGAGAGATACAACTCTCCTCAACACAACAATAAAGATACTCGCAACCGATATCGTTGACGGAATCTTACTTACGTTCAAAACAAAATTAAGAAGTTGCACGGATCACATAAATTCAATCCGTATGGTCGATCCAGTGAATGAAATTCACCACTGTACCGATTTGTTGACTTCGGTAAAGAGCATATGTATTCAAAGAAATGTATCAGGATGCTGAAAACCGAGGTCAATATAAAAGCAACCAAAGTGAAAAATGCGGTTGCACTCGAGGAGTTAGTCGTAATGTTATCGCCAATTCTGCTGCTATTCCTGATGGGAATTTAATGATGTAATACGAAAATTTAATAGGACGTCTCCTAATAGCATACAACGCGAGTTGTGATATCAGTACTACTCTATGAGTGTGAGACATGGAAACACAGAGAAAAATTAAGTAATAAACTACAGGTGTTCGTAAACAAGTGCCTTCAACGAATTTCGAAATGGTTTAATAATAACTAATTCTGAATTTCATAGAAAAACAAATCAAACGGAAATAGAGACCGATTAAGAGACATAATGATGTTATAACAAGGATGTTAGTGGAATGAAACCGACAAGCGAAAAGGATATAGTAGGAAACGAAAAACATCTGGAAATCACAAAAATAGATGCAAAGTTGTTGCCACCAACAGATTAGATGATCCAGCCTAGTAAACGCCATATGCTCATAAAATCAGAGATACAGGAAAAAGATGGCTCGTTTCTTCTTTTGATCATACCTTAGAATAGATAATGACACCTATGGTAGAAGGTATTACTGGTCTAGATTTGAGAGCCCCACGACAATCAACAATAGAGCTGGAGTCATCATCAAGGTCGTAGATCATTATGGTCGCAAATTAAATAGATTTGAGAGAGCCGGTTATAAAAATTTAAACTAAACTGTTTTAAGTAGTTCTTTTTATTTAATTTTTTTTTCTTAATTATTTTAAAATTTTCAAGAAAACAATTAAAACAAATTTTAGTATTAAATTATTATTATTACAAATTATTATCTATTTAATGCCTCACTATCTGGTTCTATTAACACAACTCACTAGTCCCGTCGAAGAAAACTCTTTATATACCCAAAAATGTTTTAACGAAGCCTCTCTGAGACTATTTAAATTATATGTTTTTCTTTTTGTTTTACAACGCCTGCTGTTCTGTTCCTTTGCCACTTTTCTTATTTATGATTACTATGGTCAAAAATAATGAGGTATTTTATTTTGAAATAGTTTCATTATTAACACCGATGATAGTAGAAGATCACTTGTTTCTTTATTTTTCACAACGAAAAAAATTGTTTGATCAGGCTTATACAGTTAGAGCGGGTCATTTAAGTCGTAAAAGACGGATTCACGAGCTTGAAACGTTTTTGGAAGTCAAGATGCTATGAATCAACTCAAAAAACCTTATATTTAATAAGATAACATTTATGTGAATTGATCACCCTATAATAGTGTTACTATGAGAAGATGGTCGACAACTGTCCAAGGTTAACAACTTATACTTAGAAAACTATAATCGCTTAGAAGCATTGCTAGGTAGTCACATGTAACAATGTTTCAACTATGAGGCGTTTCCTATCTATATAGACATAACAATTCACAAACAATAATTGTAAAAGATTAACACTTTGGCGGCCAATGTTGTAATGAGCACATACGCTAAATTCCACCCAATCATACCAATGATGTTCTAGACATACATTCGAAATTCTGTTATCCTGTGCCAGTGTTGTTATAGACATACATAGAAAATACCATCCAACCACACCAATGTTGTTCCGGACATACATTCCAAAATCTCTCTCATAGGGCCAGAATTGTTCTCAACATACATTCTACAGTATGGGTTTCTTTGCAAGTGTATTTATCTAGAGTAAGAAAATAGAATTTGGAATGCATGTCTAGAACAACTTTGGCATGGTTGGGTGGAATTAAGAGTGTATGCTCATTACAACATTGGCCGCCATTTCAAATCCGAATCTGAAACCTGAATTTATAAAATAAACCGTAAGCAGAACATGTGAACGAGTATAAATAATAAAATTCTCGCCAAAACAAACATTCATGTCATGCATAAAATCTCGAGTACGTACATAGACGCCACAACTTCTATAAATTCCATCAAACACAAAATCTACTTATTATTTATGTTATCAAAGCGAAATTTTCGTGACAGTCACGTACCTAAATGTCAAATGATAAATTTCTCAAACGACGAGCCGAAATGTTAGGTTCCCAAGCAAGTCGCATAGCATATATAGGCAACAACACACAAACGACTAAATTGTCACATAATAACAATTATTTCATAAAGACAACAACAACAATTTAATAATTTTCGAGATTATATGTGAGCTGTGTGCTCGTTGTAGAAGAGTATATATATGTCGACGTGCTACATATTTATATTCCCATAAAATTTTATAGATTTTTAATTTTAAATATTAAAATTAGAATCTCGAATTAGAATGTGTGTCACGTGATTGAGGTTTTTTCGTGTGTATGTACACACATGATTAGTCGTCCCTCGAACATCAACCAAAAAAAAAATCGTTTTATGATTGTTCTGAGTTTAATATTAAAATATATAATTTAATTTAGGTACACGATATGGAATGAATCTTAATAAGAGTCTAAAATTATATGAGTTGGATATTTCTAGAGATTTTTCACTTAAGTCCAACGGCTAGGCCATCATTTAAGGATAGTCCTGAGGTTGTCCTGTAGCTAATCCGTCGAAAACGACTCTTAATTTGGTTTTATCACTATATAGTTTGCTTCACTACTCCATGGTGAGGTAGCCATTGTCGTCGATTTCGGTTGGTGAAATTTCAACCATGTGATTTAATGCTTTATACTCCTCGATAAACTTATAGTATAGAGCATAATAGTCTGGTTCCCGAGTAAATCATCGTTCCATTGCTCTAGGTCTTTGAATTACCGTATGTATTGATTTACCCAGGGCGTTTGTTTGGTTCTTCAATGGTAAGTTTACTGGTAATCGAACATCATCTCCTACCTTGACATTGGCGTTGAAGTTTCTCTCGCAATATAATTCTTCACGAGACATAATCAAATCAATGTTGGGTATTGATTCTATTACGACGACATCGTGCGTCTCAACCATTGATACTAAATTATTCTCGCCACTGTTTTGTACTTTTCCGAAAACGACCCAACCGAAGATAGTTTTTTGGAGAATAATACCTTTATCCTCCAACTTTACTTGTTCGGGCTCCAATAAGAAGATAAAGAAATCCGCGCCGATCAACATCTATACGATCTGATTTTTGGAAATACGGATCGGCTAACTGTAATTTTGAACTGCTATTTCTTTGTTAACTGCTATTCCTTTGATGGATTGAGGAGGGAGATTTGAGGTAATATTTGGTAGAAACAATGCTTCAATGTTGTCTTGCCTCTCACATAGCCTGCGTTGGAACTTCCCAAGCCGGATACAAACAGTTTAGCGTTTGACATTTTTAATCCCAATCGTTGCATACAGCGTTCGGAAATAAAACTGGCTTGGGAGCCCGAATCTAATAGAGCTCGACACGGTGATGTTCTGCCGGATGAATCTAGGATGTTAACTAGGGTTGTAGGTAATATAGTTTGACAGGCATTACTTTGTGAGCATAGTGAGATGCAGTTGATTTGATTATAACTGATGATGGATTGCAATTAACTTTAGAGTCTATCGTATATTTATCATTCATGTGAAGCAGCGTGTCATGCTTTTTATGACAATGCTGACACCGTCGCCTCGAAAGGCATCTATCAATTAAATGCCGTTGGTTTAAACAATTGATGCATCTGTTAGATATTTTCGCCCAATTCTTGCGCTGTATAACGTCCATCTGGTTGAGCTGTTTGCAGTCAATTAGTGAGTGGTTGCCTTCATTACATAGCGTACAATTGAATAAACTGTCAGTGGTGATTTTGATTCGAGGTTTATCGCTGGGTTTTCAAATTGATAAGTTGGCAGATTTTAGCGTGTTCATGCGCCTGCGGAAAGAAAATCCATTGAATTGTGAAACTGGGGATTTTTCAAGTCAGTTGCGTGTTGCGCCATAGTACTTTTTATAGGGCTTTCAAGCCACAAATGACCTCGTCGGATATATCCATGAGCCCTTTCACACTGTCTGTGGTAGCGATTGTAATACATGTCTGCCCGATTAAAGTTAGCAGGAAAGCGTTTATTATATTACATTTACGGTCATAGCGGGCATTAAGCTTATTCAATGCGCCTATGTAGTTGCCTTCGGTAATGCTTATATGCTTATAATGCTTAAAGGACCGAGGCTGCACCACACAAACATCCTTTCAAGTACTGGAACTTCTACACGGGACTAAGGCTTTTGGAATCGTGAATGGTACTACAAAACAAATCAAATGCCACTCGGTGTAATCACCCGAGAAATTCGCGTATATTTATTTGCGGCAATTTTATTTCATGCGATGAGAGCCTGAATTCGTTACGTTTAATAAAATATCTATGGCGAGCCCCGTTACCGCTGAATAGTAGTTTTCCACGTACACAAAGTCCGACTCTTCATCGGGATCGAGCGCAAATATTTTGTTTTCGATCGCGGTAAACTCCAACATCAATTGTGCGTCGAAAAAGTCGAGCGAGACTTTTTTTAATTTTAATTTTCGACCGAGGTATCATCGTCAGAGTTTCTCACGAAGTTAATGATGTTCGTAACGCGGCCCTTATTCGTTGTTTTTAAGGAAAGTTATTTCCGACATTTCAATTGCACACACTATTCGACTATGTAATAATAAACTTATATACCTCAATACGGCGGATTTTTGTAAACTCACGTGGTTTTATCTACTGACTCCAAACGGCGACTTATATATCCCATCTGTTTTCCTTTTCGCTGATAATCTAAATGTATAGTTGTACTGTATTGTCGATTAGCTCAAAAAGGTGAGCACTGCTTGTTGTATATTACCGACTATCCGGCTCGAAGGACCATTTGTTGGGGCAGTCCACTTGCTAATTATAGCCGTGGCTTTGTTTGATTTCTCACGTTTTCACACGTTGCTCGCTGTGGATTCGTCGGTAAAACTCGAGAAAGAATAGATTTTGATTTGTATTTAATATGTTGTGATCTCTTTGAATTGCAAACACTTTGTGTCAAAAAAAATATTTTCTTTTCATGTTTGGGTTGTAATGAGTAATTAATGAACGCATAACAAATTAACGAGTGTACGTAATCAAAAAATATGTAGTACATTTTGGTTTGACGTATAGATGACAAAATTGTGATGGCTACCCAAAATGTCAGAATGTCACATTTTGTTCACAATTTTGGGACAAGAAAGTATAAGTTAAATTGTATTATAACTAGTATTTTATTTGCAGTCAGTGGCTCGAACTACCACTATATACAAATCGGCGATCAGTGTCCAATGATTGTCTCGAGGCACGAATATAATTCGTTAATTAATTATTTTCTATATTTCTTAATACATAATAATATATGTGTAACCTTATAATTACATCTTTGTTTATGTAAGATGTGCGCTCTCTCATTAAAAAAGCCCCCGAGGTGGTGAGGAATAGGATCTGTCGATTTTACTGTCTGTTTACGTCGATTTCCATTTTTTATTATGATATTATTTTATTAAAGTAGAATAAATGTAATAAATATATAATAATAAAATGTTTTGCAGAAAATTTATAAATATCAGGTTAATTGAAAACTTGGATAGCATGCGAAGTATTGTAGATGAAGATATACGCAACCCAATATCAAGACATAAAAATAATAACAATAGAAATTACTTGGAATAACAAAAAGATGGAAAAAAAATTAATAACAAACGGTTCGAGCGCAGAATTATTTTCTTTTTTTTTTTTTTAAATTATTGCCGGAATACATTTTCCAATTTTTTATTTTTAAAATAAATTTAATTTAATAAACGATTTTTTATAAACGAAAGATATTTTTTATACTAAGATATTTTTTTCGAAGATGATTTGTTTATCTCGCGCACAGTGTAATAATGTAACGAATGTAATTTGATACTTTGCTAATTAATTTTTGTTTTGGTTGCTGTTGTATTCCCAGATTTGTTGTTGCCATAAATAATAATTTTTAACATCGTTCCGTCATGATAAGGTGAAATATTTTCATTTTTTTTTTTTTAAACATTAATAAACATTCATAGTAAATTATAATCATAATAATAATAATAATAATAAAATAAAATTACAACAAAAAAATTTAAATTAAAGATTTTTTATTATTTTATAAAAAAATACAATTCGCGAGTTTTATGTGTGTATCGAATTTGTGCAGCTAAAGAACATTCTTATGTATTATTGCACCGCATTTTGCTTGAGGCCAACACTTAAACATTAAAATATAAAAATGTTATTATTGCTAATTTCGAAATGTTTAAATTAATTTTTATTGTGCATATTTGAAAAACAGAAATATTAAAATAAAAATGCAGTTCATCAAAATATGATCATATACTCAGATTATGATAAATTGGATTTTACAATCTTCGAACAACTGGCCTTCGAAGATGAAAAAATTGCGCTGACCTATACCAACAAAGACCATAAAAAATTAAATAGTTTCGCATTCAATACATTATATGCTGCACTTCAAAGAAGTTAAAACAATGCAGAGATGGCTTACTATAAGGAATATATGATTCAAACCTGGATCGTACAACTCTCTTCCTGTATGGAGAAAATTTGGTTCAGCTTAGATAAGGTACACTTATTATTAAATACTTCGCATTGTGGCAAACAGAGAAATTATTTTCTCTCAATGTCACATTTGATTGACTATTTCGTTAATTTTGTGACTATAAGAAGACTAACAAAATGGTACGGTGTTTTACCAGGTTGAAAGTGTCAGTATATGCTTGGGGTAAAAAGAGTTTAACACATATTACCTTCCCCTAATCTGACATATGATCTTAATTCATGTAAGGAAAAGCGGATGTTGCTATTATGACAATCCGATATCGAATAGTTTACTATTACGAAACTAAAAAGTGAAAACGAAATCGATATGTCCGAAAATTGAATGTCAAAATCTGACTGATATTAACTAAACGAATCAAAATTCTTGTCAACTTTAAGTGAATTATTACTAACTTCATTCTTATATTGCAAAATTCGACGAAACAATTTCATAATTCGGCCAGATCGGATTTTTTGATATCGAAAAAAATTCAATATTGGATTATTCATAACACCCTTATGTCCGTATGTCAACTTGTAAGAGATAAAGTTATGCCCCACAGCCAAACCGGAAGCTGTCTACACGTTATACTGAACCTTTGTTAGGTGATCTAACCACAGATTAGAGATATAAGCGTCTACGATTTCTCAAATGTTCTACTACTAAATCAAAAAATATCAGTGACTTTTTTAGACTATTTTCAAAGTGAACTTTCTAGAAAACCTCTCAAAAATCTCAACATTGCTTCACTCCTCAGTGGAGGTAGCAAACGAGGTACTGTCAAAAGCACCTTCCATATTCTTAAAAACACCCACAGTCAATTCTTTATTGTTAACGATGTTTAAATCCTTATGTAACAAGTTCAGGTTAGCAAATATTGTAACACCACTCTATACCTGAATTTATACGTTGAGTGGAAAGCAGATACGATTTTAAGAAAAGTAGAGAAAATAAAATTATACTCAACAAGCGTTGGGTCAGCATATAATAGAACTTATCTGGTTTTTGACTAAAGACGATTCTGCAACAGTGTTAAAAACAATACATGATTGGAATTATTTTGGTAAGTGCGGTGCTATTCCAAAAATAACACGCTGCAAAATAACTCAATCAGGACCTCGTTACAAAGAAACTACTAAATCGAAAAAATTGTTTTTAGTCTGCGACTTCAACTCTTGTCGAGAGGGTAACATATCAAAATCATAGTTGATAATATCGTAACCCGAGGACGGCAGTTCCCCAATCATGCTATTGGAACATCAAAAAGCGTGCATCAGGCTTGCATGAGTTAAAGTTTTATTCAATATAGTTTCAGAAAGACTAATCCGAAAGTCCTGTCAACAGATTGTAAACTTTTGTATATACTTTTTTGCAATATTCATAATTTATGTACAATAGCTTGACTTTTCAAATGTAATGTTCTTATATTTAAAAATTGTTTGAGAATTTAAATAGTTTTTGGCTGTAATGCTATTAGGATTTTAATGCAGTGCCATGTATAGATTAATGGTCGAAGGGACAGTTTTTATACGACCAGGGAGGTGACTTGTATGTTGGGGGTGTGGAGCGGAGGCACTTTGAGGTAGAGTGGATTGACACATTTTGGAGTGGGTTCCGACTAGGTAGAGCAAGCACGGTTGGGTTTCGGTTATTAATTGAATATATATTTGTTGGTGGTGGATGGATTTTGGCACGAGTGGTTCAGTTGTGAGCGTTTGAATTGTAGGTGTGTTCGGGACATTTTCAGTAGCGGGACGTTTACCTGTATAGCGAGACATTGTTATGATTGGCGGTGTGGACTTGGTTCGGTTGATGTTTGACGGCTCTTTGTCTGAGTACTTCATGATGTTATGGTAGATCTTTGGGTTTCCAGTGAATTTTGTTCGTGTTTAAGTTTCATATATAAGCGAGGGTTGATGTTCTGGTTTCCAGTGGATTTTATTCATGTTTGAAGTTTCATATGTAAACGAGGGTTTTCGGCCGTTGCCGTAATTGGATTGATTTTTATGTTTGTCTTAGGTGGGTTTAGTTTTGGAAGCTTCCTTTCAGCTGCAGCGGTGCTGAGGGGTGCGGAGCGAATTGATCGCGTGTACTTCCAGGTATCGATAGAGGTTGCTTACTCCAACACGTTTTTGTTCGGTTTCTGCTCGGTCCGAACTCTGGTGGCATCCTCCGAAACTAGCCGCAGTTTTGGGTCGCGGGTTTGAATGGTTTTCAGTCGTAGTCCTGGGGTGCGTTGCCGGTGATGGAGAATGCAGGTTTTGTCTTGTATCGGGTTTGAGTGTCCTTGTTTTAGAAAGTTTTAAAGGATGCGTATGCCTACTTTCCGGGTGTCACTTTGCTGTAGGTGCGGCGGATCTGCTTCGATTTTTACTGTTTGTGGGTTTACTAGGCGCTGATTCAAGTTTGCTGCAGTTTTTATAAGAGGAATAGTTGATGTTGACTTCGAGGGGCGCCATTCATATCATTTGATAGGAAGTCGCCTTTGAGTGCGAAATAGAATATGTTGAGGTAACGTGTGTATAGCACAAAGGTGCGTCTGTGTAACACATAGGTAATAAGGAAAGTGTACACATCCTCAGGGATTTTGTAGGACAGCAGTGTTTAGATTTGCTGCTGAACACGAGTCTGTATCTTCCATTATCAGAGGTACATTTTGGGATTGTGGTTGAGGGTTGTTTAGTATGGAAGTTTGTGACGAGTCGGGCAGAGATTTCATTTTAGGGACGGGGAGTTGGAACTATTACAATGTTTGGGTGTCGGAGGGATTCTAGCAGTTTTGCAGTGGTGGTTTGGAAGCATTAAATTTTGTAGAAAGGCGGGAGGTTTTGATGTTTTGGCTGGATTTTTGGAGGATGTCGCCCGATTCTGGAGTGGGCTGGGATTATGTAGGAGTGTCTTGGAGGAAGCGGTTTTTGTAGGTATTTGTAGATTCAGTCGTTGCCGTAGTTGGATTGATTTTTATGTTTGTCTTAGGTGGGCTTAGTTTTGGAAGCTTCCTTTCAGCTGCTGAGCTGCTGAGAGGTGTGGAGCGAATTGATGGTGTGTAGTTCCAGGTATCGATGAGGTTGCTTCCTCCAACATGTTCTTGTTCGGTTTCGGCTCGGTCCGAAGTCTGGTGGCGTCCTCCGAAACTAGCCGTGGTATCGGGGCTTCCTATTGAACTGCAGGATTCATTGTTTAGTAATTATATGTCATTATTGTGGAGTTGTTTCAGTCTCGTTGACATTTGAGTGTTGTTGGTTTTAATTTTTCGTCGTTCGAATCGGGCATACGCTTGACTTGGTCGCGGGGTTCGGGATTGATTGGTTTTCAGCCGTAGTCCCGGGGTGCGTTGCCGGTGATGGAGTGACTGGATGTGATTGGGACGAGCATGATGGTTGAGCTAGTTGAGGTGGTGGTTGGGAGCCTTTGTTGGCATGTGGGGTTTTGGATGCGAGTGGAACTTGTTGGGAGCCGGAGGATTCGCCGGAATGTGAGGTGTTGGATGGATTTCGGTTTTTTGGCTGTCGGTTGAGATAGGTCTGCACTTTTTATTTTTGTGTAGGATGGTGTCCCGTTGTTGAGGGTGGTTTGAATTAGTTTATAGTTTGGATGCTTATAATCGGGTTCTCGTGTTAGAGTTTCTTTACTTCTAATAGATGTATGTTTGGTTGAATGTTGAGTTTTAGTCGTGTTTGGTTTGCTTGAATGAGGTTCGCTCCGGGGGATGTCGATTTCCTCCACTTTTGGGGTTTAAAAAAAGATGTTGCATAATTTTGGAATGTAAAATGTATTCAGAGATTTATTTCTGACAAACATATTCTAATATTATGGTATCATCAGCGTAATATTTGACGGGTACTTAATCTACCATACCATAATAATTTAATTTATTGTTACAGATTCAGGAGCCGTAAGTTAATTAATTAAGAATTTTTGTTTTTGTTTAACTATGATTGGTGTGTGGACTGAAATTTAAATAAATAATAAAATTAATAATAATTAAGTTACAGATTCCTATCTAGTAAATTTATTTTTAGAATTTTATTAAATGATTTAATTTTAATACGTTAGAACTAAGTTGCAGGTTATAGCTAACTTATTCCATTTTTTATTTATATAAATAATTTACCCTATTCACGAATTGACAGTTTCTTAAGTCGTCATAATGTATGTATATGAAGTGCTGTCGGGTCATAAAATAAATAAATACTGCCCCTCGCGTTAGATGGTGGTGGATCTGGAAATATAGGGACGCAACTTTATACTCAGCATATGATGAGAAGACCCCAGGATAATTAACCTTAATACTCCAGTTTCAACTGTTGAGGTAACACAAATACATATTATAGAATTTGAAATGTCCTTCCTATCCTAATAAAAATAATAACCAATGATAATGTGAAAATGATATAGATCTTGCTAACAAATTATATTATTTTATTATTTTACTAATTATGCAACAGGAAAATGGTTCTGCTGAAGATTGTCGCCCTAGTCTATATTGATTCTCTGATGGGCATGTTACAGACTTATGGTAACATTATCGCAATGGATGGCTAAAACTATCATATCATATTAATTAAACTGTTTCAGATACCTGCGCCATAAGTTAAAAAAAAAATTCTTTCAGAGTTCTGTACTTATGTTTTAATTAGGTTAGTTGTGCGGATGGGAGTTGAAATAAATAATAAAATTAATTAATTAAGTTACAGATTCCTGAGCGACTAACTAGTAAATTTATTTTAGAATTTTAATTTTAATTTAGTTTTAATTTTATTCAAAATACAGCAGAGCAGATAGGTGTTGCGGACTGGAGAATGCTGATTGGCGATTGCAGACTAGTCAATTAGAATTGTGATTGTCTGCTAATAGTAGTTTAGTACCGACTGTCATGGTGTTTGTAACCGGGTCGCTCTTTCCTAACTAATATACCTTCCTATCCTTACCTATCGTTTTATGTAAACGGCTGTAGGAATAGGCCCGGTGTATCTTGCCTATCGCTTGGTCCTAAAGTCCTATCAATCAATCAATATCTCGACGTTTCAAATCTTTTATTTGGTAACAATAAAACAGGAAGCTGTAAACTTATATCTTCAATCGTTCTAATTTCAACTAGTGAAACTTGCAGGTTTCAATATTGAGAGAATATAACCACAACTTTAACCTCTTATTGCGACAAGGTTTAAGGGATGGTCTTATATAAACTGTGCTCTGACGATTTCATGTGTTTATGAAACCTGAATTTATTTTTTCGCTATTCTCCTTCTTTTCTTCACATGTGACAGAAAGCGAGAACAGTAAATATGACTCAACAGTAATTATGATAAAAAATTATGACCAGAATTTTAAAAACCTAGTTTTCGGAACTATTCCAATTATTTGCAGTTTTAAAAGTAGCAGTAAAGAATTTAGTATCCGACATAAAATTGAAATAGATTTGAAAGCTTTGGTTTCGCAAAACGCAACTGAAAGCGCCATATATGTTGTACAT
Organism: Tipula lateralis; assembly: GCA_963932295.1. Taxonomy (NCBI): domain Eukaryota; kingdom Metazoa; phylum Arthropoda; class Insecta; order Diptera; family Tipulidae; genus Tipula; species Tipula lateralis. Next base: position 192,520,615 of record OZ010736.1, on the reverse strand, counting down.
CTAATCGCGGTATCGTTTATTATATAACTATAGAGCGTTATCGTTAACCTTTTGTAAAATCAATGCTAGTCCTTAACTGCTACGTTCATAATTGATAATTTCCATGATGAAATGAACATCTATGAAGTGGTTGGCGTAAAATTATTATTTTTGTCAGACAATGATTTTTGTATGATTCGACCGATATCAAACATGACATATGACTAATATAGTTAAACCTCAAATGTTTGTTAATATTAGCCACATTTCATGACTCTAACTGATTCAGATCAGATCACATGTTACATGCAAGCCAACGACATATTTTGTTCAATTGCATGGAAAATGTGATATGATCCGGATCAGTTAGTATCATGGCATGCGGCTATTGTAAAACTAACTTTATAATGGTTTAACGATTTTTATGCATGATAAACACTTGAAGAAACACAATTTCTTTGGTTTGAACGCTAAACGAGATTGCAGCACATTAGATTGCACTAGAGTTTTCTCGAAAATGTAAACTAGTTCATCTCTGGCTTTCATAGGCCAACTAGGATTATATCATTACATTTTGGAAGATATATACGTGTGTAATAGCTTTGAACTGCATTGATGATTCAGTTGAGCCATTAGATGATCATCTGGCAGAGCAATATTGAAGAAAAAATTGAAAGTTCATATTTTACATTATCTTTGATGGAAGGTTGAGATTTATCCAAATTAATGTTTATAGTTGTTTCCAAAACATTGTTGCATTTCTTACACATTATAGAAGTTTGTTAAAATTGACTTCTTTAACCTTGGGATATTTATAATATAGTTGCACCCCTTAGTTGTCATAAAAACATGTTTCTTAAACGTCCCCATGTAATTTAATGTTCCAATACCATACAATAAATGGTAAGAAGTCACATCAATTATACGATAAGATGATGCAGCAAATACATACTGATTCTTCGAATTGTAAGGCGATACTCTTTATTTGTTATTCCGTGTTGTTTATTATAATCATTAGACCAATTAACTGGACAACTTCAATCAAAAAATGTCCTTAAGTTATGACATCATAGGTCTCCAACAAGATTTTGGGACATTCCAGATAAATGGTGTTTTTCAGAGGTTCACAACTTTGGGTTGGCAACACAGCTTTTTTCGACAACCCATTTAACAGTTGAAACTTGTTTTTGTTTAGTTTGGTTTGACATTTCATCATGGATAGACTTACATCAGAGCAACGCTTGCAAATTGTTGAAATTTTTTATCAAAATAATGGTTCTGTTCGTCAAATTTATCGTAAAATTCAACCATTTTATAGCGTACATAATCGTCCTTCAGAAGGGCTACTTCGAATTACAAAAGATCGTTTTCGGACCAAGTTTATTCTTAATGGTAATGGATATCCCATGAGATGCCGAACAGTGCGCACTGAAGAAGTTGTAGTCGCTTTATACATAGGAAAGCATTGAAGAAGATCAATCAAATCGTCGCCGTTCTCTGCAACTGGCAGTGTGTCCTTTCACTTTATGGAAGAGTTAACAAAACCATCTTAGCTTAAAAGAATTCAAGATTCAACTTGGTTAAGAATTAAAGCCAAACGACAATCGTATGCGCTGTCAATTCAGCGAATGGGCTGAAGCATAAATTTATATTGATGTTGAATTTCCATTCAAAATTTTGCTGTCCAATGAAACCGATTGAATGTATGTGAACAAGCAGAACTGTCGCATTTAGAGTGAGAATACTCTTTTGTTAAGACACATCCGCACAAAAAATTACTGCTTGGTGAGCTTTGTAGACTGGCAGAGCCATTGGTCCATATATCTTCTAAACCGATGATGTTTAGAATGTTACTGTCAATGGTGGGCGGCATAGGGACTTGATTAAAATGTTTTTTTAATTAGTCGATTAGCTGGCATTATCTTGCTGACATATGGTTCCAACAGGACGGAGCCACAAAGCCCGCACTACACTTGACATACTCAAAAAAACTTTTGATGAAAGAATAGTTTCGCGTAATGGTCTACTTAATTGGCCACCAAGATCGTGTGAACTAAACCCATTGGATTATTTTCTTTGGGGTTAAGTCACTTGTCTACGTCGATGAAACAGAGGCAATTAAACACCTGGCAATCATCATTCGAACAGTTATTAGCGAAATACGGCCACACATGGTGCGAAAGGTTTGTGAAAATTGGTGTTCCAGATTGCGTTTTGTACATTCCAGCCGTTGCGGCAACATACCAGTCTTAGTTGTATAGTAAAAAACAAAATCAATTGGACCTCATTGCACTTAACGGTACGACTTGAAGATCATATATATAATCAATACCCTCAATTTTATAATAATATTCAAAATTGCGCCAAATAACATTGTGAGATACTAATAAACACTGTCTGGACTCTAATACAGTATACATAATACATATCGAACACCTATTGGGTAAATAAATATTTAAAATAAATGTAACAATCGTTAAATTGTATCAGATCTAGCAAGGCAATTTGGTGACAAAATTCCCTACAACCCAAAAGTCTTTGTCAATATGTCTCAATTTCGTTAAAAGACCATTTTTTTACGGTCTAAGCCAAAACGGTCTAAAGGGTTTCAATAAAAAGCAGAACCAGCTAGATGGGAAGGTTTCTACTAATAACAGAGCCATCTAGATATTGAGACGGTTTTGCTAATAGACATGTCAAGTCTTATACCATAAGAATATTGAACCCGTTATTCACATTTCTAGGAAACTAATTTATGAACCATCGGGTTGTTAAGTTTTCACCAAACAAAGAGTTTTGGATACACTTTTTGGTATTTTGACTGGTCGGCATTTTAACTGAGGTTATACAATCTTTCAAGTAAAAAAATAAACTAATTACTGTAATGCATTGTGAGAGCGTGCTATGGCCACCCCAGCTATATAAATGTTATTAGAAAAAAATTGAGGGAAAATGCTAAAAACTTAAGTATCATCTTATTTACAAAATATGAACATAAGTCAAATTTAATTTATTTTCTTTTTATAGCACACAAACATTTTTGTTCTATAATTTCACTTAAAAATATATTTTCTTATTTATTTTAAGTTATAAATCAAAAAGGAAAGCAGCTCGTTCTATATAACATCATATATCGGGTATATAGATACTCGTATGTAGAAAATGGAAAAACTATTGGGGGATGATGCATCATATATGTGAAGCTACTAATGTTATAACATCATATATGTAGTGTTTTATGTGGTTTTGTTTTCTCTTCGGGTTTTGTTTTTTGTGTTAAAGAAATTCTTCATTTCGTAACTGCCTTTTACCATACGGTAATTATATTTTTATGGTTTTTGTTGTTTTCAATATTTCATTCAAAACATCTCAAAATAATTTAACATTTATTATAATTCGAAGATGTCTTAATATGGTTTTGGAAATGCGTTATGTGCCTATTTAAGTGGAAAAATTATTATTATTCTGTTGTTCTTGTAATTTGGTTTTGTATTATGTGTGTGTGTCTGTAGATTGGATTTTCATATTTTATTTTGGAAAGTATTTAAGTTTACGTAATGAGTTTTTTGGCCTGTTGTATAATAATGTTATTAAAATATTAAAAGTAAATTAGGGTAATCCAAAGATTTAATGAGTTATTCATCTGGGTATATATATAGAGCGAAATATGAGTATTTTTAGACACCGAGCGAGCATATATTTGTGCAAACCGGTGGGACATTCAATTGGTTCCCAAAGATCGATGTATATTTAACATTTATTATATTAATTCCGAAAAATCGTATAAAATTTGTAATTAAAATTCTCAACCAAAGACAAAAATTTAATTGGTGAAGACAGGTCAATATAACATATAAGAAATTGTTGAGTGATTAATGGCGATTTATCGTATACACAAAAACAATAAAATTTAACCAAAAAAATCAATTTCGGGTGATAAAATTGAAATAAAATATCTCTTATAACAATTATAATGGATAGGTAAAGTAGAAGAAAAATCGTGAGAAAATTATTTTATGAGTTATTATGAGACACACACAGTATACTGAAACCGAAACCCAACAAAATCACTCAAATATTAACTTACACTTATGCACTATGTTGTAAACAGTAATCATTTAATGATCGTCGGGTTTTATGATCAACATATTTAAATTTTTTCGAGGGCCCTTGGGGCTATATGATATTGGAGGAGAGATTGATAGTCAACATTTATTGGATTTGATGTGATAATCGGCGTTATGTGCGTTTATAAAATCTGTTCAAAATTTTATGTATAATTAATGAGCCGGTGATTTATTTGCATCGTAATTTTTAGTTTAGTTTAAGCCAATAATGTTATAAAGAGTTACTTACACCATTGGCCATGATTTTAGCATTGCATTTATTTCCCTTTTTTAAGTGTTGGGAGTTTTGATCCATTCTTGTAGTATGTTGAAGTATGTACTATGACTCAGTATTTTCTCAGTTTTGGGGCTGTAACTGGAACTGGAATGCCAGTGCATGGCAGTTATTAGTTTGTGGAGTGATTTGTCTGTTTAATTTCGATGATAAATGATACTCAAATTTCTTAATTAGATGCCGATAGATTATTGAGCAGAAATTTTGTAGACTTTTTTGATTGTTTTTAACGGGATGTGGTTTTAATACGTCAACATTGTCTGTAAGTGGAGTCATAAGATTGAGCAATAACAGATGATGTCATTAGATGTTCCGGGCTATACTGACTGAAGGTATCAACGTGTTCTCCTGTACTCTAACAAGACTGAACCACCTTCGTGGTTGGAATTTTGAACTGAAAATGTTCACATAAACCTTGAAATACGTAGTAAGTGCTGCTCATAAGCTCGCATTGATTATAATAACCCGATTGAAAAATATGTTAGTGAGGTGTTCAAAGGTGAACACCGTTATGCTTCTTGTGTTGTGGTTGTTTTACCAAAGATTGGCATACCTGTTCAACAGAACAAACCACGCAAGTATAATGTGTCACATATCACAGATATATGACACATATCTGTTTTGCATTATTTTGCATTTATACTGTTTTTTGTAAACAAATTCTTTTTAAATGTTTATAAACAGAATAATTATGGAAATAAAGTGAGAATAAAATGTATAAGCCATCCGATAAGTTCATTTATTTTCCTAAGTAATTTTAATTAATTAATTTAAATTAACATTGGTCCTTCGAGACATCGTGCTTACGAAGAGTTCATGGGGGAATGCCAAGCATACAAAGTTCTACCACCACTACCATCAAAGAAAGAAGCAAAAAGGGAAATCGCCAAAACACCATAAACAAGTTCCATCACTGGCACTCACAAAAAACCAGAGTCGTATCCACATTCCTGCTGAGCTAATCGACAAACACCCGTTTTTGTTTGTAGTGCAACCATTACCATCGATAAAAACCGCAATACCATCACAAGCGGCCATCTCAACAATTCAGAGGCTACTCCGTCAACAAGACTTCGCAATACGCCGCATGTACCGGACATTGAAATGATTCAATTGACAATCGAACATGGTCAACGTATTACTATTTATATTTATGAAATCGGTGAGTTGCACATTCTCATTACGAATGAGCTTATTTTTTTTTTATTTGTTTGGCACTAACTTCAATGATAGGAGACATATATGGCCCAGTTTTGATTTACATTTTTATGTTACATTATTTTATCATTTACTCTCCTTACACGCAGTGATCCACTTTCGTACCGTTATGTCACACTCTTTTATAAACTCATCTATAGATGAGTGATTTAATCTCACTCACTCTATTGTTCGAATAATTCTTGTGTCGCCTTCGATCTCCCCGAAAAAGAGCTTAATCAAAGGCTCACTTTTCCACTCAAAGTGTTTCTTTCCTTTTACCTGGTTCTTTTGTCAAAAACCCATTCTGCTATTATGTCCACAGATTCACCGTAAATATACGAAGTACATCTCTTGTATTCATCAAATCATATTCCTTTATTTAATCAAGCAAACAACTCCGTTTTGCAAGCATATCAGCTCTTTCATTACATTCAATTTGTAGGTGTGAAGGTATCCATTGAAGAACAACCTCCTACTGTGACGTGCGCGTTAGCAAATAAAAATATTTTTTTTTTTGACACTTTATTTTCATTCACTATATATAACTATATTTCTTTTTTTTAATGATCCCTTGATTTGGGCCGTCCTCTCCCCTTACTCTTCCTCCAACTCCCAATTCAGCAGACAATTTTGTTTTTATTTTTGGGCGCCAGCCCACGCGCATGAATGTGGCTAGATTTCTTCGGTTGGCTAGAGACCTTGGGGCTGGGTGTAACAATTGGAGGGGGAATAGTACTATTGAAATGGAAACTTGTAACATTGGGAGCTTGTAAGGAAAAATATGGAAGTGGTACTAACCTGTATCTCCACGTGTCACCTTTTCGTCTCTTTCTATCGCTCGTCCCAGAACGCCTCTCGTTGTCGAGCAAGAACCGCGATCGCTCGCGTTCCACTTGTCGATCCTCTCCACGTGGCTCTTGACACGACCACCTTCACCTTCACCGACAACGTGATTCACCACTGCTTGGGTTATCCTCTTATTTATCTTTTCTTGCAGTTTTCATTTTATTTTTAAACTTTTATTTCTTTTTTATGTTTCCCTGTTGCTTACTCCAGTTATCTTCCAATCTCGTTTCTCGATTCTATCGCCTCGCAACAATCAAGCAAAAATGCCCTTTTTCGCCGACACTTTTGATTATTTTCGACCTCTCACGGTACATCGGGCAATACGCTTTCTTCTCCGTTTTCCTTATACGCCATCTATATTGTTGCACCAAGGTTCATCTACGGTTGATGTCGAGATGCAATCGACTTGTTTGACATTTGGCTGACGTATCAGTGTCACTGTCATAGAAAAGTTTTGTTCTATTTGCGGTGTTGTGTGGTGATTGTCATTTGTGGTTTTGTTACAGTGAATTTGTGTTTATGTAATTTGTTCATGTAATCAGTGTTCGTTCATTGTGATTATTGTTTTTTGTGACTGTTCATTGTAAAACGTTTCTAATATTATGTGTATCCGGCCGGCCAATACACCTATGTGTTTATCATATTTCTTCAATGTTCGATGTATGTGGTTTGCTATGTCTTGTTTTATTTTACAGGTTAGTATCTAAGGAAAGGACGGGATTGGATACATGGATACATTATCCCCGACCAACCGGACACAGAATATTGTCTCTTCTATTTCAGACCCCGTTTCACTTCCCACATAATTTAAAGTACTCATACAGATTTTCGACATACAAACACTGTCATTTAGTCTCAACACTTTCTCTTTTTTCAACGAGGCAACGAGGAACCCACTCGATCCCGACTTACACGAGCATCTGTATACAGCTCAACGTGAGAAAAATATTCCAGTCGCATCATACGCTCCTCCGATAACTCATTCGTTTGAGGGAATTTTTGCACTCATTGGTCGAATCTCAATGATTTTTGACCGGTTTGTGCTTTGGAGATTTGTTTCTTTAGTGATTTGAGCTTATAATCTCAAAATGAGATGTGCAGTTTACAAAATTATTGTAAATCAATAAATATATCAAATTGATAGTTGTTGAAATACATCCCAACTAGTACAGTACTATACAGTACAGTACAGTATGTTGAGGCGACTGCATTGAAAATACAACAGACAGGATTATGAACCACTATACCCAAGATAATAGGAATCGTCGTTTACCCATCGAAAAATTTGATACAATTTAGTAGGAGACAGTAAAGTGGGTTGATTTAACTGTTTGTATACAATGTCTTGGACTTTATGCACACTTGAATGCTTCCACATAAGTACGAAACTGTTTACCTATATATGAAGACTTGAACTATGAGCACAAAAATTCACTTCCTTGGACAAAATAAAGTAATAAATATTGATATAAAGTAATAAAGATCCTGAATGTTTAAGGAAAGTACTCGCCTTGAACTTGCCTTGAACGAAAAAAACGTTAAGTAACTTAGAAATGTCGAAGTTGAGATACAAACATGGACATATTTATAAAGTTAAGTGTCATACCATATCAAAAATTAATTGAACATTGTCTGTAAGTGGAGTCATACGAGGTGGTTTGTCTTAATAGGGCACTTGCTGCTTTACAAGGCACTACAGTGAAGTCATCAACGTTTCTTACTATATTCTAACAAGTCTTTACCACCTTCGCGGTTGGAGTTGTGAACGCCCTTGAATTCCTAGTGAGTGCGGGTGATAAGCTTGCATTTATGATGCTTCTTGTGTTCTGGTTGTTTAACAAAACATGATCAGACTTTTATCGACGTCACACCAATGATTCAATTGGCAATCATTCTCGTATTATTATACACCCGTCGACAAATTTATAAAATTTTTTGGGAGACATTGATGTGTGTCGATTAACCTGTTCATTGCGAAAACATGGGATTTATGTTACCTTTAAGCCTTGCACCTAAGTTGAAACTATTTAACTATGAGAATTCGATTTTTAATCAACTGTATACCAGAGTTTGAACTAAAATCTAGAGACAACATGCAGTGCCTCAAGCGTCTAATGTGTAATATATAAAGCGCTTGCCTTGAATGGAATATTATATAACCATACCACCTTAAATCGAATATGGTTAAGGAACACATTGACATATTTATAAAGTTAAGTGTCATTACCATAGCAAAACTATAAATCAAAAATTTATTTTTTTAATTAAAATATTTTTATAGAATTAAAATTATTCAAACACATTCATATACAATAAACCTATACATCGACCTTCTCCATGTTTGTGTCACATTTGCGGTACAACTTAAGATCCCTATTTTCAGGATTCTGCGAGCCGAGAGCTTTGAACCACGGAGTACAATGACACAAACATTTTTTGTGTAGTAAACCAATGTCTATATATAATGATCAATTACTTAATGCTTACCTCGCACTCTACCGAACAAACCGTGTACACAATATATGATTGAGTGTTAATTACATAGTCGCACATGTATATTATAATATTCAAGCAATTTAACAATTTCATGCCAAGGCAGCTCATATAAATACCGTACGTATGTACGTACGTATACCATATACTCGTACCTATATAGAGTCTTATACAAATCTTAAAGACTTAAATTGATCTCAAATTATCACATTCAACCATAACATTTTCGGTAAATAGTTAATCCAAAATATACAATTCGATCGTATGTATGTATATGGGTGTGTGTATGTACATCGATAATATTTTATATATACGTTGTTAAATACAATGCAATTAAACCGAAATAAAATAAGATGAAGAAAAAAAAAACAAAAACAAAAAACCTCAAAACAATTTATGAAGATCATTTTCATCTTCAATAATTTTATACGATCACTTAATTTTATGTGAACTGAAGAAAATTTTGATGTTTATGGGATTCATAATGTACATTTTTATTTCTTAATTTTTATGTTTATGTTGCTTTTTGAAAAGAATTAAAATTGATCGACGCTGAATAAGCAGCAGCAGCACATATATAGCGGGCTGCTTCACAAACAATGAAATATCATATTTTACGAGTTTCTTGAATATCAATCTTGAGTTACGTTTCGCGCGTATCTTAATTTAAAACATTTATTTTTTATGTCTATTAGGTGGGTATACATGTATGTATACACCTTTGTCTATATATATATATACACAGCACACACACAATTTTGTAATTTATGTTGATTTTGATCGAAATTTTATTAATTTTTAGCGGTCTCTCGATAATGCCGTTTAACATTTAAATAAATGGATCATGATATACGATCGCAATTAAATAATTTGACACGAGAGATCATAATAAACAATGCATCTGTAACCCATCGTATCACAACTCTCTCCAAAATCTTACATACTTGTATATACATGTACATACGTTCGTTAAAGATATCCTACTGAGATGTTTGTATGTTTGTTCATCGTATACGCGCGCAATGATTAATGATGAAGGTGCTAATGAAATCAAACATTGTCGGAAGTAAATCATTTTCATAAAAAAAAAATTTCACATACACACAATATAGCAACAAATTAATAAGTGTCAATGATGAAAATTTGACACGAGCTCGAGTAGCGCGCGTTTATTATATATAACAACACAATAAATGGACTTAAGAATTTAAGTTATTTTTAGACAATTATTTTTTATATTACACGAGATGTTCATTAAGTCTTATATACGATAATCCTCTGTACATGTTAAGAAGAAACGAAAAAATCTAAAATTATAACTAAATGATGGGTAAGTGATTTGAGTTCGGGGGTTAATTTTAGAATCGAATATGTATTTTGAGAGGTTAGAGGTGGTTACTGTACACAACATACATACATTGATATGCGAACAATATAAATTAAATTAAAATAAAATATATGTATTGACACCCCCAACCGAGACAGGTCATTATTTTATGACAATTATTATTTGGACTCATATTTCGAGTTTACGAATAAACGATCATAAAACTAGAAAATCTCATTTAAAACATCTGGATATGACAATTATATCGTATGTACGTCTATTAAGACATCAACACTCGACTCGTAAAAATGATGACCAATGGTCATGAAAAACCATTTATTAAAAATTTTATAATAATGACATTAAAAATAATTTTCAAAATCGATATGACAAAAGGGGGTGGATTTATAATAAATGGCTCAAATTTCCAATAAAATTGACCAGTGACAATAGATTTCACGAGCAAAACTGGATGATAATGACCGTCGTGTGTGCATTGCATGCTGATCAATACAAAATATATAAAAATTTATAAATCATTAAACAGGCATTATAACAATATATTGATTGGAGTGGATCCGATTTACGTACACTAGAAATCCGGAAGCATTATACCGACCAACCCAAACATTTAATCCTAAATATAACATAACAATTCCACCCTCCACGTGTCATTCATGTCAAAACTATAACAAGAGAACAAAAATTTTAAATTTTATGAAAAATTAAAAGTCAACGAGGGGTACAAACCTTTCGTTCATCTCGGATTCTCGGCTCTAAAAATAGATAAAGACTATGTATATAATAGAAAGCTGCATACGAGTATAAAGAGAGAGGGTGCACAATGGAATACTAATAAATGATGAACGGCACGCGACAATCAGGTAACAATAGTTGGAACATAAAAACTATTAAAAATTTTGTGGGTGGATAACAATTTTTTTGTCGTTCGGGAAATTATTAATGGTTAATGTCATTAGGTCGATTGGTTGATGTGAAGGTCGTTAAATTACATTATTCCTTTTATATCGATCTATTCAATAGTTGTATCAATAAATACCGAAATTTCGTTTGATTTTGGACCTTATACAAACAGTGAGCCCATAAATCAAATCAGCGTTTGATCCGTGTCGATTCGATCGATATAATCAAACGCTTTTATATACAAAACAATAATAAACATCGATTCGGCGTGCGGGAAAATAAAAACAGGTGCACGATAAATTATCCGCACACACATCGAAATATATACGTTTGACAAGATTGAAATTGGATTGTTCGCAGATTGTTTATTATATTTTTAACACACTCGATTTAAATATCATCAAGCCTTGTCTCCGAACATAATAATATATAAAAAATTTAAATAATAAAAATTTTAATAATAATAAAAAATTTTGACAAAACAATTTTATGACGGCTAACATTCATGTCCATCATCAAATTTGGAATATAAAAAATAATAAAAAAAAATTGTCAAGATAAAAACGAGATTACATATTTTTATGATCTTGATTTTATTAAGATTTTTATTTGGTTTTTGATATGTCAACCCATTTATTTTGGTGTTGAAGATGTATTGATTAACGTTGAAAACGAAACTTAATATTTGGTTCGAATTTGAAATAAGATTGACGCAACAATATTGTGGGTTTAAAATTTAAGCACACAAGGTTTTCGTCATAACTTGTTTGACCAATTTGAAATGGTAGCCTAACCCGCTATTAATGTACAAATATCATGTAAAATGAGCAAGATGATCAAAAACTCACCCGGTGTCCAGTACATCAACAACTAACACTCTCACTCAAAACTTAACTAATATCGGATGAAGGCAGTGGACAATTTCTCAGTCAATTTTTTGTATAAGTTAAAATCTTTTTGTATAAGTCGATTGATCTTGGTTGTGGTGGGTAGAATTTTTTGATAGACAAATGTGGACCATTACGTAAGTATGCGAGAGTGTTTCATTTTTACCGAATAAACCCTAACCACCGGTTTCTTTGGCGTTCGGCCTGTATGAAACTATAGTAACTTCCTTCATGAGACAGGTTCAGCTATAAGCTGCCTACTATTAGCTAAATCTCCTTCAAAACATCTCCTTCTGATTCAATCATTATAAACAATTACGTTATCGGGTGTTAGATAATGACTATAGGTGCTTCTCTTCTTGCTTGAATAGATATATGCTCGCGATTTATGGGATTAGGCGATTCATGGGATCGGCCTTTGGTTAAGTTATCTCGTCGTTCCTGTCGTGCAGTCAACGTCTTGCTCCGTGCTATTCTGCGATCTTGTTTTATTCCTTGACCAAGTCTGAAGTTGAAGTTCCTTAGTTAGTATTTCGCACACCACTCTGTATGCACTTAATCTTTGAACAGAATCCTATTTTTTCCTACATGTCTTCTGTTGGATTGCATTGACTCAAATTGTTACACTATACATCGCAAAGCAAAGAGTCACTAAGTGTATTATAGTCAGAATAGATTTATTGCTCAAATACATGTCGTTACACTTAAGCCTCGATGTACTACAAATCTTTCCAATACGGCGATAATTCACAACAACTGTTTGTTATCCACGAATTAGACTGCCGGTTTTATTACTGCTCGACGGCTCGTGATTTGATTTGATTGTACTTATATGCCTCAAAGTATACTTATACTATATAGGAAGATTATAAATCGAATCCTTTTTATGGTTATTGAGAGTATTAGCAATAAATGTTTTCTGTGTTTTCAGTGCATAGATGATAACCATCCTAAAACATGGCCAGTTCATCAATAACATATTTTTCGTCAGAAACATAAAGAAACATGAGTGGAACTAAAGGCACTGCAGCAGATAGTTGTAGTCATAAAACGAATACATACTTGAATAATATCGTTGACCTTCGTTTTGAACCTATAATAAGATCGTTTTTATTGTAACGACTCTCGGAATTATTGAAGCCTCAGACCCTGAGTACTAGTCTTTAGTGGTAAAAACACGACTTGCTCGATACGGCGACTTAGCGCTGCTTATATACATTCTCCAGATGTTGATTCGCACGTTGATATTATCTCTTTCCTCGTCTGAATATCACTTCTCAAGCTGAAATTGACTGTTACTATCGCTTGAGGCGTTGAAGATATAAAATGTGTCGCTCGTCGAAATTGACATAAAAATATAGCATTGTCCTCGGTTAGATTCGACCAGCTTCTTTTTGGACTACTACTGCGAATACGGGGTACTATAACCACTTGACCATTAACTGATATTTTTGTTTATTTATCTATTAATAAATGGCCAACCATTGAGCCATTGTTGCCTTTGGTGTATTACATTATATGGTTCAGATTGCCGTTCAATTTTAATTATTTATGATTTTCTTCGGCAATAATGTTACGTGGTTGAGTGCCAAAGTGTTATAATCTATATCAGGTCGTATATTCTGGTCTCCATTTGAGATTCTAGAAATTTTTGTATTCATCGATGTCGTCTGCTAAAACCAGATTTAGTGAGCTTGGGATCCTGTGCTTACGACATTGGTTGTCCAGACGAGGGCAATCAATGAGAAAGTGTTTGGCCGTTAATACGATTCTTTGATCCTTACTAAATGATTATAAAGGACCCATGGCTTATCTTAGTTCGCCATATAGCTGTCGATGCTGCAGGACTTAGAGACGTCTTCCCCAATTGCATATTCGCATTGTATATCACCTACTTGGACTGCAAATCAAAAAGAGTTAGTATCTCTAGTTATCCGCAGTAGAGGGATAAGTTTGCATGTCAGCTTCTCGTACAATATTAGAGAATCTGTGCATATATAGCATGCAATCTGGACCAATTTTCACTATCTTTTCTGATTGCCTCACCGAGCGAGGCTTCCTGCAAGTTTATTGAGGACCAGATGTTCGTGGTTCGTTCTTTAATATTAACTGATGTCCTTTTGGTTACAGCATATCCGATGTCAAATTGGGAAACGTTAGTATTATAACTGCTATGATGTTTACTGCGTGGATATAAGCATCTGTTCACCACGCGCATCAGTTAGATTGAGCAGGAATGTATGAAAATAAATCGTTAGTAATGGCCATATGATTAATTGAGTGCCACTCTACTTTCTAAATTAACATAAATGCTTGATCTTGCAAGAAAACTTTCAATATCCTAATTAAGAATTCAATCTAATATCTGCCTTGGATGCGCGATGAGTGAAACTTTGAATGGTCGAAGAGTATCACTTACTACAATTTCGTCATAGTCTGTCACAAAAGTTACTAATTTTAATAGATCAAAAAGCTCGTTTGGGTGTAAAGCGAGATCCCGATATAGCCGCATTGCTTCGAGCGTATACACTCTTCAACTACTTTGGTTTCTCGAAAATGAATACAAACCACCCCTAAAAGAGTTTGAACCTGTTTGAATCATATTTTGCCTTAACTTTCCAACTCTTCCTATAAAACATAAAGAATGTTTGTTGTTATGTTGTTACATCTGTAGAATCATGTAACATATATGTAATTGTTCTTCTTACGTCTCTACATATATAGAATATGTAAAGTTAGTTTAAAAATGAAGTTCAAAACTAACAACATCATGTTCGAGTATGTATATATATGCACATATACGTGTGTTTGTTAGATGAAAAGCATAAATAATCATAAAATCTGTGCATCAACATTTCTTTTACGATAATTCGATTTGGTGGTTTTTGTTGTTGCAAAAAAACATATTACTGACCATCTGAACGTTTATAGCCCATTAAATCATAAATTGAATTATGCCGGCATATTTAAAGATGAGCGCGCGGGATTTAATAAATTTGATCCTTCATCAATCATCATCGATCGTTGTATATTAACATGTTTCGTTTCTCATCAACAAACTCATTAATTTTTCAGTTAAAATTCGAATCACCTATTAAACCGTCATAAACGTTAAAAATTACGCAATTTACAAACACAAAAATCTTTATAATCTTAAACATTATTCAAGTTTTGTTTGGTTCCTTATGATCGATCATCTCGTATGCAATAAAATTTGTGGAGATTTTAATCGATTAACGTTGTTTTTTTTTTAATTGTTGTTTCACGTGCGGATGACATTCGAAACAGCATTTTATTTATAGAGTTGATAGACCCCCCCTCTCTTTGTATATATCATACACAACCGTCGATCTCGATACACAAAACTGTTGCAATATGTAAAATTGTAATCAATGTCAAAAGATCATTATTTTTGTGAAGTGAGATGATCCCGTCAGTACCAAAAATAATATTCATAATTTTTCATCTTTTCCATACGTACGGTACGGTACATATACACAAAAAGATTAGGTTACACACATTTGATAAATGTGCAAGATGATGTTGCATTAGGAAAAAAATGGAAATCATTTTTCATTACACGTATTCGAGGGTGAAGATTATTTTCGAGGTCGCATTAATATCTGTCTCCATAATTAACTGTGTGATGTATGGCAATGGAATTGCACAAAAAATGCCATCACACCGTTTCGAAATTATAATAAATTAAAATCTTAAATTAATTAATTTGAACGAAAGTGTTTCTATACATACATAATTTATACGCCAAACAACTTAAATATAATTTTTGAGTTTACAGTTTCGTGCAAAAAAACCACTGCTGCCCGCCTCCATCGCGATATTATACCAACAATAATAATTTTTGATTTTAATAAATTTTCTTGTTCGATGAGGAGGGGGGATTAATTATAAAAAAAAATTATATTTTCGCGTCGCCATTATAAAATTTGAAAAATTTGTGGAATTTTTCTTTACATTGTGTGCGCCCGCGTCAAACATAAACAGGAATTATTATTCGCTGGCTAATCCGCGTATTTCAAAATTAATATAAAAAAAAAATTGTTTTTAATTTTTTTAAATATCAAAAACAAACGAAAACCAAGAAACAGATTATAATAATAATAAATATAACATTAATTTATGTTAAGTAGATGAATGAAAAATTCCGAAGAAGAGTTTAAACATATGTGCGGAGGTATATTGAGGACACATGTGCCGATGACGCAAACTTAAGATTGAAGAACAAATTTTATACTTCCGTTGCCTTTTAAGTTTATTAACGCACGTTGTTAGTAAAACAAAGACATGATCTTAGCTAACAGCAGTCTCTTCACCTTCCAAAACGTTGTTTTTTTTGCAACTCCTTATTCGCTGGTATATTCGCTAATCAATTTCGCTAATTGAGAAAATACGTACCGCGCTATATTTTGGTTACTCTTTAATATTTTTCACTTTCAAAGATGAAGTAAACATAAATCTGTCTTAACTGTAACGTACACCTTGCCTGAACATTTTTCTCCAAATATTGCAAATCTTAGCTTTTAACTTATGTATAAGGTCATTATAGTTATTGTCTCTACTCAAGGGAAGTGGCGACTTAAAGTTAATCTTGTCGTTATAGTGAAGCTAATCCAATGACTTAATTAGCATTTGATATACATTCGAAAAACTCAGATAATATCGACTATGCAGCTTGCAATCCCAGTTCAAGATCCAAACGCTCTCACTTCAACTTGGCTCACATTAGTCATGGCAAACAAACAGTAATAAATTGATTGTATCCCAGACAACAGTCACCACTCTACCGCTTATATATAGAAGCCAATGGTAAAACCGGTTTGAAATCCGGTACAAATTTATCTCACTCTTGAAAAAATTCATTTGAAAGAAAGATCGCAGTTTTCAAACTTTTATCGAGTTCGATTTGATGAAACCTAATTTATACCGGTTGTAGAGGAATCATCATCACCCATTATATGTTAATAAAAACCGATGGGTTTACAATAAGCATATAGATCAGTTTCTTAATAAGTATATAGGTATAACAATAACACGTAGCCGCTTCAGTAGAAGGTTTATATAGCCTTAGTGACCCTTCAAAGATCTATCATCTCCCCTAGAAAGATAACATATATATATATGCCTCTCTCTCTTTATTCATAATGAATTCTTGCTCGATTTTGGACGAGGTGATTTCCGGTTCTTACCTGTTGACATTTTGTACCATCCTTGTGAGAGCTCTCTATCAACTCATCTTCAAATGGTAAAATTTCCAAGCTTAGAGTTGATAATCATATGTGGGATGACATATATACCGTCAACCAATACTATATGGTTTTATGTGGCCCATAGAACTCAGTTTTTTAGTCCAAGTTTTATCTCTATTTCAACAAGGAAGCGGTTCGTTGGAATGAAAAAGTGCCCCAGCGACATAAAATATTTGCTTAATCGGCTTTGTAGCTACGATCATACTATAGTCTTGTTCTGTCTCTCAAAACGAAACGAACGGTGTTGATATTATGTAGGTTTATGTTGCATATAGTTGATATTACACAAATACACATTTTGGTGGAATCCTTTCTGATGAGTTTTTTGAGTGAGCTGTACCAACTACCATGCCGAAGAGTTATAAATATATAGATGCCAACGATTAAGCAGCACAATTTTAAGATATTTTTTGGCAAACAACAATTAAAAAAGGAATAAGGCTTAACCAATAGGAATTCAAAGAATTACGAATCGTGTCAACGACTAATGGAATAGATTGATCTTACTTCTCAGTAGTAGTTCTAATCAATTTGCGTCTAAGTATGATTTTACGTCTTAATCGTTATTGTTTGATTTGGGTGGTTATGTCCTCGAAGGAATGTTCTCAGAATTGAGTACTATACTTCGTAAATGAAAAAAGGATCGGATGTTTAACTGAGCATGAGAGTGTTGAATGATATAAATGGTCTCAGACCTGAATAATACCGTTCTTATCGCTGAAAAGGAAAATCGAACATGCATTTGTAAAATTTGTCTATTCATCAGCAAACGGATTGTGGCGACCAGAGCAACTAAAATACAGAGCGCTCACGCCACACGCAATTAATAAAATCGATATTTCGAGTTAAGTTCTTGTAATTCACTAGTACTGTCGCGTCATGACTATTCGTATATATACGAATCGCACAGTAAGAACATCAAGTCCGGTAGCATATGCCTGATGAGATGGATTTGATCTTTTCGATCACTCAGTCATTCAATGACGTCATCATCAGATCGAAACCGGCCTAGTGGATTATAAGAACAAGCAAACAACTCGAAGTACAACGCACATTCAATTTACAGCAAAGCTACACGCTTCAGGATCTTGCTGAATTATTTTCACGGTGAATTATGGGACCCTTTTTCCAGATGATCAGTTTATCGATTATTCTTTAGTATCCATATCGCAAAGAACAGCCTAGAAACGAACTTCAGCAACTTATGCATCGCGTTAAAGTTGACATCCTTATCATAATGTAACGATTGTTTATCCAAGAATGTGGTGGCCATTCCTGAACAAAAATTTAGGACTCAGTCAGAAGTCATACTCAGTCAGCTATGAGCTCAGTCAACTAGAAGTTACTAGGCCACTTTTTAAATGTTTTAACAAATTACATTGCGATATAATCCATTGCTCATCGCCATATTTCCGTTCGAAAATATATCACTCTTGGGAATGAAGTGTAACCAGTAGTAAATATGATTAATAGATAACATTTGCTGTAGTCACAGATGAGAGACTCGAATTCGATTAACAGGCTTTAGGGTTACAAAATGTAGCCTTCACTTAGATTATGTATAAGATTTTATTTTTGTTAAACAGGACCCTCGTTCATTAACTATATATAACTCATGTGCACCACAAGAAGGAAGAAGGATACTTTTCTCTGGAAAAAGCTGGTTTTCTTACCATATGGAGCATAATTGTTTTGGTAAAATGTATTGATTGTTCGTATAGGGAAGAGCGTTGTAATATAGTTTGCTGACTACACAAAAATATGTATTTTATCCGGACGATATCAATGTAAAGGGTGGTTTAATTATAAGGGCCGACGTTGAATGTGAACAACACCTAAACGTCAAATTTTTTTCTGCATTTAATTTGACATTTCTCAATTTCAAACTAACTCAATTTAAAACATGGAAAGATACACAATCGAGCAAAGCGTTAAAGTTATTCACGCATATTATGAAAATGGGCGTTCAAATCAAAATGCATATCGTGCACTTCGTGTTTTTTTGGGTCAATTAAATCGTCCAAATTTGCGTAAAATTGAAAAAATCGTGCAAAAATTTTGAGCAAACCGGGTCTGTAAGAGATTTAAAAAAAAACACCAGTGCATGCTCGTACAGCTCGTACTGCAGAAAATATTGCTGCTGTTCGCGATAGTGTGGCTGAAGAGCCGTCCACCTCAACTCGTCGTCGTGCCCAACAATTGCACCTCTCACGCTCGTCGTTGATGAACATTATGCATAAAGACTTGCATTTAAACGCTTATAAGGTGCAATTAACTCAAGAACTAAAGCCTTTTGATTATTCCTAACGTCGTCAATGTTCAGAATGGTGGCAAGAAATGGCAAAAGTGGATGATCTATTTTCGAAGAAAATCATCTTCAGTGATGAGGCACATTTTCACCTCAGTGGATTCGTCAATAAGCAGAATTGCCGCATTTGGGCGAATCATAATCCAAGAGTGATTGTCGAAAAACCAATGCACCCAAAAAAGAGTGACATCGTGCCTTATTTTTTCCAAAATTAGGCTGGTCAGGCAGTTACTATGAATGGTGTTCATTAATTACTGTGAATGGCGACAAATTCAATGGCCGTGTTATCTCACGTGGTGACGATGTCAATTAGCAGCCAAGATCATGTGATTTGACACCGTTGGACTTCTTTCTTTGGGGTTATTTGAAAGAAAATGTGTACGTGGATAAGCCAGCAACAATTCAAGAGCTAAAGGATCAGATAATTCGGCACATTAACGGCATAGAATCTAAATTATGCCGATATTTTTTTCCATACATAATTGAACTTAAAATTTAACCACACTTTATACTGTCATTCAATAAGTCCGTATAGATAAGTAAGAAAAATATTTTTTTAACAAAATTTTATTTTATTATTCAATATAGGTGCCTTCGAGGGCGATACAACGAATATAGCAATTTTCCCACTTTTCGGTCTCAGTTTCACCGATTCCTTCATCATTCGATTTAGATTTCTATCCAGCAATTATCTTGAGATCTTAAAACAGGAAAAAGTCACTGGGGGCCAAATCTGGAGAATATAGGTGGGTGGATAAGCAATTCGAATCCCAATCCATTCAATTTTGGCATCGTTTTTATCGATCTGTGACACGATCTGTGTCTTGATGAAACAACATTCTTTTCTTTTGCAACTAAGACGTATTTTTGCGATTTCAGCCCATAATCGATCCAAAAGTGCACAGTAATAGTCACTGTTGTTAGTGGTTCCTTTTTTGGATACAGCCGATGAATATTATTCCGTTCGCATCCCAAAATACAGACGCCATCATCTTACCGGCCGACTGTTGCGCCTCTGATCGCATAAGTTGCATCGTCGGCATAAGTTACATTACATAAAATGCTATAACTCACGAATCATAGTCAGGTTGCTGTCAAATTTATACATAGTACGTTAGTAGTAAGTAAAAATCAAATGGAAAAAATTCTAGTAACGCCATCTATGTGTCATCCTATACGGACTTATTGAACTACCCTGTAAGTTATTATATATGTTTAGAAAATGGAATGGATTCTGCACCAAAGCACAGCATGTTGTACTGGTTAAGGCTGACGATTCATAATGGATGAAATGACCCAGCCCATCCTGTATTGGTCCAAAATCGATCATAAAACTTTAAGATTTTGTTCAAATTAGTTGGTTTTTTTTATACTGGCGACCAACACTATAGAGACACTATATAATTGAAACTAATTAAATTATTATGTCAAATTTATACAAAACAACTCATTACGGCTAAAAAAATATCTTCGCACAAACATAAGAACGTAAAATAAGACGAACGAAAAATTATGTCAAATTTATAACAAAAATTTTTGTTATGCACGCTTACCGCGGTGTTGTGTTGCTGTACTCATCTCGCATGTCTTTCATGAAACGAAAATGAAGCAAACAAAAAAAAATATTTAAAATTTTTCTTAATTGGCAAACACCATATTATAATTGAAAATCATGAAAAATTTCACAAAATTAAAATAAATTTGTTTTTAAATTAAGAGTGAAATTTATAGTTACAAAATTAAAACTATTTAAGATATTCTCGGATTTGCTGACTAAAACCAAAAAAATAACGAGCGAGTGAAATGTGGATTTGATTGATCGATAAATTTATTGAAAGTATGTATATTGTCGATGTGTGACGTTTTTAATTTTAAAATTTCAAATGAGTCAGAAATTAAGACAAATACTTTGCCACTTATTTTCGGATATATAGTTTGGTCGCTGGTTTCTAATTGATGTGATGAATTTTTTCCGAAACGAATATATAAAATCGATTTTGCCCCATTATGTACAAAAATATATTTGGTTTACTGTCGAGATTGAAACGAGAGACGATTGGTTTTAATTAGAATTTTTCAATTGTTTGGCTAGTTTATGCGGTTTTACAAAATTAATTAATTTAATCGATGCGGTTCTACATAATACTTTTCATGTTGGCTAGGTTAGTAATCTTGGCTAACGTATAAACGAATCACATTTAAACCACTCCCATAAAATTATGATTTATGATGAGCTGCGCATTTAAGACGTATACATTGTGTTCTATTCGATTGGTTACCGCGAGCGTAACAAAAATATGAATATCATAATTTTAGATATACAGACATACCTTTATCTTATACGACGAAGACGACGACGACAGCGTATAAGATCGATTCTCATGCTGTGTATATATAGACTTATATAGTTCTCCTCTGTTTACCCCGTTTGATCTATAGAAATAAAAATATATGTATATGTATACGAACAACAATTCTTCGAGAGTTATATTCTTATTTATCATCATATTTTCTTGATCATAATCACATAATGCATAAAGAAAACGTAAAGAAAACAAAAATTATAGAATAATAAATTATTATTACAAGACTATAAGAAAATGAATAACATCTTACATAGAATTTGAACCAAAAAGAACAGAAGATCTGAATAAGATGAATAAAAAAAATTGGTTATTCACGATTTCTTGATGTTTATTTATTTTCTTTGTCTTTTATTATTTAAAAATAAAAATATAAAAATTATAAACGGAAAATAAATTGTATCTCTCTTGTAGCTGCTCTATGCATGGTCCGCCCTTAGCATCATCATCGCATCAACAACATCAACATAGTGTATGTACAGTCGTTTTTCTCAATATAATGAAGAAAAATTATATTTTCGTCATTACAAATGTTAAGATGAAGATTATGATGGTCCAATAAATATTGAATGCATATAGTATAGAAAAAAAAATGGTCGAAGCAAAACGACATGGTATGCGCTGTTGTGACATTTATACAATTTATTGATTGACGCGATTAATAAAATTATATATACGCGTTTCGCTATACACCCGTACACCCGTAAACCAACCAAATCAACTATTTAAATAATTTATTTAATACTCGACATGCAAAAATGTGTGTGATATGGTGTCCATTTTGGAAATGACCTTTCATTTTAAGCAAATCACAAGCAAATCGAATTCACACGCTTCTTGAATAAATTGCCAGCTCCACGTAAGACATACACAAACGAAAATATGAATTCGTCAGATTATTCAAAACGTGTACCTTAAATGTGTATTAAAATATTTGCTTGATACTTTCTTCAATAAATTATTTAAGTGTTTTTTGTACACATCAATAATATAACACGATTACGGTAAGTACAATTTATCATCGAGTCAATGACGTTAGTGTAGTTATTTTATTATATTTGCACAATTTAGTGCCAAAAACTACTTGTTTTGGGGGGAAGATCGCGCGCTGAATTTTAAAACCTTATTTTTTTTAAATAACTCATATTATTAATTATAACATTTAAAAACTGTAAAATAAAATCCATTTTGTGAAATTTACTTACAAATAACTTCAATAATATAATATATAATTAACATATATAATTTATAATTAAATTTATGATCACATCTGGAACGCAAACGAATTATTTATTTTTTGTGTGAGTTTCGGTGATAACACATCTCCGTCTCTCTTTATATGTATGTATATATGTGCGTGTATTTAATTAATTTATATAAATAAAAATATATATTAAAAAATATATAAAATATTTAAAACTTCAAATAAAATAATTATAATCAAATTTTATTTTATTTTTTTTTGTTTTTAAATTAATGGATTTTTTTTAAACATATATTTTGAAAACATTTGTCAAAATTTTATATCAAAAAGATTTTTATTTTTATGGAGATTAACGAACTAAAATATTGGATATTTTTATTGGAAGTGGTGGGTGGACAGCACACGAAATTACCATTTGCATTTTATATTTTTAACAATTTATATATATTGTTAATTTTTTATTAAATAATTTATTTTGGCTCATATTATTATTATTATTATGATTGTTATTGGTTGCGGTTTGATTCGCTCCATATCGTGTTCGAAGTATTTATAAAATTTATTTATAGTCCAAATATGAATACTTAACTACCTATCAACATCAAACAACAGTTGAAAAAAAAGTGGCGAGATATAAATAATATCGAGATATAACTATAATTATGAAACATTGGTTGAAACTTAGAGACGACTCTAGACCAAGAGGCAGATATAAGTAGTCAGAAACCCCAGATAAGTTAAATACTTGTAATTGACATCTAAAACGTTACGAGTTGTAATTATACTGTTTGTAGTCGTCATTCGAAATCAAACCATTATCTCTTAATGCCTTCCGAACTGAGCATATATATCTTCATAAAGCTTTACCGATGGGTCCATTTTTAAAGATAAAATAACCAAACAATTTTGTTCTATTTAGATTTAAGACATTTGTTTCGATATATGTAGAGACATATGTTTAAAAATCTTAAGTCGTGGAGTTGTAAAACGTGAGAGGAACCACGTCACCCAGCCTTTTCCAAAGAGTGGTCTATCTTTTTCTTTTTATTATTGCTTTGAACAGGATATTGCGAAAGAAGACGTGTTGGTTAATTTTTACTAAACCACTCAGATTAACCATTTATTTGTTCATAAATAACCTATCATTGATCGTAATCTTTGCTGGTAAAAAAGAATAGTATTTGTCCAATATATTTCAAAATTAAATGCCAACAAAAGTGCGCACGAATACAGTAATGGATGACTATAGTAGTGACTTATAAATGAAGATTATGAGTTTTGAATTAGTCCACAACATATCCCAAACGATTCTTCCAGTCCATTCAAAGAAATGTTTCAAGTCTTAATATATAATGAGACCCTTTTATATAGTTAAGTTTCCAAGGCCTATAAGTACTAGTTCTGTATTTAAGACTTTGAAACACATAAGTATCTACACATATGCACATAACACATATGAATTTATATGGATGAGATACATGACACAATTACAATAAATTTACTCTACGCAGAACTACAAGCTACAATATTCAAATGAATATGAAGATTTCAATACTGAACTTTTAACCGATCTACTAAGACAATAACAAACGGTAAAACGGTAAAATATATACCACTTAGTGATTAATTATCAAATTCTATCCTTGATACATAAAATGGCAAGAAATAAGTATATGCTGGTACGTGTTTAATGGAAAAAATTACAATAAAATTTGAAATAGCAATCCGAAATGTCATACAAAAGACCAAGTTATATATGTTTAAATCCATATTGCAGTATGACTGTGAAACATTGAAACATCCAGAAAATATCAAAAATATCAAATGCCAAAAGCCAACAAATGCTTGAATATGGTTTATTAAAAAGTTATGCCCAAATTTGTCAGTAAAATAGAATTTCTACTGTACAAAGTCATGCGACCGAAAAACATTAAGTGGGGGTGAATTAGGTTTACTCTAAGAAAAATTATTGACTGCCATAACTCAAATATCATTCAAATTAAAACTATTAACCTCTTGCTATTATCGTAAGATCATGTATATCATATAGTGACATAGACAGATCATTTTCTATTTGCTAAGGTTGTATGTTTCATTTTCTAAAGTTAAAAAAAAAATTAAAACCGGATGACTTTCGAAAAACCCGCTTAAAAAATCTTTATGAACAACTATTTAATATTGTTTCTTGGGGAATTGTTAAATACATATTGGTGGAATGTTTTGATTGAGATACTGAAGAAAAGATCTGCACAACTCGATATTTACAACCGTAACCATTGAGCAGGAATAATACTTATATCAACAGTTTTTGGATCTTTTCAATAAATACTAGAGAAACCAAAAAGTTTTACATAATTTATACCGAACTGAGTGAAAGGCCAATTAACTCTCTCTATTATCCTGAACTATATAACTTCAAATATATTCAAGCAGAAATAGAATAAATCCAGCAGATACAACCATAATCAATAAACATTATTGATATAACAAGACACGCTGGTTATGCCACCAGGTTATGCATTATGAACGATATCAAAACCTGAAATCATTATAGAAAATTAACTATTCTGTTTCAGTTATTATTTGTACGGTTAAACCATAAGCATAATATTTATTACCAGCTCAGATCACGCCGACGTCAGTAACTAATGCTGAAAACAGATGGTCAGAATTTCTGCCAGCAGCACTGCTCACAGCGCTGCCTGCAAACTACATGATCGTTTTTTCTGACGCGTCAAGCATAATTCGAGCTGTCAAACTGTTTTGTTATTTTTTTGTGCGTTATGTAAAAATCGGAAATAAAATTAATTTAGCGTGAATTAGAGTGTTTTAATAAAATATAATTATTTTAATAATATAATAATGTTTTATTTATGTTATTGTGCAAAATGAACGAAATTAAGAGGCGATTGCACGGTTTTTTGTACTACTGGATATAATTCCGTGAGGATTATTTAAATAATTTTGTTAAGAAATGTATAAAATGCTTAAATAAAAACACAAATTTGTAATAATTAATTTAGTTTATTATTTTTCCTATCTAAAATTATTCTGTTCCTCCAGTTTATTTTGACAGAATACAAACATATTTACTATCAACAGAAAACTAAATGAAACCAACTTGAGCTTAGTCACGATTTACGTGTTTTTTTGTTTTATGTATTGTCGCCCTTATTCTGATCAGCGAAATTAGAAATTGAGACATAAAGCAGAATTCTATATGTCGAGCAGAATACATGTAATTCAGTTCATATAAACATGTGTATTCTAATTTCGCTGCTGTCAGAATTCTGACTGTTTCCAGCATAATGTAAAGGTGATTGAAAAAATGACTGATATTGAATGTATTTCGTCTCTATAAAAGCAAAGGCTGGTTTAACCAGTGCAAATTGCAAAACCGAAAATCACTACACAATTTCAAAACATTAGAACCAGCTCTGTCAATTGGTTTCCCGAGAAGCTTTCAAAATATTACTATTCACGATTTAAAATTGTGGATGGAGACTTCATTTTTAATCTGTAACGACTGAATTGTGAATTAATACGACTGGAGAACATACATAATCCGTTATCAACCAGCTCTCAACTGTTAAATATCATGTGGGCTTCGAATCGTTGCTATATATTGCACTTAAGTTAGAATAGAAAAGATACTGAAATAGTTCTACTGTTTATTCTTATTTATTGCAAATTACCTATAGATATTTTATTGAAAACGATGCAGTGATAACCATTTTGCTTGATATAGTGACTTAAAGTAAAATCATAACAATTAAGTAAAGCCATTATCAGTAATACTAACGTAACAATGGATAGGTAAGGCTTTGATTTTTTTTCATTGGGTCTTACTTCATATATCGCTTATTACTGATTTAAACGATATGTGATATTGTCCTCCCTGTATTTTCCATCGTAAATATCGAGTTCAAATTCACCTTTATTCTCGGATGTTGCTTGCGACCAATATCTCATCATTATTTCAAATTGATACGCTTAATTGAGAACTTTTTCAGCTTTCATTATGACACAAACAAGCTAAAACCGAGATCTTTAAAAGGCAATAACCTGAACGTGATGTTTTGATCGGCTAAAATTATGTCAAACTTTGACCGTCCAAAATTATATCTTCGCACTACTAATAAATTTAGTAACATACGGATACCCATTACATCTAATTCATATAACTGCGCACAAGAAGAATTATATTCAATGTTGATCGAGTTGGAAATACATATAATATAATTATATTGTATATACGCTATACACGAAGTACGAACTGAATCATATAAAGAATGTTAAGGAGTTCAAACATGATGGTTTTCACTTTAACAGAGTTTTAGAAATCTTATAACTTTAAAAGCCTTTTTCTTATCGCTTAAACAGTCATTCATACCTCATAACAATTATTAAAAGCGTTTTAGATATAAATGCAGCTTAATTATATACTCTGGAGTCTGGACAATCGAAGGTCTGGACATTCAAGCAGTGAGCAACAGTTTCTACTTAAACTAAAGAGTACTATAATTATTATAGTACATGCGAAGGTTTGAGGAGTCACTAAAAGTAAAATTAATCCTGAGGGAAAGTTGGAATGTAATAACCGGGAAGCAGACTCGTTCAAATTAAAGTACATCAATTGTTATAAGAAGAAGTATGATTATTTAAATCTATGGAGTAATAATGATTGATTTTCTTAATACCATTAGATAACATACTAAACTGGAAGCATGTCGAATACTGGTTATGTCACATAATTTTAAAATTTTTTATATTGACGACAGTAAAAGGGTTGATCAGTTTAAAACAGATAATTCTTGTTATAATTGAAAGAAGACTCACTAATCACGAGAGTGAAGTTTGTCCTAAAGCTGTTCTAACTTTTAATTTTTAGAATGGGTAGTAAAACTAGAAAATATTCGTTATGAATTTACTTTTATGAACACTTGAATTCTTCATTACTCGTATCAAATGTTTTTGTAAAACATCAATTACGAACAATATTGCATATTGTATAGTCTTGATTGAAAAAAATAAACCAACATTTTCAACTATCTAGATGTATTCCAAATAATAATATAGTTAGTACAGAAGCTATAATCCTAGTGATGATTCATAGAATGGATTACACGGGGATCCCATACAATTAATTAATAATTCGTCTGAATATTTAAAAGAATCGACCCTTATGACATCGGTGTTTCATTGTCATGTACATTTTATATTGAACTTGAAATTGACATTAACACACCAATGTTTTAAGGCTCGTAACCCCTTAGACATTAAACCCTAACTGTAGATACGGACAAAATTTTTAAGAAGGTCATGCTATTAAGCAAATGAAGGACCTCTGTTAAAATCTTGAAAATAAAATATTGATCAAATAAACACCCCCACCCTATAACTACTATACCGATGTTATGAATATATAGCAAAGTTCAGTCAAAAACCGAATCGAAGAATAATCGCCCAATCAGCGTCTCAAAAATATAAAATTATTAAGCAAAACGGTTGCTCATGTATCGTAATTTAAAACTTAAGCAATCAACTTTAATATCTCACATGAATAATCTTCATTCCATCCAATTAAATTAACATAAATATCCTCTTAAAAATTCTAATTTAACATTTAATCATCGTACATACCTGTATATACTCTCAAAAGCGAACGACGATAAGATATCGGTTGAGCCGTTCATGTGTGCCTTACATATTTCTAACAACAAATATTTTTTAATCAATGCACAAACTCAATTTTTTTATTTTTATTTTTATTTCTTACAAAACACAACTAAAAATAAAAAATTCAAATAATAATTTATTTTATTTTATCAATAAAACAGAAATCCGCGAAATAACTTTTAAAATTTTAAACATATCAAAATTGTTGCATACAAAATGAATTTTCATGAGAAACATGTCTGTTTTGCCAAATTTAATTTTGTTGACTTTTTTTTTTATTTTTCGCTGTATTTTTGGAGGCTCCACCTTTATTCGATCCACCAGAGAAATATTGCGATTTTTTTTTTTTTTAATAACAAAAATTATATATTTTTTTAACTCTTTTTTTCCGTAAATTACGACATTTAAAACAATCCAAACTCGTAACATAAAAAAAAAATTACCTGGGGGGGTAGACAACTTCAAACTGGGATACGTTTTTTTTTTATATATTCGCGATGTTATATGCGCTGCCCATCGTTAGTAGTTTTGTTTTTATTTTATTTTGACTTAGTATTGTTGCTTGTTTTGTTTATTTGGCTGTCGTCGATATTTACCTTCATAATTTTTTTTTTCAAAAAAAATTTACAATAATTTTTTCGGCCGCTGTTGTTGTTGTTAGTTTTGTGTGTGTCTTGTTAAAAGAATCAGAGAGGACAGAACACAAAAATATAACAACCAAAATTGTAAATAAAAAATTATTGTAAAACTACAACGTCCAGTAAATTCCATTGGATTGGGAAAAATATATAAATACAAACTACAAAAATATTTTTATTTATTTGTTATTAAATTAAATAAATAAAAAACAAACAATTTATGTGCCTTGTTTTCAATGTAATTTCGGGTTATGTTGTGAATCTAAAAGTGCAATGAGTTTGTTATGTTCTTTGGGATTACTTTTTGACTTTCGATTTCGATTCGGTTCGGCTGTCAGATGATTGTAATATTTGTAACCCTTTCGTGTGGTTCAATCTCATATGAAAAATTAAAATAAAAGTTGGAGGTGGCAGGCGTCGATCCTGCTACCTCTCGCATGCTAAGCGAGCGCTCTACCAGTTGAGCTACACCCCCTTTGTAATATTGCAACCAAAATCTATTCAATTGGAGGGTTAATCCTAGTTTATGATTGAATGAATATTTGAGATAGTGAAGTCTCGAACCATTCGATGGATTCTATCACATAAAAATATTAAAGGAAATCAAAGTATCGATTTGCTTGCGAAAGAGGTTATTCGACTTCAAACTTCAAAGCGTATGAGAAAATGGAGGCAAGAGGTGTACTTCATATGTTTTTAGAGAATGTGTAGATTAAATGAACCAACTAACATCTAAGTTTGAGTAGAATAAATGCGTAAAGAAGTACAGTTAGTTGTACAGTACTCCAGAAAAACACTATTTTATAAAAAACTTCTAGGGAGTGCTGTCATGTTAAAGACCATTAGAAGAATCAGATTGAATCATGGGAAATCGAAAGAGTGTTTGTTTATATACATTTGGTTGAAAATAATAAATGTGAAAAATGCAGCTTAACTGATGAGCACATCCTGCTAAACTGTACCAAATACAGCCGGAGTAGAGCTGATTGCGATTTCCTTAATGGCGTCACAAATCCAACTATTTCCATGAAAGCAAGTGTTTCGGTAGACAAGGAGATGTATGAATTTAGGATGAAAGGGAACGAAAGTTTTATCTATACTAACATTTTTGATCCAATATTTTCAAAATATTGAAATTTTTAAAACTTCTTAATATTTTGTAAGACATACTTTAGGCTTTGATTAGAGAAATGAAGCAATACAATGAGCAGAAGGTCTACGAAATGGAGTATATAGTTGTATATCATCGATTTGGCTTCAACGTAAAAAGCTATTATATAGTATTGGACTTTTCATATATCCTTCCTACATCAAGAGTAATCAAGAGTATTTTATAAGACTGCTTATGTCATTTACGAATATTATGGAATTTTAAGATCCAAGATGATAGTCCTGCGTTATTCCAAAACGTGCTAGATAATTTTAGTATGTTGTTAGCATAAGTAAAATAAGTTCCATTTGACAAATCTATTCGTGAAACTTATATGTTATAGAGGAAATTAGGAAAAATTTAGTAATTTTGACAAACTTTTGAATTTCTACTCCATGACAATAAAATTAAAAGATTTGCAGGAATGTGGTCTTAATGGCTTTAATATTTTTGATCGTGAATACTAGATGAGCTATGGAAAACTCACCGGGTGTTGGTTAGTTTCTCATTGTGCCACGGTCTTTAGTTCGATTCGCACTGTTGACCAATTAACGTTCTCCGAATAATATAAAAAACATATTGTTCGTTAAGGGCTCAGTTAACGCGCGGTTAGGGCCTTTTATGGCCAAAAATCCATATTTAGACTAATTCAAATAGTTTAAGAATTGATGACCGTGAAAATATTCGCTCATGAATGGTCAGGCTACAACTTTGACATTGAACAAAGGGATAGAATAAGTGTTCAAATCATGATGATCATTACGTCAATAACTAACATCGCGCAAATAATATCATCAACACTCTGAATATATAAACGCTAAACAGGAAATTCTGAAACTGAACAATCATTCCGGGTGCACTTTCCATACAACGTCTTGACATTAAGACGAAATCCAGGACATATCTACATAAGATACTGAAAGAACTATATTGGTAAAGTTTTTGAGACAGCTTTAAACATATAGGAGAAAGGTTTGAGTACGTCAAATTCCCAACTACATAGATTAATCGCTTTCGCTCAGTTGACAGATAGTTGGAATAGGTAGTAACTTCGTTTGTAATGATGTAATTCAATACCAAAAACATATAAAAATTTATTTTGTTAATAACAAAACACTTTGGAGGTGACAGGCGTCGATCCTGCTACCTCTCGCATGCTAAGCGAGCGTTCTACCATTTGAGCTACACCCCCTTCGAAGATCCTAGTAAGTGCTTCATTCTTTTATTTTTTTCAAGTATAATACTTTCGTATAAATTAAAACGATTCTGGTGCTTGATAGATAATCTTGTATTTAAGTACAGATAACACAAATCAGTTCGTTAATCGGATCAAAAAATGTTGATCGATTTCAACCTCTCTATACAATGAATGGTCCTAAACTAACTGATGATCTAAGTTAATATATACACATATAAATATGCTAAGAGCATGTTAGTGAGAAGGAGAACCATATAGTAAAAGGTTTGGTGCGCTTTATGGGCTGGAAGATCAATTGGTCCATATGTCTTCAAAAACGATGATGGTCAGAATGTTACTGTCAATGGTGAGCGGTATAGGGATATGTTTATAAAAAAATTCCTTACCTCGTTTGGCTCCCATTGATATTGCTGATATGTGGTTCCTACAGGACGGTGCCACATGCCACACAGCGCGCGCTGCAATTGATTTACTCAAAGACATTTTTGATGAAAGAATAATTTCGCATAATGACACGAAGATCGTCTGATTAAACCGTATTGAACACCTGGAAATCAACATTCGAAAAGTTATTGACGAAACACGGCCGCAAATGCTGCGATAAGCTTGTGAAAATTGGTGTTCCAGATTGCGCCATGTACGTGCCAACCGTGGCGGCCACCTGTTCAAAACCATACTTATACATTAATGTCTTAAAAGTTTCTATCCAATAAAACAATTCGTTGATATTAAAAATATGTTTCTTTGTTTAAACCGGGTTTGCTACTTTGTTAATAACTCCTAGTTTTATTTTGAGCCCATAAAAATAGAAACAACTATCATAATGACCAACCCTTATAAGACATTTAAGCATAAAAACAATTATTCATTAACAAAAATATTGGAGGTGGCAGGCATCGATCCTGCTACCTCTCGCATGCTAAGCGAGCGCTCTACCGTTTGAGCTACACCCCCTATGAATTTTTTGTAGTAAACAATTTGATTGTTTAGTGCAGCCGCAGAGTACGTCCGGATACCATACGTCCAAATTGGCTTATTTATCGATTCGTAGATCATCCGTTTATTTAGTACAGGCTCAGCTTAGAAAGTTTTTCTATGCCAGTACATCTCGCGTTGTTTTATTTTAGTTTGTTCTGCTTTTTGTCTAACGTGGTATTTCCATAGTTTAACCTTAAATCCAGATGCAATCCGGCATATGTAGTAGATTCAGCTTGGAAGATTTTTAACCCGTTGAGAAATTTATATGGAGGTTGCTATTTTTGTGCCGCAACGTGTATCTTATATATACTGATTCTAGCTCGTTAAGCTTAATTTTACAATTTCTCGTCCATTGGCTGATTTTATCGAGTGCGCTTGCTGTAAGTATTCGACTGCTTAATTCTGCGGTTTACTTGATGGCTTATCATCAATAATTCCGATGAAGGTTGTTTCCGTTGTCGGTACATCAGAAGTGTAAAGTAGATAAAGCATGGGCACAGATACGCGACTCAGAGGCACTCCTGTTATAAGTTAAAGTACTCTAAATTTTCGTTTGGAGAGATTCGACTCAAACAATTTGCAGTTATTTTGTATCACTAGTTTACTTATCTTATATAAATATAATCTCGTATATCACACTCTATCGAAAGCCTGTGATACATCTTGAAATACGGCAGGTTAATATTTTGAGAATGATTTACTTGCAGACCCCTCTAATTTACTTGCAGACCCCTCTACTATGTCGAACAAAGAATATCTCTGGTAAGAGTCACTGTTATTTAGTAATACAAGAAATGATCATTGTAGATATTGTAGATAAAACATTTGGGGATCGAATAAAAGAGGGAGACAATGGATGAAGAATTTCTCGAGCATGATAACGCAAAGTTTTAAATATTCACATCAAGCTTTTTTCGCAACAAATGTAGGATTATATATGTATATATATATATATATATATATACATATATATATATATATATATATATATATATACATATATATATATATATATATGTATATATATATATATATATACATATATATATATATATATATAAATATATATAAATATATATATATATATATAAATATATATATATATATATATATATATATATATATATATATATATATATATATACATATATACATATAAAATAATAAAATCTATGGCTTAGAGGCCGCCTTACCGCGTCTCAACTGAGACCTTACGAACCATTTTATCGATTGGTGCATATTGTAGGTGGTCAGCCCAACGAATGTTTTACACACAAACGCGTTTTTATGTCATCCGGTTGCATTTTAATTTTTTGGTCAACGGCGAGAATCGAATTCCAGACCGCGGCGTGATGAGAAACTCTCTTAACCATTAAAGTACAACCAGCGACGATATATACAGTACTGTGTAAAAAAATCCGGACAGTTCGAATTCCTTTAAAAACGTTAAATATTGTCTATCGTTTTAACTTTTTTTTAGATTCCAATTTTAAGATTGCATTTGGTAATTCACTCGAACTCTGACAGTATAAGTTGTTAAAGTTATGTTTATGGAGAATGAGCTTTTAGTATAAAAAAGCGAATAAAGTACTTAAAATGTCTAAACTGAACGACCAAGAAAAAAGTGTTGTTATCGCGTTATGGAAGGAAGGACTGTCCGTGCGTGAAATGTTTGAAATTGTAGATTTTATAAAAAAACATAGGACTACAGGGAACACAGAGCGGTCTAAAGAGTCTGGCAGACCGCGAAAAACCACAACAGTGCAAGATTAATTTCTTGTTCTTTGTTCCAAGCAGAACCGATTTAAATCTTCACCGAAATTCCAAACCGATCTTGCTACAGCAACAGGTTTTGGAATTTTCAGTTCAACTGCTCGGAGAAGGTTACAGAACGCAAATCTTAGGGCACGTCACTCGCTGCTGAACTGTTTTCTAAAGATATCGTTAAAAATTTGTCGGCTTCAGCTGTGCAGAGGGCACTCTTACTGGAACAGGGAGTTGTGGAATAACGTGGTGTTCTCTGACGAAAGCAAATTTAAACTTCATGTGGGAGATGGATGGCTAATTGTGCGAAGAAAACCAGGTGAATGCCTCAGCGATATCTGCATTCAACAAGTGCCTAATACAACTGAGAGTGTAGTGGTTTGAGGCTGTTGTAGTAATGCTGGTGTTGGTCACTTGGCCTTTGTCGAAGCAGGGATAACCAGTAATGTGAAGCTGAACATCCTGGAAAGGCGTTGGAAAGCATCAGTTTTGGAGCTATTTAGTGAAACTGAGAGCTTCATCTTTCAACAAGACAACGCGCCAGTCCACAGATCAAAACAAATGACTATGCACTTTTTTTCTTTATTTAAAACTTCTGTATAACTTTCAGGTAAAAAATAATAAACAACTTTGTTACATAACATTTAATTTCTATTTGAAGGTGAAAAAGTACTTGGTTGATAATCCCATCTACACAATAAAATGATCCCCTTATAGCCCAGATGTGAACCCAATTGAAAATATTTAGGCTATTATGAAGCATAAAGTCCGTTAAAGTAATCCAGAAACCATCCAACAACTGAAGCACCAAATCCAAATTGCGTGGGATTCAAAATTTGACTCACTTCATGAGCAACAGGTGTGCAGCGGTAATTAAAAAAAAATGGCGGTCATACCAAATTTTAATTTATAGTTTAGTGGATAATTTATACATTTTATATTTTGAAATATGACTTATTACGAAATTAATATATGATTTTTAAGTTTTTTAAAATAAATTCGTTTCAAAAATTATGACAATTTTTCTCTATTTTCGCAAATTCGCACAAATTATTTTACTGAGATTATGAAATTTAAAGCCAAATAACATTTTGAGTAAATAATGAGTTAAATAATAAGAAAAAAAATACTACTTGGTGTTAAAACAATTGCGTTTCTTTCAAAAAAAATTGGTTTAATTAACAAATGTTAGCTGTCCGGATTGTTTTGCACAGTAGTGTATATATGTATATTTATATATATATATATATATATATATATATATATATATATATATATATATATATATATATATATATATATATATGTATATATATATATATATATATATATATATATATATATATATATATGTATATATATATATATATATATATATATATATATATATATATATATATATATATATATATATATATATATATTTATAATTATTTATATGGTAATTTCCCAGTTCCCGGCGATATGTATAAGCCCTTTCCAAAAACAAAATATTGAACAACATTCATTCTTGGCCATAATTTCAACGTTTTAATGCGAGGTTAAATAATTTAACGATCGGCCAAATTATATGAATAGCCATCATAAACTGTTAAAGTTCAACAAGTTTAATCCACACCGATTTAATTACGTCGGCCCACCTATATAGTATATATATATATAGTTATCTAATATAGTGACAATTCATTACTTTGCGCCG
Source organism: Tipula lateralis (assembly GCA_963932295.1). Lineage (NCBI taxonomy): Eukaryota > Metazoa > Arthropoda > Insecta > Diptera > Tipulidae > Tipula > Tipula lateralis. The sequence continues at coordinate 192,484,310 of OZ010736.1, read as the reverse complement.
TGGCTCTAAAAATAAAAATTTGGCCACACAAAAATAGATAACAATAGACAATTTTATATTTAAAAAACCAAAATAAAAACATTTTTCTTAATTGTTTGAAGTTTTATTTTAGTTTGTTTTGAAAGATGTAAGATTTTTTTTTTCAATTAATTAAAATTTAAAAATATTGTTATTATTTTAATAACTACATATATAATTACCGTAATAAGTTTGTTGAAATGTATACACAACATATACAGATGTTGTGTCTTATGTTTATACGTACGGTGGTCTTAAGTGGCAAAATATTGTAATGCGCGCGTAATTAAATTTAAGTTGACAATTAATGTCGCCATTTAATTAGCGTTATTTAATCCATATTTTGTTATAATCTCCTCCATGTTGGATTTATATATAAAAAAGACATGAATTCCCATACAATATAATATTATATAGGATGTATAAGATATAAAGAAGAAATTGCCATGTCTTCCAATTGGGATAACATAATATAAAACGTCTTTTATGTACATATAAACGCGCGGTGATTGTTGTCGGCTCGACCTATTCACAATATAATATATATTAAACAATATAAAAATTTTAATAAATTTTTGAATTAATTTAACAAAAAATAAAATAACAATATAAATTTTAAAAATAAAAGAAAATATTCTCATATAACAAAAAGAAAATAACAAAAATCCATAACACGAGATGTTGTTGCGAGTATTTTATGCAGAGATGCAGAGACAAGTATAAAACTGAACTAAAATTTATGTTACATTTCAAAAATGGAACAACAACAACATATTACAAAGAAAAACATAATTTTCATAAAATTTCATAATAAAGTTAATTTAATTTAGAATAAGCCATTTTATACAATTAATGAAATGATGCTACTCATATATGAATGTCATTCAACTTTTTTGCCTCGTTCGAGTATTTTGAAGGTCGATTTTCCAAAAGTTAAAAAAATTTCCCGACCACAAGTCTCATTTTTATAACGCGCTGCAGAGAATAAATATGACGATAAATTCATTAGAAATTATAACCTTTGGCTGTTCCTGTCAAAAAATTAAAAATTATTAGAAAACATTGATGCTAACAGGTGCAACAATATATCTACTCCTCGTATATATACAATTTATAATTTCACTCGAATAAATTAAACCGTAATAGTTGAAAAGAATAAAAAAAAAATAAGAAAATTAAGAAGAAAACGTTAAGATGATGAAGAAACAACAACGGCTAGTAGATTATATAGAGTGTCTATAGAGCGAGCGATATGTATTTTTTGGAAAAAGATAAATAAATTATAGAGTGGATTCTAAATTTAAAAGAATTTTAAAATATTTTCACTTCTTCTTGATGGTTTTCCCTCAACGATATTCGACAAAAAAAAAATCGTGTATTCAAAATATTCATCTTATAATTTTTTGATTGGATACAGTTGTGTGGGTGGATGAAGGCATCATAATTTGAAATATTATTTTATAGAATATATATATATGCATAGGGTTATTAATAAAGTTGACAGATTCATAATTTCATCCGAGGTTTTTAATTTGTCAACCAAAGAAAATGGTGAAACGATGTAAATTATTTTCATATTTGAGATATGTGAGTGGATTTTGTTTTTGTTTAACGTCCATTTACAATTAGAGGAGTGTGCACTGGTGCGAATTCACTGGTTCCATCGTTATGCCATTACAACTGTGATCAACTTTGCTTTTAGTTGAGATCAGAAAGGCGATCGTTCATCTAAATACGTTCGTTGCCACTGAATTTTATGGACTTAGAAAATTTTAATGATAAAGTCTCTAGGGAGAAACGATGATGTCTTTTGTGTTTAGACATAGACCTCATCTTAAATATTAAGACCCCATATTACCCGATTGAATATACCGCAAGCAGTTTAAATTCGATAATACTTTAGATTTTGCAATAAAGCACAAAAGAACCTATGCTAAAACCTTAAAGAAATTATGATGAACTTAAAGAATTTTTACTAAAATTATCTAACAAGCAATGCGGTACGCACCATTATACAGTAATTCACTGCAGGATTATGAAAAAGCAGACTCATATACTTTGATTTTAAATTAGAAATAATCGGTGGACAAACTTTTAAGTCTAAATGTTATAAAGTCTGCTAAGCCGAAATCATTTAAATTTAGGGGTTCAAATAGATATTGGAAATTTGATTGCGCATCGAATCGCAGACTGTAAACTTATTATATTAACATGAGAGTTTCGCGGTCGGTTTCAAAATCAAAAACAAACATATCGGTGGTTTGAGCTAAAGTTGCTACGAGTGCAGCTATTTGACCACTTTTTCGAAATCATAACTGATCGGTTTAAGCCACATCTACGATCAATAATCCTTTATTTTTTACGATTCGGTTTGCGTCGTATACATGACATTCGATACTATCAAAACAATTCACAACACTTATTAAAGTCAAAGCAATAATAATTAATTCCAAAGATGTGTTCCAACGTTGATATTTCTAATTATTAATCCTTTGTAACATTTTTACTATATATACCGTGATCAAAGTATACTACTGCAAACTCCAGTTATTGCTCCAGTCCGGCCAATAATTTACGATTTTATTTCAACCACGATGAATCTCTGTATATTAGTTATCTTTTCCAAATCTTCCAAAATTATGATTCGAATGCTACTTCTAAATCTCCTTCATTACGAGTAAGAATCTCGTATTTACGAAAAATACTGATTGCGATTGTCCTGCAAGATTTACAAAAGAATTGTAGAATGCTGTAGAAAAAATGTGGGGTCTGAGAAATATTTATCCTTAGCTGAAATATCTAAAGTTAACGCATACAAAACTGAAATTCGAAATAATAAACCAACACTTTGGAAGGATCAAGACAGTATGCACTAGCAAAATGAGTACATTGATAAATTCAAAAAGTTACGGAATGTTCTAGCTATACCACAGCCAAAGGCAGATGGGTGATTTTTACGTCAAGTATCTTATTGCCATATCAGTAGCTAAAATCAAAGATAAAACTGTACCGTACTACGACTGATACGGAATATTGATTATATTTATCTTGAAAATATTCATCTTACATAGATGGACCGGATCCGTACAACTAATATTCCCGTTATGTAAGAAAAGAAGAAGTTTTTGCTCAGTAAGCGACAGAAGAGAAGACGGGGTAATGGTCTGAAGACCTGTTTCATTCTACAAAGCATTGATTTGCTTTTCCAACTCAATTCTGTTTCCTATCAAACCATTTCAAATGCGCTTTTCCGAAAATCTATGAATTATGGGTTTTCCCGACAGTAATGTAAATAATACTCAATGTAAAAATCACCAAAGCTTGTATTGCTAGGCACAATTTAAATTAAGTTTGGGGCTACCATACTCACCAGATTTTAACAGCATGGTTAATGCATTTTATTTATGAATGGCGGTAGACAATTAGAAATAGTACAAACCAGGATCATCGTCATTCTTTTCCGAATGTACAGTTAAAATGTACAGTTAAATTTAGTGATATTATTGTAAAAATTTATTTGTATTTCTATCTTTTCCGGAAGAATTTGGCAATGGCATAGTTTAACAAAACAAAGTCACACTGACGATATGAGAAAATTCTCTACGTAATAAACGCTTGATTATAGCCCAAATAAGCGTAAGGTATCTTTTGAAATTCGACTGGCTAACATCATTGAATTGCTGTTTACTAAGGTCAAAACAGTTAAAACACGCGAACTTTGATATTTCCAAAATATACATCACAACCTTGTGTGCTGTTGTCAAAATTTATCACATTCAAATGCCCTACACCAAAAATTTACCAGTACCAATTTTTCAAAATTCTTTAATTCTTTAATCTTGAAAATCATAAAAAATAGCGAGGAACATATTTTTTCAAAAATTTTAATGATAAATGTCGTACGATTAACTAAAGAGCACGCAATAGTACAACAACAAACTGTACCCAAAAAAAAAATTATTAAGTGTGGAAAGTTGTGGAAAAATATTTGGCAACTGACAATAATTTTATTTTAGGTTATTGAATAAATAAATAATAATACGATCGAAAATATATATATAAATACAATCACACACGCACACACAGATTAAGATATTTTTCACACTGCTCGGCTCTTAACATGTCTTGAAGTGAAAATTGTGTGTCCCCGCATATCAACAAACACATTACATATACATATTTACGAATGAGCATCGAAAAATTATTTTAATAGACACTGGAGTTTATAAAAACATTTGGTTTATCTCATCTTTAAGTCATTTTCCATTTTATATTTAAGTTTTTGTTTTGTTCTTTTTAAATTTTGACAAAATTTATTTGTCTGACGTCACACATTTAATAGACATGTCAAAAATTCCATGTCGTCTATATAAAACGTTTGATTGATTGATTTTGTTCATGTTTCAATGCGGTACAGATGTTATGAAATTAATAACAATTAAATGTTTATTTACTGTGATTGTTTGAAATTCTTCAAATTCCAATGTACAAACACACCATTTTCTTTAGAACGCACAGTGTTTTTTTTGTTACTTTTATAAAAATAGAAAATTTCATAAACTCGAGAAAAATTATTATTTTTCATATTTATTGACGACATTTTGTTTTGAAAATATCCAAAAATAAATTTTCATTTTTTGATCGACTAAAATCATAAATTTTCATTAAATTTTCCATCCCATAACGAATATGGTTCGCCCGTTCTCCTCTATCCCGTTCATCTCACTATATAAAATTATGATTTATGAAGATATTTTTAGAAACTACATTCCGATTGGAAAATTTTCATGAAATTTTCATTTTGACGTGTTATTTTAATAATTCATAATTTTTATGATGTTCGATGTCATAAAAACGGGGTGGATACCGAGATTGAGAAAAGAAAATGGTGAACGATTTACTATACAACGCGTATTTTCACTCAAACCAAGTTTATCACTCAACGGAATTATTTTTAGAGGAAAATACTCTAATCAGCTGTTTTTCTATTATTAAACAATGAAGATCTGTGTATATATAAATTTTCACTTTATTTTTAAAACTTTTGTTGATTTATATAATTCGTTATTTATTGTTAAATGAGTATGTATATACAGAGAACATTTTCTTCATTAATGAACATATCTTTCAATTTGGCGCCATTCAGACAATATTTTATATACGTTCGTTATGTAGTTGTTGCTTTAATTTTTATGACACAAATATCAACATTTGTCGGAAAATTATCGTAGCTTATCATACGAGCTGATAGATGAAATGATTGATGGTATTGTTATATAGAAAAATGAACATATAATACACTAAGTGCAGTCTAGTCGCTCTGTATACACATTTTTATGACAAAATCGATGCTCAATAAATATTTTGTATCCGGTATCTTCATCTTTAGCAGCATGTGGACACATATTTGCCACCACCTTCCATTGCACCATGAGAGGTGGTTTGCTTCTTTAGATGTACCTTTTAGGGAAATCTCTCTATCCATCTTGTTATAGATAACCAAGAAATCCAGCCCGCTTCCCATAATCCACCAGAGATTGCAGTACTCAGATTGATGAAACACCAATTTATTGATTATAATGCTTTGTTAGCTCCTACTTGATGCCGTTGTGCTATTTACATTTGGGATTTCCCCACTTGGAATTCTCAGCCTATATATTTGTGCGACAGTATATTTTGATCATACGAATGACAGTTTTGCATTTGACTCCTGAAATGAAGTAACGCGGTGACTCGAGAAACCCACAATTAGTTTTTCCAACTTTATACATTCAAAACGATGGAATCGTATATAGTGCAATTCGAATGAATCCCAATACTATAATACATAGACACAATGTATCGTGTTATAGAATTCACATTAGAGTAATATACGGTCGCTGAGAAATGCCTCATTTTGTGCAATACGCCTGCCTTTCTGACTTGCAACCAGTAAATTTGCATTGTGTTTTACCTGTGCGATCGATAAAAATGCACCAGTGACTAATGTTGTCATAGCGATCTTCAGGAGTTGGTTGGTACACCGTGGTGTTCACTTGGTGCATTTGTCTCCAGCAATGTTGAAGTTGGACGACCTACCGGTCTTTTGAAATCAATTCGGCACAAGAACTCGGCAACTTCCACGTGAAACTTTGGCAGATCTATGGTTTCCTGACGCGTATCGGTCTTGTGCAGTCGTTGATATAAGATCTAAGCGTTCGTCATCGTCACATCTAACTGATGATAAAAAATGCGATTAGTCCATTTAGTAGTTTTCATCCTAATATGATAGCGCCCGAGCAAACTGTCAATCAAGTACACGCCGCCCATGTGACGATTATATTCCTTGATGATATATCTAGATCCACATTTTGCTTACTCGTTCGGTCCCACCGTGTTGACTTTTAAGGATGATGTTGTGCAAGGTTTGAGGTTTGTCCACCGACATAGGTGGACAACAATCGAACGGGCTTGTTGTCTTGCCATAGAACATTGGCTAGGTTGATACCGAATGCATTACCCACATACTCTTCTGAGTACCCGCGTGCTACCTTCTTCTTCGAGAGTTCACTATCGCTCGCTAGTTTATTATTTGGGACGCGATTTGGTCGCACCGTGCCCAAACTATAGATACCGTGGCTTCTGAGGTACGACAGCAAGCCCATGGATCGGAACGGGCCCATCTTCTTCTTCTACCAATTCGATTGTTTGATTGCGTTCTCGTTTACGTTTTCGCATTAGTGAAGCACCAGCAGCATCTATAGATTAGCCTTATCGTTAGTTGACGGTATTGGCGACGACGGTGCAATCGAAGTCGATGGCATTGGTGACGACGATGCATATTGCACGGTTTCATCGAAATCACTGATATTAATGCTCGCGTGAATTGCATTCGACAAGTCGGTTGGTTTAAATAAGGATTGATGGATCATCAATTCATCCTCTGCACAAATGAAATTTGGATCAGCTACATCGTCATCGCTATCAATATTTCCATCATCCAATTCATCGCTGGTGTCCTATTTGCTGGATATCGCTTCCATCAATTGGACAATTTGGTCGTCGTACATGTGCGAAAGATTATAATAGGTCTTACGGCGAGACATGGCTAATGGAAAAAATTAAAAAGAGGTGAAAGTCGCCGAAAACACGTATATAAACACTGAACACAAAGCTTAAAAGCTCCAAACAATTATAAAAAAAATCAGGCCAATTCTTTAGTCGGCTTGCTTAAAGCAAAAATGACAATACATTGCAAGAACTATGGAAGAGCAGAGCATATCTTCGGTAATATGATAGGGTTAATACGACAACAAGGCTGTCTAGAATAAATTAAATCTCCGAATGATAACAATCTGCATTTCTGAATGATAACAATCCTATTCTCGAAAGGTGGCACTGAATCAGTCAAAAAGGCTCGAGGATGGCTGCAGAATGTTAAATTTGAAACCGTGAAAGTGTTTAAATAAAGAATAATTTATTAAATCTAGCTCCCTATCCAGACGGTTTTAAAAACTATATAGAGGGCAAACGATGTAACTCAACAGACACATATCAGATACTACCAAAATGGTCAGATGTTGTGCGGCATCTTATAGAAATTATGGAGGTCTTGACCTATGATTAGTGAACAATGGTCACATGCAAATCTAGTAAAGCAAGACTAGTTGGAGTGGATCTGAATTTCGAGTATTAATTTCCAAATCCAAAGACAAGGTTTAAGAACGTTCTTAAACAAATTTATATTGCCTACTACTTACGACTTAACTTTTATCAAAGTGTTACTTATACTTAATTCGGATTCAATTAAAAGTTAACTAACATTTTCATGGATTTTTAGTTTTGTCACACTGGTAACAGAACACGCTACGCATAACATGACATAAATCTATCATGAAATAATCTCGTACTCATTCAAGTGAACCAATTGAAATGGTGTGCCGAGGACTGGCATATAGGCACCAAAATTATGCCAGACAATTGGATGGTTTCGTCCTACTCTTCAGTCGTCATCTTTGAAGCAACGATCCTATTCATATATAAGAAGTATTTTCGAAGACATAATATTCGTTTCCGAATGCAGTATGCGATGTATGATTTAGACTCAGGACATCAATCGTGACTCCTAATCACTCATCGGGAAATAACGATCTCCTCCGTTTTTTCGAATTAATTTTGTTCCCCTTTTTACTGATTTTGATCAATTATTTATAAGAAGTCTAATTCGGCCAAATAGTAGACAGGTTATATTCTTGTCCTAAGCACTAGCAACGTATGGTGAGTAATATAGGTATAAAAAGTACTTAAAGCTGTTGTACCTGGTTATCATCTTAACAGAAAAGTTGGGTACGGTGATGTTCATTATTATTAGCTTTCATGATAGTTTATTCACTTTATGCGACCCAGGTTGAAACTTTTTATAACTTGGTGCTTGGAAAGAGAAAGTTTATTCTTCCATTTTTATAAACTGTACCAGTTGTATTCATGTGCTGATAGCAGCACTTTAGGCTGTAAATTATGAATACCAGCTGCACTTTTGTTCCACATTATATATACTGGAAACTCGAGCAAGATCGATGGGTACATACACGCCCACTACTACTCTGGCCATTAATTATAATAACATTATGTCGTGATAAATTAATTAATTTTTATTGTATATAAACCGCCCTCGCACCATAACGTTGTTCTCGCGCGAAAATTATGAAAATATCATCATCCATAACAATAATAATTTCCACTTGATCTCTTAATCTATTTTCATTTTGACACAAATAATTCAAAAGATGAAACACATTAAGAATTTTCGTATGAAAGGAAAATATAAATTTTCGCCTCGATTTCTGGTGCTCTGATTGTCATAGACAAATTATTTGAACAAAAAAAAAGATTTTCATCTTATTTTCTTTTTGTGATTCCTCTTCTCGTTTTTATGTATATACGAGTATGTGTATATCTACAACAAAATCGCGAAAATCAAAACAAAACGAAATATATTAATTGGAAATGAAGAAAATTATTATTGTTGTTTTTGTCTCGTATCGTTTGAAGAGCACAAGAGTACAACAACAATGTTACATACGAGATCACTTTGTGTATTGTTAAGTGTGTCTTGTTCTTCTTACACAAACATTTCTCTTAACGTACATACATATGAAATATAAATAAACAAATAAACATTAAACAACAAAATAAATAAATAAATATATAAGAACAATTTATTGTTTTAGTGTTACAAATAATAAATAAATTTAACAATGATGATGATAATGGAAAATGCGGAAAATATAATGTTTACTTCCACGTGGATTTATATTTATTTTCTCATGTCATTAGCACTTCTGTCAAACAGATTAAAACGTTTGATATAATTATTGTACATCATATTGATAAGATCAAAGGATCGCGACGCCTCGACCTACATTTAATTACAACACACTATATAGAGTACACCGACCGCTCCCGCCTCTATATATAAACTATTTGGTCCATTCAAAGAAAATCATTAAATTAAATTTTTTATATAAAATACATAAATTGCGGATCCGGGAAATTCCTCTTATTTCGAAAATAATTATAACGGAATTAAAACGAAAAAAAAAATTAATTTTCTTAACAAAACAATTTTCAAGATTTGGCACCGACTCAAAATTAATTAAAAATTATAAAATATTTTTTATTATTATTATGATTTTGTTTTAAACAAAAACAAAAAACGCGAAATAAAATCATAATATTAACGGTTATTGTTATTAAAAATAACAATAAAATATTTAGCGCGATCCTTTCTTGTGATCTGTACGCGATGCGCGCTCACAATCTTGTGATGTATTGGGATCAGTTCAAGCAAATATATAAATTTTCATAATAACAATAGGCCATATATAATACACAAGTGTCATGTGGGTTTTTCATTTTCCATCATAAAATATGTTAAGATGTGCAGACCGTGACTCCATCTAGAATACAATATATATGTAATCATTTTGATATGATTTTTGTTTATAAAAACTAAATTTTATTTTTAGAATTTTTTTTAGACATTTGTTGTACTCAATTGAACTTAGAATATTCTAATTTTATTTTTAAACGAAACCGAATTAGAATATTATAGGTTAAAAATAAAAAAAAAAATTTGAATTTAAAATTAAATTATTGATTTGATTTAGTTTTTTCTATATATTGTAGGATGATAACGACGACGGGTCGTGGACGAATAAATTTGTCGAATTTTATACTGTTAAATCGAATTAATAAGAATTAATTATTGAGTTATGCTAATTTTTTGATGTCGCAGTAGTCAAAGCTAATCAATAAGACATTAATATTAGATGACAAGTAGATGATATTTTATGTTATGTTAACACAAAATGGACCAAATATGAAAGTAACAAAATCGATCGATGTGGACTGCTGCCTTCAGATAAGTATCTGGTGTGTATAGGTCCGACCCAAACGCTTTCTTTCAAGATTCCATGGCTGCTCTTAGGAATGCTAAGTTCACTAAGCGGACGATGTCGACTTTCAACTCTTGCAATGACTCCGCTACTCTTCCTTCTTTCCTTGTTTTAAGCTGTATGCGAAGGAAATCTTATGACACTATCATTGTACTCGGTTGAATAAAACAATTCATGAATGAGATGTACAAATTCCAAAACCTAATCTCTTGACACAATCACGGATAATATCTCAATGCACGAACGAACTAACGTTACACATACAATGATTTTTATATAACAGAATGAAAAATTCCAAACCGTTCTGCTTAATAAGACACATTACGACGTGGCTAGTACATCAGATCAGAGGTGAACGTAAATCAGATCCATTACAAATTGACTGTACAAATGATCAGAAAAAATATGTGAGAACTATTTTAATGTCATCCAATAAGTCATCCAGTAAACGATAAGAACAGTCAGAGGATTAAGGCCCGTTGCATATTTCAGCTAATCTAAGCTGAGCGATGTGAACTAGGTTCGTAGCTCTTAGTTGTATATAAAGAGTTTTAAATAGAACGTTGCACAAGTGAGCATGCGAGCTACATTTTGCGATGCAAATTAACTTAACTCGAGTTGTCCAGCTATATCGCTCACACATACATTGATTTTATTTTTTTTGATATACAAAATATTTTTATATACAATATTTTGACAGATAACTCGTAGCATTTTATTTACACATGAATGTATGTGTGAGTGTTGTTATAGCTGAAGTGTACAGCGGTAGGAACTAGGCGAGCTAAACTAAGCTAACGAGAATTATTTTTCTCGCTTAGCTTAGCTGAAATGTGCAACGGGCCTAATGGAGGTCTTATATTTATTATTCTATCATTGAATAAAATCTTGGACGATAATACGATTTTGACAATTGCGTTTAGTAACAGAACGGTTTATAGTTTATTTAGAAGAATAAGTATACCATAGAAGAAGATAGTGCGAACACCTTTCTTTTTGAATTGATAAGACGTCAAAAACATTCCGGATTGGAGCACATCTTATTCATACAAAAAATTAGAAGTTCAGACGAAGTGCAACAATAACTTTTTTTTATTCTTGAAAATTTGATCTACTCATATGTGTATGTCGATTATTGATTGGCTGCTCTATTGAAGTTTCAACCCAAATTTAATCGATTTACCAGGTTGTTAAGGTGTAGTCCGATCCGTACCGTGTCAATAATGTGACTCCATAAATTTTGATCGGCTGAGTCGGCTCTTCATATTGTTGAAACCATCATCGCCGACAGTGATCTTCTTCGCTTATTCGATCGCGTTCTGAGAATTAAACCAGCGTACTCGCTGCCCTTTAATTTCACAATAAATTCCTGATCACGTGTTGAAAAGAACTCGGTATGTTCCATTTGGTCATTTTAGAAGCCATCGTTCGTACTCATTCGTCATCTTTCGTACTCATCTATATATGACAACACATCCGATAAACACAATTTTAACGTACAATTTTATTTCATTAGTGTGATAACATTTCATTAGCGTGATAGGGTCACGAAGCACAATGGGGCTGTTAAAAATGCTATTGGCCAAAAGAGGCCAAACGATTTATTGGTTATTCCAAACTGTTCACTAGGCATATGATCACAAACACCTCTGCATTTTCCAACTAAAACCAAGGCAAATGGGGTTTCAACTGGGCTTTTCAATAAGTATATCGTTTGATTTACATCCTTCCGTGTAGTCCGGATCGGAAATATAGGAGCATAGGAGGATCGTTGTTTGAAAGAGGATCCATGGTATAGTATACAGCACAAAATCAGAAAGTGGATTGAGGATGCCAATTTCCGATGGCCTTTCAGAGATCCTGGTCACCTGGTTAAATGGCCTAAAGATGTATTAATAAAGATAATTATGTTCTATATTTTGCTTAATCGAATCCCTATACGTTTTTTAAGATTTCTTGACCATTGTATACTATTCAGCTGGTAAATACATAAACTCAAACAACCGTATAGTTGGTTGTTTGTCACTTTATTTCCTCCTTATAAAAAGAAAATAATGCGAAAGTCAGAGAGCGTTACCATATCTAGAACCGTCCAGATTGAGAATTTCGCACGTGAAAGTCTCGCCTTGAAGATATCAAAAACATTGGTCCATTCACTGTCCATATTTAAGATGGCCTTTTAAGTACGAGATAAGTATTTCAGGGAGAAGATACCTCGTAGATTTATATCGGATATGCTTTATTATAAGTAACGTGAATTTGAAATGCATTCGGTAATGATTAGGATAACAATGGCTATTAAAGTACTAGCTTTAGTAAAATCTTGAGTATAAAAATAAATATTTGCTTTATTTGAGAAAGGCAGCTTCGCCGCCATTCCAAAAATTTAATTCCTGGGTCTTTAATTTAGATCTACAGCGGTTTACCAGAATATATCTTTCGGGCCCTGGGATTTACTACTTCGATTATACTCGTAAATTCCAGGTTTTAACTCAAGTGTTTCTAGCTTGGCACATATGGCATACAGATCAAAATTTACAAATAGACGTTTTAGTTCTTAAGTCCCTATTGCAAATCTGTGGCCCTTCATAATATCTTAGTAGAGTCAGCACAGCTCAACAAACACAGGTTAGAGTTCAATTGTTTGCACACTGCGGCATTATACAAACCACAGTACTCAAAAGAAAATCGTTTTCTATAACCACACGGTGCATTTACCACTAGTTGGGTAATTTGCTAGTGATGAGCGACCGAGTTAGAACTTAGCTAAGTTATAGTTATGTAAATTGATCTGCTTCGATTCAAGAAACGATGTCATTGAAATAAAAACAACCCTACAGATCTGAGAGACTAATATAAAGCCACTTAACAGTACCAAAAAATGAACCTGGATCACACAGATTATTCAAATGAAACCATTTCGTTATTAGTTACCCAAGGAGTCTAGAAAAAATGGCAACGGAAGTGTACATCTTTACCCACGAGTACATGTATGAAATATTCAAATTAACCAATTTCCTGTTGATCAACATACAAACCCAGTAGATATATGTTCATATTCTGCAAGATATGTCAGACATTTTGATTGGCTCCACAAACATTGCAGCCTTTTTTTTATTTGTTCGAGTCACTTTTATACGAGTATGTAGGAAATAATCTCTTAGTATAAGCACAACAAAAAAATTATTAAATTTTATCTTCATTTTTATTTCATTTCAATAATTTTCGTTGTTTCTTATCCAATTCAATATCCAAAAGCCAACCAACCAACGAATAAAATAAAAACGTTAACAAAAAAAAATCCAGCAACAGAATTATGTCTTTAAAATACAAAAATACTTTGATTTATGAATTTTTTATTTTATCCAATCAAAAAGTTTATCTTACGTATTTTTATTTTGTATATCGTTATAGTTATTATTATTATTATTGTTATAATTCTTATAGTTGATATAAATATTTTATTCGTTCGTCTTTGCTCTGCATTTCATATATCTGAAAGGGTGGTGATCATACACGATCATATATTCCGTATTATAGTATACAAAGATGGTAGTAACACACAGACTCATATACAGGTTTTATTCATCACCCGTTAATTAAATATGATAATGTATGCATGATTAAGAAGAGTTAACAACAAAAAAACGACATGATATCTCAAGATTATTGAATTGAAGATGAGATATAAAGCAAAGATTGAAAATGAAATGATTTGATTTTTTTTTATTTCAACGATATGGAAATGATCATCAGACTCAAAGACGTGTACATATATATAGATCATTTTGCTGCATGCATTTTTAATTAAAAACTGTGCAGGTCGAAACCTATACATCTGAATTCCAGATAAAAATATGACTAATAACTTTTAATTTTATAATTTATATCCTTATTTATTAAATTTATTTTGCTTTTATTTATAAAAACATTTATTATCATCATTATAAGTCATCAACCATTTCCATTCATTTTAAGATAACATATATCTGTGGTCTTTTTACATAAGGGCATAAGTCAAGTTATCACCAAATCGACTTTTTGAGATATTCGAATTCCCTGTACAAAACTACATAAGTCATTAATTTTTTTGTCGTTTTATAACCATTAGAAACGGAAATATTCAAATTTTTATAAAATCTCATCTTATAAAGATTTCCTCCTTTAAGTCATTTAAGAGCATAATTTAACAAAATAAATATAAAAAACAGAAGGTTTTTTCACATATCTAATTAGTAGAGCAAATAAAACTTACTTAATAATTGGCCTGATAAAGTAAAAAATAGATTTGTCAAAGCGATTCAGACCAAAATAATGTCGCCCTGAAAAATCAAGAAAAACGAGTTATGCCCTTATGTAAAAACACCACAGATATTATAAACGACAACACCGTTCTTCTTACATGCTTATATTTATATATTTAATAACTGCCATGAAAGAAGCGACGACAACAAAGACGACGAATTACCACAATGTATAGATATATATAAAGTAGAGTCCAGACGATGAGCTTTTGTTGATCTCTTACACATGAGAAGAGCAACTACGATTGGATCGTTGTTACTTTCAAAATTATATGAATGCGTTTATTCACGCTTGCTACAATTTTGTCACGTTGACATTCAGAGGACTGGGTAGAAATCACAATGACCCATCACCCGCTAGAGTCAAGCTAAATGTCCTTTATCACTTAGGTTATCCGTAATTAAGTTAACGAATTTATCTTGCCGTTTCATCGTTAGCGGCTTTATAATAAAATCACGACCTGACAGTAGCCTAGATGGTTCACGTATCTATGGCCAAAGGAGGATAAACCTTTCTTTAACTCATGAGTGTAATATTTTAATCCAGAATAAGCCGAATTCAGTGGTATTAAGTTGAAACTGTCCTATAAACACAAGTGGCCGTTTCACTATATCCATTTCAATAACCAAAAAGCTGTTCACGATTATTGCTTCACTCGGACGAGGAAGTTCGAGCTTTTCTTGACAGTGTATTCTCAAACAACGGGTGATCCAGCGCAAGGCCGCTAACTATGATTAAAAGAATCATAATTACTCCTGGCGTTGACTCGTGCTTGCTGTAACTCTTCACCTTGACTAGGCGGAAATCGCAATGTCTCGTCACCCACTATATACAGAGTCAAGCACAACAGGTTCTTCTTTCAATGCTAATTTTTTCAATCCAGTTTCGAGATAGATAGAGACAGTGGGAATCTCGCTAATCCATTCATTCGCGTCACTCTTATAAGATGACGAGACACTTCTTTTTTTAGATGAGAGAGGGAAAATCCATCATGGACTCTATGACATACTAAAGGATATGTGCATATTAGTGTGAGACTCCTCACTAAAAAACTCTCAAATTATTAAATCGTTTGATGTAAGCGCAGGTAACACACTGTTTGTATAAAAAACACTCGATTTCTATCCTTCACCAGGTCTAATGGTTGACAGGTTGTTGAAATTGTTTAAATTCCGTACCCCATCGATTACAACTCTTGTGTTTAAAGAAGCGGCCGCATTCTTATTTATAATACCGAGGCCGAGAAGTTCGTTGATGGATAGTTTGGCCCATATACCTCGCCAATTGAGAGTTCCACATGTAACTACAACTCCGGGTCCATCCAACCTTTCCCTAATAAGTTGTTTCATCTCATCATAATCTTATTTTGGTAACCTTAGTTTTGCGCATTGATTAGTTTCCCAACCTTCATCACTTAAGTTGCGTTTAATGAATTTAAAGATACTGCCATGACATCGTTTCCTACTATCATTCGTCCTGTAACATGAGTAGAATATGATGGGATGTCCCAGGGATCGTACAACCACCACGCCATAATCGGTCTAAGCGTGCTCTTCCTTTTGTGGTACTTGACTTGGAGAGACGGGCATTTTTCATATGCTTGACACAGCTAATAAAGTCGTGATCTGACAGTAGCCTGGATTATTCATATATATCCATCTATGCAAAATGCGGCTCTAGCCGAAGCAATAATATGATTTGAAAATCCAGACAGTTTAACGTGTGTCGTGTCTTTGTTGTGCTCTACGTCGCACAAATTCGGGCACGTAAAATTCGGGCACGTTTTATAAACTTATCATGTGTATGAACGAGATTGGATGTAACTCTTTGCTCTGCGCAAGAAACTTAACGTACCAAATGAGCAATACTTTGATAAACAAGATACATTGTTAGTAATCAATTTCTTGATTAACAACTTCAAAATATTCACTAAGATAAAAAATATTCACCTCTTTTTAATTCACTTTTTTTAATTATAGCGAACACGCAGAACACCGAAAAATCAGAAAGATAAAAATGGGCCGATGAGATACCGATCGTTCAAAAACTTCTATGGAGTATATAATTCTCGACCTCATGTAAGCTGAACATTCTGGTACCTCTGTTATATCCACGTTCCGTCGAATTTTGCTTGAATATCATACCTAAATTATTTCTTTTTATATACAACCAATTGTATACTCGAAAACTAGGTTCAACAAGGTAAAAATTGTTTGAATCTTCTAAATACGTTGACGATTTATTCAACGTAGTGTATAGATAACAAAACGAAAGTTTTTCGAAGTAAACTCTATTTATAACTATTCTTGAACAAAATGCAACAACTAAAAACTCCCTTAACATTACATATCATTGAACTATGATGGTCTTTCCAAAAAATTGTTAAACAATATGGATACTATGAAAGATACAATGCGCCGATAGTACTATTGATAGTGGTATACTCAAACCAGATAAATCGATATCATTTCTCTAATATCGAAATTGCTATAAATATCACTATGATCAAACGATATACATACATTCCGGTTGCCCGATATATCCAACTCCATATACTATTTTATGGTATAATATCTCGCAGTATTATATCGAACCGTATAAATATCGAACCGTATACTTTAAAAGTACCGTGATGGATCAAGAAAAAATTTTGGATTCAAGAAAAAATGCAATTTGTTTAAAACAGAGTCATACTGTTTGGTAAATCGGTAGTAGACCCCTTTGCTATACACCATTGATAAAATAACTGACATCTCAGACGGTCGTGACTTTAGGAAGCGATTTTTTTAACCACCCTTTATAGTCCATTGCTTATGGTGACTAGGCTAGTGATTCGGTATACTGAAATTAATGATTGTATAAAAATTTCTCAAAATAGCAACGGCATACTGTAAAACTAAATTAATTTAAAAATGCCAAAATAACAAAACTAACAAAACAAAATTAAATTAATTTTGTATATGCTTGTAGAGAATTTCGAATTCGTATTGATTTTATACACATAATACAGTGTATTTGCATATATTTAAAAATAACATTTACTTAATAAATAACACACTTAAAAAATAAAATAAAATAAAAATTTGTAAAATTCCAACCTAGCACAAGAAAAATACTGTTAAGATATTGAAATCTTTCGATGGCAACCAAACTACCAAAAATACTCTCACCTCTTTCATTTTTTTGTGTTCATCTTATAATTTTAAATAGAAACAATTTTTCGCTTTATCTATTTTCTAAATCTAAAAGATTTTTTTATAAACTCGAAAATATTTAAATTAAATTAATTTTGTGTAATAAATTATTTAATATTTTTATGTCCGTTCGATTTGAAACGATTTCGGGGTCTGATATAATGTGATGAGATGTGTTCTTGGATTTCATTCATAAAAGGGATTTTGTGTCTCTGTGTGTCGCACGAATCCTAATTCGTACTTGTAACCGCGAAAATTCTTTAGAATACACATAGCAACGTGATGTTCTATACGAGAACAATTTCATTCATGTATTTTGGTTAAATTTAATAGAAATTTATTTTTAGTTTTTTTTTTTGAGAAGACGACATGATTTTTTTTATCTGATTGTGTTATGCAAATTTGTTGTACTCGTCTTTTGTTCCCACCAATATGGTTATTTGTTTGCTGTTCATTCAATAATATTCTGTTTCTTGCACTAGGTCACGAAATTTGAAGAGGCGTAATTAATAATACTGAAAGAATGATTATCGATCGTTAATTTGGATATTTATCACTGGTTCACACTCAAATCATCTTATAGTAGATATAAGCTAATAAGCCCATTAGCTTTTTATATTATTTTAAGTTCAACCGAACACGTATCATCATAAATGGATGCTTGAAGCGATTTGGCCCTATTTGTGTTCTTGGTATAACTCCAATATCATTGGACCACTCATTGACTACTACCAAGTTATACCTGCTGTATGAAATAAGATAAAGTATACGATCTTAGTGTACTCGTAATAGTCTTACTTCACATATCTCTTCTCTTTATACGTCGATTCTCCAGAATATTGGATATGTAGATGATTATTATGAAAGTGTTAAATTTAAGAGATGATGCTAGTAAGTGTGCTTATGTGTACAATAATAGAATTGAACATGTTAACACGATATTTGGGAATTTAGATTGACCGACAGATGAATTTCGGAAAGCACACATGAAAATTTTGGCAGATAACTGCAACAAACGCATAAATATAATTAAATGGGGATGGGGTGTGAAATGGGGATTGGCCTCTTGATAACAAGAGGAAGCAGATCATAGTGAAAGAGACCGTGAGAATAATAACAAAATAAAAATGAGTACACTTAAACATATATGGATATATTTCTGAGTATAGATTAAAGTCAAAAGATATTAGGGAAAATGGGACGATGAATATAAAGAGAAATGGCTATTAAAAAGAAAGTAGTGCAAAGAGTTATGCACTACACATTTGAGAACCTCTTTCTATAAGGAACTTAAAGTAAACATCGGAATGCTGAGAACAATGAAGAAAATCAGACTGAGCAATGGAAATTGAAAAACGTTTGTGGAAATTTCGATTGAGTGAGGAAACAATGCAGTGTTACCTGGAGGATGTTAAACATGATATTGGTCTTGTTAAAATGCAATAATTTTAAATTTTATTTCAGCAATCTCAGTGAAGATATGCGATTGGTGTGCATTGAAACGATTATCTTACCAAAAAATAACAAACAAAACTATCGCCATAATGGGACATCATGTTTCATTATGATAAAGATTTTTAGAAATTGTAATCCTTTATCTGCTATTCATGTACATTGGACGCATTTACTCATATAATGATATATTATTTCTCATATATCCGGATGAGCTTGCTTACACTTTTCCATGTCACCATCAAGATTTATATTGATTTGAAGTGGAATAGGTGGTAGTCACATTTTTAACTGTTCCAGGTATTAAAAAATGCTGTTCGTCAATTCTGTGATTCAATCAGTTTAAATAATCGCTTTTCGGAACAAACACTATACTGTGATACTGAATTTGATAAGAAACCTCCTCCCCCCCCCCCACTCCCACTAAAACGGTCTCTTTTTATGATAAGTATACGTCATCTTCTGCCAAGTGCTGATACAAGAAACTGGCTATTTACTGGTCACTAATTTGTAATATTTACTAATATCTTCTAGACGAATATTTTCCTTTTTATTTCCTCCTTTTGTAACAGTTCCTGCATTATGAAAGGCAGAGAACATTTCCGTGCATAACTTGAATTTTTATTCCGAACTGGAATTTTGGAAACTAAAAATATTTTTTATTGCATTCCCATAAAGACAGTCTTGCAGTTTCGTAACTTTAGTTCCAACTTGTTTAGTATACAGTAAGGTTATGAAAATCTGTGAGGTTATTCCTATTCTTGCGAAGAAGTACACGAATCGATCCTTTTTGTTTCATAGATGAAAATAACGTAAAAGGAGCACCCCACGTGGAATTGCTTGGAAAAAATAATTATCGGATCGAACAAAATTCGAAGAGACTTTGAATATATTAATCATTCGTACTCAGCTGAATCCCATTAATTGGTATCGGTAGTATTTGTAAGTGATTGTTTTCTATCTATATGGTCAAACCCAAAAACATTGCTTTATATTAAACTATTGAAGTATGTTTGATCATAAGTCACGCTTGAGGTTGTTGCAATAAATCCAGTTTTCATCAGCCCTCACGATTTAATACATATCACTATAGAATAATTTCCGTCTAACCAACTCACCGCCTAAACTCTTCGAAACTATTCACGCCACCTTATCTTAAAACCTTATTCCTTAAACTTTTTCAGTTAAACTGATTCATATACCATTTACTCTAAGACACCTGTAGACGCGTGAAGTATATGATCAAAAATACTATAATGAAGCATGTTGGATCATACTTCACGTTGCAATATCATTTACTTTGCATCACTCCTAACGATTTAATGCAGAAAAATTTTCCTTTTTCCAGTTAAAGCAATAGTTCGCAGAGTTTCTCGACTTTACATCACCCTAACGTTTAAATGCAAAAAATGTTCCTTTTTTCAGTTTAAGCAGTAGTTCGCAGAATTTCTGGGCTTCAATTGATAGCAACTAGTTCCCTGGCATTTGAATCATTAAATTAAGATCATGTATCTACATCAAAAATTGCTTTCATATCCTCATTTTATAATATTATTCTTCAAAATCACTTAAATCGTCGAAATTTTCACCTTATAATTTCATAAACATTCGACAATCCTCAACCTAAAATTTCTTTAAATTTTTCCAGCAATCTGACTCATATACCATTTACTCTTAGAGCCACCTACCAAAAAGTTTAGACTCGACATATATATTCACATTCTATCAGGTACTGTCGTAGTTTGAATCTTAGTGCCCCTAACAATACTTTACACATTTCAGCCCCATGACTGGTATAAATTCACACACTCCCACGTCGAATAATTAAATTTTTTTAGCGACCGCGAACATTGTGATGTAGAACATTTTTTATCTTATATACACACAATAAAAAGAAACTAAACATTTTGTTTTTATTTCACTTTCCGTTTCGCGTTAGTATATACCTTTCGTATGCCCATGTAATTTATGTCGCCCTGTCATAAATATTTTAAGAAACTACAAATAATAAAGGAAACACGTTAAGGTCATTATTTTACAACAAACAAAACTGTACCACAACCACTCTTGGTGGTCTTTTTGTGCCTAGTAAAGGTTTAGCGTCTTATAAACATTTTATATGTTCTTGTCTTAACAAAACAAACTGTTTTCAGCGTGTCTGTGTGTGTGTGTAAAATTATTCTCCATTCACAAATTTTATAATTAAATTTCCATCAAAATCAAATAACAAAATTTCCATAAATAAAAAATATTACTGACGTTTTTCTCATCTTTCAAACAAGATCGACGAGTATCAATCAAAAAAAACAAAAAACTATCCACGAGATCATATATAGATAACAATCCACCATATATATAATATCAAATTGTCATTAGGGCACGATTCACATAAACAAAACCGATATAGGGTGACTGGTTAGCTCGACTATGCGATGTGCTCGTAGTGCGGTGTAAACCACCCTGTAACGTTATAATATATTGTTTTGAATCTTTTCGTAGCATCACTCCATGAATTTCATTCATTGTTTTCTTCAAAATTCATCATGATCATAAATCTTATAGTTTGAGAAGAAGACAATGTATCCTAGTTAGTTTTTTGTTGTGTCTTTCAAGGATATTCATTTTCATTCAATAAAACAAAATATTTTGGTTTTTTATACGTACATAATATATAGAAGAGCTGGCTAATGAAGAACCGGGGAACCGGTTGTCTCCGTACCAAAGACATTTTTCTTGTGCGAGCGGGGAGTTTTCATAAATATATATATTTTATTTATAATTAACATAATTTCTTTGTTGGAATAATATTTGGACGATGTTTAAGTAAGATGATGATGACGGCGATAATTGTTGTTTTCTTGCTTATAAAAAAAAATAAAATAAAAAACCAAAATGCTTAAAAGAAGAAGTTACAAAAGAGGTGTTGAAGTATTTATAATTAAGTGGGATATCAGTTTTCATTGATGAAATATTTTTTTGAAGTTTTTATATTTAGAAAATTTAACAGATAATTCATATCTTTAATATGTGTACCCCGGGTATCATCACCTTTAGCGTGTATCATATTTATAATAAAGTCATTCACTTCAGATTAATGCAAATAAACGTTGTATCTTATATAGTGAGGACATCTGCAATAAGATACACGAGCAATGTCAAACACTTATACAAACTGATCGATAGCTTATGCAACAATCCTATATATATAATTATGTTTTGTCGTTTAGATATTAGAAAGCGATTATTAATTTAAAATGACGGCTTAATTTTAAGTAAGATAAATTTCTAATTTCTTTAACGAACAAATTATTTAAAATTAACATTTATTGTGTTAAAGATTTGACCCGTTAATAGCCAAATACTAGTTTATTATCGATATGTGATCATGAACGATCGGTCTTGGCATATACGAAAATATATATTATAATATATTCTTATATTCGACGAAGAGCCAGATCATCTTTCCATATTTTTATACAGCGATTGAGATCACTTTTTTTTTGCTCGATATACAACAAGTCGTCCGCATATATATACGCACTCAATGTCGAATTTGATATAATTTATGCTAAAAGATTTTAAAATTTATATATACAATCTGCACTATGAAATGCTGTTGTTTATGCTAAATACGATCATAAATATTGTAGTGGACTATGTTAGGCTAATTAATTTAAATGTATCATATTACATTTATGATCGTAAATTACTTAAAAAAACAAAATAGTTAAAAAGTTGGTTAATTAATCAAATGCTACCAGTCAGCATGTATAAGATATTTATAATCGTATTCGGTTGGTTGTTCGCGGGGATGATGCAAATCACAACAAAATAAATTTGATCACATATTATAGGATGTGCTATTAAGACTAATGTCCATTCCATGGTTAACCATTAACAATGATGTCAATATTTTGATATAAGCGTTTGTTTGAATTACCTGTGCTTTCAGAAATATGTCTGTGCTTAAAGGTGAAAATTTAATGAGTTGGAACTACATATATGGATCGGTTAACTCTTGTGTCTTTACATGGTAGTAAGTACAAAATGTAATTGATAATCGAATTATCACTGCAATGCAATGAATATATTCCATGCTTAACTCCCTCGGAAACTATTGTTCACATCACACAAGTCGCTTAAATATATGCTGCTTCCCTTTCGAGTTGCGCTGCTTCTCTTGGGATTGTCACACCTTTAACATAAGATAGTTGCCCACGACTTGTTGTTGGTTGTTTTAATAGTTTCCAAGTACAAATTCAATTCCAGATCATGTATTGAAAATTATGAATATTTTGGAAGATCTAACTTCAATGCCAAATGTCTCAAAAAATTGTGTTTTATTTGATGAAATAGGGTTGTTCTTCGTATAAATAATAAATACCACATCGCATATTCAGCCATAGGCCATCGCTATGTGTACAATAATATGGATCCGTGTTGTACAATAATATGGAGTGCAAGGATCAGAAGTAAAATAATGATCAGCTACAATATTTCTTTCGGACCCTTTGAAACCACTGCATACTAATGGATATCTTTACCCTTTCTCCTAAGATGGTTACTTCCAAGTAAAGACTTGTTCCTTTATTGTGCAGGGATCACCAAACCTCTATCCCATATTATGCATGTTTCGATGTTAAGTACTGCGTAAATCGCGACCTTCCAATGATTTATAACATAAAAGCTTCGTATATTTGTATTCAGCAGTTCAAAAATCACACTTGTAGCTTTAAATTATTTAGTTTTTGGTTTTAAAAGCAGAATGTGTACGTGGCCAGCCGAGTAGTCGGCTAAGTATTTTCTTGGGTATAGAATCAAAGATTATGCTGATTAAGGTTCATTTTGATTTTCGACAGAACCTTGATAGTAAATGGTACCATTAAATTCTCCAGACCTTGCCAAATTAAATATCCATGTTTCTTATAAAGCTTATGGATATCATTTTACTTAAAAGAAGCCTATTTGTATCTTAATGTACGTCAGCACGACAAAAGTACGGTAGAATACTGTTTTTACAGAACTCCATTAAATGAATCAATGACAATTTCACAACCAGGCTCAAACTTTCTAAAACCACACAAATTAATTCCTCGAAAATCTATTTGAAGTAAATTTTCTTTCAAGGTCAAATGGCAACTTCAACGGTTAAAGCTTAATTTCCGTGAACCATCTACATTGAATTTTCAATGAAAGGTTCACATTGTAATCGATGATATAAAATCACTTTTACATTTCTGGCCCAAACCCGGAACGATTCGCTCAATCTACCCCAAAAAATAACCAAAGTTACAGTTTGCTACGTAAGTTGATGTACAATTGGTGCCCCTTTATAGAAAATTTGAAAAATCCAAACACTAAAACAACATTTCAACGAGTGTTCTTCCGATCAATGGCAGACATATTGTCGATAAACATGGTTCGTTTAGATAGAGAATCATAGCTGAAACGTGGGATTTTGGACACTTTCAATCATTTTAGGCAAAGTAAATACATTAATCACATTAATGCCATTATTCAGCATATTCGAAAGATGCACAAGATGTAGTTTTGATGCCTGCACATCGAGATTTTCATGTCATGTCATGCCGCTTAAAGGGTTGTCACCATTCCAAACCTCATCCAAACGAAATGGAGCTTTTGTGTAGAATTCATTGAAAAGCGTTTAATTAAAACCCGTAAATAATTATATGAAACAAATTTTTGAGCTTCTTCTGATATCAAAGCCACATTACCACTCATCTTAAATCTGTATGTGAATTTTGTTGTATCAACCTACAATTTCTTCATAGACTTATCAATGGACATCTCACTTTTTAGCACATATCAAATGTGATCCGAATTGTCCGCGACTTAAATTATTTATCCTTAAAATACTTACATTATTAAGCCAAAAAGTATCTTCAAAATTTGGTGAAGGTTGCTCGCACATCAGTTTAATTAAGTTCACTTGAGGGAAGCTTAACCATTCATTATATTTTTTATCAACCGAAAAAATTTTAAAAAATATTTTCTGTCAATTAAAATATAAACAATAAATCCTATATCAACCCACACACATATTGTGAATAAAAAGAATAGCAACAAATAAATTATCATTTTATAATCCAAAAACCAAAATTCTCATGATCTTAAAATTGTTGTCCAAGCCGGCACAAAATCATTGCCATCCGAATATACGCTTTGAAGTGTATGGACACACCATAAAGGGTGGGTGTTTAATAAAAATTAAATCAAAACTCCGATGATTTGTTATCACCCCGTGTACATCATCGCTGCGCGTATAAACAAATTCACTTAAATATTTTGTTAATACTTTATTGTTATTATACAAAATGTGTGTCTTCTTAATTTCTTTCAACATCCCAAAAATGTATAAATTATCAATTAATTAAGAAAAAATAAAATAAAAATGTTTCATTTTCTTATATTTTATTTTAATTTATTTGTTTAAAAAAAAATAACAATTTTTTTTACTTTTCGTTAATGAAATTCATATTTATATGGTTGCAAGCATTCATAAAAATAAAATGAATATAACACCAACAACAATCGCCAAGAAAACGACGAAACAAAAAAAAGTTATGTCTTAAATAAAAATAAATATAAAAATTTGAATAAATTAAAATTGTCCAGAAGACGACGATGAACGTTGGTTCAAAAAAAAAAGTGGTCCAGCAAGAAATCTTAACTAAATGTATCTGTGTATACACATATTTATTGGCCATGCCTCTTATTAATTTTGTTTTGTGTTTGTGTTAAAATAAGAATATGGTTTGTCTGTCTTATACACCAAATATTTTTTTTTGTTTTTTTATGATTTTAATAATATTCTTCGATTTTAATTTATTAATTAATAAATAAGGTAAAAACAAAAGACATAATAAAAACCTGATTCTAATCAGAATACCTTGTCGTTTTTATTTCGTTTTCGAAAGATATAGTTTTGTTAGAAATTGTTAATCAAAAATATATTAAATAAAAAAAAAATATTTTATTGGAATATTTTATTAATATTATTGAGGAAATGGTGTAATAAACGTAATACACCACACAATACCAGATCACTGGTTATTAACGGCTGACACTTTATATTGATGGACAGATATGTGACAAGTATATAGAGCTTACATTCCAATTATTTATTTCTGGCTTGCATGGCTCAAAATAATTTGCTCTGAATTATGGACTCTCAAAATAAATTAAACATTACCTGTTTTTTTCCCCAACATCAATGATTGAAGACTATATTTGGTTAAATATTCCACTACTTCGTATAAAGTCTGCCTCATAATAACTTCCAAATTGAAAAGTTAATAAAAGCTCTCAAAACAATTTTAAGCTTCTTCATTAAAACAAACTCATTTGAATGAAACGGAAAACACTTAATCTTCATTGTATTATACTTAATATCGTGTTTGAGTAGTTAATCGTGGTAAAAAGATGCTTAATAAATTCAAAAGTAGTCATCCTAGCCAAAAAGATATAGTGTGAGCTTAGAAATTAATCAAATAAATATCTAGACATATTTTTAATTATAAAATACTCAACTGAGTGGTTTTCAAGCTATGCTAATATTGTTGGCAGATAGGCAATGAACAATAGACACATAATCATCGTTTCGGATACTATTTCACAAATAAACTATTCATATAGATGACAACAAGTTCACACCCTAAATTGTACAAAAACCTGGCATAAACAAAGATAAGAACAAAGAATGAAATTATTTATATATATATATATATATCGATTAGCACAAAGTTCCTATCCAAATAACGCAATGGTAAAAGCTGCGTCAATTGGAGTGAGGAGAACGTAAACAAGCGAACCACAAAAGAGTCTGGAGAGCCTTCAATGCCAAAACAGATTACAAAGATAGAAGCAGACAGATAGATCGAAGTTTCTATCAACCTACCCACTGTCCCAACCAAGACAAAAGTGATCACTAAGCAGTGATGATAACAACGTTAAACAGTTAGCCAGAGTCTGTAACATATACGAAGAAAAGTAGGAGGAAGTTATTTCACTCTGACTATACGATATAATAGAAGATATAATTTTGTGAGAGTAGTGGCCCAAGTGTTAAAAGTTAAACTTGTACGTGAGTAAAAGCTTCTATTAATCATGACGTTTTGATCAAAAAACCAATGGAAAATAGAATAGAAGCTTCATTTCATTATTCTACCACCTAAGAAGATAATATTTAGGGACAAATGGCGTGCTTTAACCACTCTTATTTATCTAAAGAAATTGTAGTGTTCCATACCAACACTATGTCAAACTACTAAAATTATAAATTAAGATGATGTACGAACCCATTTACGATGATCACCTGTGATCGACACACGCTCAACTAGGAACGTTGTAGCAACAACTTGAATATACTTTGCAATAAAACACACTGAAAGCTCCTCGTACTGTCAAAAAACCGATGCAAAATATCTTGACCAAATATTGAACGATTTTCAAAATATGGCTAAGATATTTTCCGAAATAAGAAAACCGATACAAATTTTTAAGTTCCAAAAAATAAGGTTAGTGTCAAATATTTCTGATTTATAAAGCGTTAAGAAGGATGATCTCATATTGTTTTGAGAAGAATGTATGAGCTTTAACTTTTATGTTTGTGATAGGGGCCAAGATACGCAAACTAGCATTATACTAATTACTATTGAAGTGCCAGGTATCATACCATACCAAAAGCTACAACTCACTATTCTAAATAGACACCGAAACCAGCACTATCGATCATAAATAGGAATAAATCGAGAAAACCTGGATTAAATTGCTGACTACAATGAAACAATCAACACCAATACACCAATGGAACGGGAAGTTAAGAGTGCCATTGAGAGACGAACAGCAATGCGGGATGGATAATTTTCCAATAGCGACAAAAATAAATACAACAAAAATGGAAAGAAGACTTGACTATAACAATTTCCAAGAAGGTTTGATCTACTTGAACTGATCACTAATGTTCAACCAGCTTACAAGAAATGAACAGGCTAGATTCAGTCTCATCATAGGACAGTTAAATGAAGGGACATCATCATTATATCAACTCTTAATATTTGAAACCACATCAGATCTAATATGGAACCATTGTGAATAAGCATTCCAAAAAAGATACTTGAACTCATTAAGGAAATGTACTGGGATGCCGGAACAGACAAGGTAGCCACCAAGGTTGTATAATGTTTTCACTTCTGGCTTTAATAATACTGGATAAATACGATGCGCAAATCAGACGTCGTTTCCTCAAACAGAAATCAGTGGGATCCAATATATCGATATTCTTAACACTAATATCAGAAAGACATATACTATGGAAGTTAATAAGAATATCAGTACACCAAATATTATCAACCATCGAGAGTGACTCAGGCTCCATTGGGCCATTGTGACATCCCTTGACGTTCTGGCTATAGGTCCGAATTTAACGTAGAAACCATCTGCACATTGCATAGCTCCATCCCAGCCTATAGTACCTGACATGGAAGATGGGACGGCACACGGATTCTTAACTCAACAGAGTCTCAGATGAGTTCATTCGCACCACCTTTGGAAATCTCTTTTCGCAACCTGCTCCTATAGGGATTGGAACCCAATACCTCCCGCTCCAAGCCACAGCTTTTTAACCACTGCGCAACCTGGGAATAGTTATTAGTACTGGTCTGTGTAATAGGAAACCACAATTATTAGAAGACTGCAGATATTTGTGAACAAATCCCTAAAGTGTCTAATAAAATACTTTTGGTCGAACACCGTCACCAATGATGAAGAGCCGCAAATAGCGCAAACCGAGATTAAGGAAAACGCAAGGAAGACCAGCAATGACCTGAAAAAGAATAGTTCATTTGTTGCCATTCAACAACAATATAACTATAACTATTGGAAGGTTTAAATAAAACTAAATTAAAACGAGTAAGTGACGAAACTAACTAAATCCCGATATACGCTATTCAGAAGAATTCATTTGCCTTTTTAGAGTTCTATCTAGATGAAGTATCGTTACAATAGACAAATCATCACAAGGAACAATGCTAAGTTCATACTGTTAAAGTTATATAGGCTTCATTGAGGGTGTTCGATCTGCAGTAGGTCGATTATACAAAACAAGAAAACCACGATCTCAAATCCAAACATATTAAAATAATGACAAAGCAGTCAAAGTTACTGATAATAACTTTGGCTGCTTTGGCATTACCGTTTTAGAAGGCTGCGTTGAGTCCCGACTTGTTTGATTTCGCTTATATATGTACGTCCTACCTTACGCCATTACTGACAAATCGAAATAGTGTGGCTATAACTCTAATTCCACTAGAATCATTTGCACATTGTATAGCACTATGCCTTTGACACGAAAGATGAGCCAAGCCATGAATTCTTCACTCCAACAAAATTTGTTTGCACCTATCCAGTTTCGAAACCAGGTACCTTTCACTCCAAAGACACATCTTTGAACCATATCTAAAAGTGAAACGAAACCCATTTCAAGCTCATGCACTTACAACCACCGATCGTGTGTTCGACTGTAAATATACTCTTTCTTAAGTAATAAATTTAGTCCGAAATTCTAAAAATAAAATCATAAATGCAACCGAGAAAGAAGATCACCAAAAATACGTAGGAAATAAGATGAATCTCGTTAAGCGACGATAAGACAAAAACAAACCCACAAACATAGACGTACAGAATCACAAGAATTTCATTCACTACTATTTTGTGGTTATTTTAATGGTCACCATAAATTAGTTATAGATTTTTAATTTACATTTTTCTTAAGTTTTCTTTTTATTAAATATTTTTTATCTTATCCGCCATCATTTTTGAATTTTTAATTTTCTGTTTGTTTTATTTATTTTTATTGATTTTTGAGATATGTCGTTAAGAAAAAAAAATCTTATATTTATTTGGATTTGATTTTTTTTGGTTTTTGTTTGTAGTTTATTGGAATAAATTTATTGGGTCTGTTCTTAATATAATTAAAGTGTTTGTGTTCTCAGCTGGTTTGGCTTCTGGTTTTCTTCGTGTTACATTCGTATATAGGCTTTGTATACGAGTACCAAACAATCTTATATATACATCCATCTTTTTTACGTTACCATCAGATCTTTATCTGATTGGCTCACAACTAACTTTATTCACCGTGAATCGAAACGCTTATGATTGGTAACAGCGGGGTGTCGGTGGTTGATTTATTTAAATAATATGCATATATAAAATCACGTGATTATGTGAATGAAATAATCTGACCATCATTAATAATAACATTCAAATCGGTTCGAAGATGAATAGATTTTTTAAGTCTTGTCCGAAAACAGGCTTGTCGCTTATAATTAAGGACCAATCATCACGTTCAATATATGTGTGTATGTACGAACAAGATATTTATAATTTATGTCCAGCCACATCAAATAATTTAACGACAAATATTTTTTTTTTGTTTCTTAAAACCTACAAAAAGTGATAAATTTTTATTAATATTTCTTTTATTTTTTTTTTATTTAATAAAAAATTAAATAATAAAATATACACATATATAAGATTCTATGGATATATAATTTAATTTTTTATTTGGTGTCGATGTTTTTTGAAGTTTTTTTTTTTCTTGAATAAAATATTTATTTAAATTAATATTCATTTATAAAATATTTTGTTTTTTATCCACAGAAAAAAAATTCTTTAAGAAATCCATGTTTTATTAATTTTATGTCATCAAATTTTATATTTTATTTATACATTTAAAAAAAATATATATTTTTGGGACTCATGTTTTCGGGATTTGGTGGTGGTTGATTGTAGTGTCGGTAACAAAGAAATTATTTATGATTTTTGGAAAAAAACTTATTTTTAAATATGTTAATCGGAATGCTTATATATTGTTTGTGTGTGGGTATTCATCCTTTCGGTTGGTGCGGGGTTGAGCTTGTGACCACCTATATGATTAATTGGGGTGTTAAACATTTTCAATATTCCATATGGATATCCCATATATGTGATTGGTTAGACAACTAATAAGATTCTGATTTCGATATTCAATTGTTTGTGAATGGTTTTCATTATCATGTACCAAAGTTATTCGAATGCTAAAGCATTCACGCAATTATCATTAAAAGCACCATCGACATATAGCATCATCTTGCTTAAACTACAATATGAGTTGTCCATGCCTTCCAAATTCGATAAAAATTAATTCAACTCCACCATGTTAAAAACCTCACCAACGATGCATCGTTTTTTGTATTATTTCTCGTGGTTTTTCTAACTAAGGTGTAGACAATACGACAATATTACTGATTCGCCCAGTCTTAAATAAAAGTCGTTAAGGATACTTAAATTAACACAATTCATATTGTCAAGTCTTTTGAATGAACCAATAAGCGAGGTGACGACTTTAGAATGACTTTATTTTCGAATTATTTGAATCTTGTATGCTTCCAGATCTTTATGCAAGATTCTAAATAAAGTGATCGGTGGAATGTGATATTACTTACTATGAACTATATTTATTTATTTACAGCTTACAAAGATATAATTTGAAGGCGTAAAAAAGTATTCCCTAATGCAATAACAATTAGTGCCCTCAGGTTCAACCACATAGGAAGGAGCAAAGTGTTCCTTTAACCCACGTCTTAAGCAATGTCCTTATGCTTAATATAAAATGGAATAGGTGTGATTATGATGTTTTTATCTATATAGTTAAAACTTTTACTCATCATGTTAAGTGGTTATGTAGAACCAGATAGTTGGTTTTATTATGTACATCAACTTGCAAGAACTTATTTCTTCTTAGGTGCCATTTCTTCTGATGCGTACTATGTTTGAAAATCGTCCAACATTAACAGTCCGTTAATGAACTCTAGTTCGCGACTATTTTCCACAGTTGTGGCGTTGTAGGTTTAACAGCCCTTCAGTTATGTTGATAAACGCTGCAGGTTTTCATGGTACTGTAATTCGAGACGCTTAAAAGTCTGCAACAAATTTTTTGAGGACTCAAATGAGAACGATTATGTTCTAGAGATTTACAAGGACTAATAGATCAAATTCGAAAAGTCGGTGTACATCTCGTCACTTTGCTTGTGATGCATATTCTATAACTTTGATTGTGCTGCTCGTGATTTCAATAAGGTTTGTAGATGTTGACCTCTTTGCCATGAACCCATCATGCTAAGCGTGAAGGGAGGGGAGATTTTTGTAATTACCTTCTGGAGACTGATTGAAAAAATTTGGATATGACTTGTAAATCCGATGAAGTTATTTTCATTTAAGGTCATTTATGCAGAAAAACTGATGATTTCAGTTTTTGTCACAGTGGTAGGTATAAAAAGTTTCACGTTAAAAGTTATTACTGATTTGCTTTTCTTGAATGCACTGCGATCGTTTGTGAACATTATATATGCTCTGGTTTCAGTCGTAAGCGTATATTAACGGACAAATGCTTTTAGCCCGACGTTGCATTCATTAGTAAAATAACATCCAATTCATTGTCAAAGGTTCAATTCGTGGAAGGTAAACTATAGTCACTATAGTCATGACTTAGATGTTTAATATTTTGTTAATTCAATAAGCTCACAGGGTACAAATGTATCAAAAGCTATGTATCTAAAGCAAATTTTAGTACTTATTTTAAACAAACGCTCACACCTGTAAACTATACTGCCAGGGAAAAAAATTGGATTACACAAAATCTTTTGATTGAATGACATATCACAAATGATATGTTCCCGTAAGTTTCTATTTGCTCAGTGTTTCGGTTTTCGAGGCCCTATTACCGGACTTAACTCTAGTGATTCGTCTTAAAGTTAATGCTTGAATTCAAGTAGAATCTGTTGATTTACATTGATAGGTGTAGTATTTTATGAAATTGGTCACCTTCCACTGAAGAAAAGTATTGAAATGTGGATATGTTTGTCTGCGTAAAGCTAGTATTACATATGAGCTTAATGGATTGTCAGAATTGTGCGTGACTTCGCCAGTAAACGTTTGTAAATTAATTTTCATTCATCGGCCTGCGTATTGAAATGTAAGGGCTTCATTTATTTATGTAAAACTGACCATAAAAATGTTTAAGATGATTTTGACTATTCATTGCCGATTGTTGCTACGAATTGAAAAAAGTTTCCCATCACACCGTGCTCGTAAGAGATTGAGACACGACTGGAACATATAAATGGTTTAAATAGTTTGCATCCAACTATTTGTAAATAATTCCTATAGAAGTGTAGCATTGATCATCTGTTTACTACCCTTGTTTGATTTTATCTGACTCCAACGAGTGAGCAAACCAGAACGAAACCTGTTCACGATACGCAAACTCATATTTAAAACAGCGCAGTTCACTAAGATGATGTCTTTTTGTCATTCTTATCTCATCAAGATGATACACTTTCGTCGAATCGCCTTAATTAAATTAATAAATAATTTTGTTCTGTTATCAAAGCTCAAAGTAAAACATAATTTAAGTTTTATTGTAACAAATTTATTTCTCTTTTTTTAATTTATTCAGTTAATAATATAAAACAAATTATAATAAATTTTATTTTATTCTTTATTTGCTCTTTAGTTTATGTATATATGTCGTCTTATCAGTGTGTATTTATATTATATAGAGAAAAATTAAATTAAATTAAATAAATAAACTGGAAAAAATATATTTCTATCGGGTCTGTATACACACATAAAACCAAATACCTCAAGTGATCGGTGATCGGATATATTTTGTATGGTAGCCATTTATTTATGATTGTATGTAGGTGGATGGATCAACTTACCACTCGCATCCATATGTATAACGTATTTGAATGGCTTTTTCCACAACGATGATAAGTTTATCAATTTGAAAGCAAAACCAAACTTAGTTTTTCTTTTTTATTCATCTCGCGTATACATAGATACACACTCGCATATATAAAATATAAGCCCCCACATTTCGATGCGATAGCGAAATCATTTAAAATGACCTTTCGACAGAAATTCAATAAATGAATGTTATCAGTGACTACATTTTATTTTTTTGCGCATATATGCTTCTTAAAGTATATATAAGACACTGGTTTGTGAACACAGTACTGGTTATTAAAATATATATTTCATTATATTTATAAAAATTGTATAAACAAATAGCGCGACTACAGATAAGAAGAAGTTACCTTACAACTCATTGGCAGAACCAATTTACCTTTTTTTTCGCTCAGCCTCATAAAATATCAGTAAAACTTCAATAAATTGAAATTTAAATAAATTAATTAAAAAATAAAAATATTTTTATTTTATTTTTTACTTAACAAAAGAATCATTATAATAAATATTCGTATATATAAATAAACTAAAGAAATATGTTTAAGTTGTTACACGAACTGTGTATTTTATAGAGGTTTCGCTGAGAGGAATTTTATCGAATCGATGACGATCATTATAGATTTACACCGTTCGCATTAATAATAATTATACCTTGTATATAAAATGTAACTAATTAATTTAATTTACATATTTCATAGGTCAGTAACAACTTGTCATATAATTAGGCTTTCGTTAAAACTTCCATGCAAAGTAAATCTTAATCTAAACTGATTCGAACTTTACAAAATAAGTTTGTTTGCAAATTTTTATTGTTGTCAAAAACATCTAACACACACTTCATTTTGTACACATATGAATTTATTATTATTTCGATTCATAAAGCTTTATTTAAAAGTTCAGGTGCCAATCTACTACTAAAATAAAATCCTAGAATATTCCAATAATAGTATATACCTGAAGCACCCTCTTTTATCAAGACTCTTTACTATTTCACGAAATAAATCGTGAAATAATTAACTGTGTAACTGTTAAAGTGTCAATATAATTTCAAAGTGTTTTGTTTCAATAGTTACTGAACAAATTCTTTTAACCATACTGTTGCATCATGGATTATAACTTGTGGTATGTATCTAAAACACAATAAACGCCAATTCGGAAAAAAAACCTGTGACTACAGCAAACACTACTCTTCCTGTTGTAATATTTGCTACTGGTATTGGTTGAGTCCAAAACCATTCAATTAATTTGTATCGAAAACTGATCGAAATTGGGATTTAACCTACTATATCGAAATGTACTTCGCTAAAACGTTTTAAAGTGGCCGCGCAACTCTCAGTGACTTCGATTATTGTTATCATCTTCCTTAATTTCGGCCGAAATACTTCACGAAACATTCTAAACACTATTTGAATAAGAGCGGTTCCATATTTTCGGCCCGTTTGTGTACCATTGCTGAAGCATTTTCTGATAACGATACCATAATTTTCTAAATGCGTCCAACACATAACGTATGAAATTTCAATTTGTGGCCGAAAGAATTAAGTACAACTTGCAATCAAATCAACTAACAATTTTATAAGAAACTTGATCGTTTTGTTGGTCAATACTTTCGGGTGTAATCTTTATCTCAAAATGAATATTTACTTCTTTTTCATAGAGTAATATAGATGATTCTATATAGGTCGTGCTGTTTTGAATTCTTGCCTCGCCATCGGAACTACGATCCATAGATTTCGAAAACATTGGTTTGATAAGTGCTAAATATGTTATTGATTGTCAAAAATTCCAGGTACCAACGTTTTTCATCTATATGGCTATAACACTTTATCGAATATACAGTTTACAGTTACTTTAACCTTTAACACTTATTCTAAAACCACCCAATACACATAGTCTTGGTTCTTTATGAATCCCAATAAATAACTTTCTCATGCACTTACCACTATATTAACATTTTGTAAATTAAACCAAAGTGTCTAACCGTTGGAAGTTCACCATGTATCGATTTTGTGTTCAGATGCATTAACCATCACTGGTAACCGTGATGGTAAAATTTCGATGCACTAAAATGATGGCTTCATTTGAAGCACTTTTGCACTTTACAAATAAATCAATTGTTGATTCGGTCCATATACTAAGCTTACTCTACTTTTCATTCCCAAACTGGATTAATCATGTCCAGAAATCGTGTTAACTACAGTACATATACATATATTATTAGCTAATTTGTAATCAGAATTCGAAAGATAAAAACTGTTTAGGTCCTAATTACGTAGTCAAAAAAAATAATCTCAGATTCTGCCATTAAAAAAGCCGAAATATAAATTGTTTTGAGATGTTTTAAATATAACTTACATAGAGCTTATGGTATTAACACCTGGTTCAAAAAAAACTCTGAGCTTACGAATAATAACTTGAACAACTCAAAATGAGTGACAATGATGATGGCTTCACTAGAATCTCCAAATATGATCTTATCCATAGTATATATTAATTGTTTGGCACATGATATTCTTAAAGTAGTCTTTCGGAATATTACCATGTCTAGTGTTAAAAGAACGAACTTCACTAGGAACAGGGTGGATCATGAGTGTCTTAATTTGGGTGGTATTGATTTACTATATACTACTTTACGCTGCTTTACTGCTTTACGCTACTTTACGCAGCGGTTCTTTACGCTGGACAAAAAACCCAAAATATTTAAAGTCGTTTAAGGCTAATGTCTTTACTGATTAGGTAAACTAATAACGAGTTTAGGAACTTTTTCACATTTAAATACAGATGTCACTACGAATGTTATATTGCCATTACAAATAATTAACATTTAAACTAATTTACGCTGGTTTTTACATTATAAAAATGTAAACAATGTGTTTACCTGACAATGTCAACTATGAATTAGTTTGGGTAAAATTGGTTTGACAAATAGCGTCGTAATTTGTCGTCAAGACCTTTATGCAAAATTTTCTCAAATGGTTGAGTTACATAAAAAGCTCATTTTTCTAATGTTTAATTATAGGTAACCAATCCGATACAATTCTTTTATTAAAAAATGGTTTATTTTAATGCGCCAAATAAAATGGTTTAACTATTTGGTATGGTTTAGAGCTACTTCCATGTCTCCAAAATTTTATTTTATTAATGACATGTTTTATATATTTTCATGTTTTTTTTGCTGTGATTTGAACCTTAAGCTTATCGGAATTAATAATTATAATACGAAGCTCTAATTCTTATCTATCAAGCTTTTCGTGCATTAATTCTTGGTGGAACCTGTTTTTCATAAAAGGAGGATAATCGAGACTCGGTTTTCTTTATTTAACTATTTCAACAGCCCCGCAGCTCCGAGTTGAAAATAATTGGTTCCTCAAGATTTGAAGCATCTTTTGTTTTCTAAAGTATTTCGAGTGAACAAAACATATATTACAAAAAAGATATCATAAACAAGTACTATGGGTATATAATGAATGTGCAGTACATCAACATTTAGGAGACAATTTTTTTTTGAACGATTGCTGCATTCGATACAGTGATCATTGACATTAAGATTTATACATAGGATGGGATGCGTCTTCAAGGTATATTGCTTATATCGTAAACATTGTCATATATTTTAAGCTCATTTTCATATCAGTAATGCCTTATAAATCTTTGATTGATGAACAATGGGTCCATTTTCAGTGAAAATGTGGAAGCAATTATGTGCCAGAGACGTTAGGAAGTGCTAAGGCACTTTGTGCCGTAATTTTTGGTCATTGGCAAGAATCGAACTCAAGACAACGGTGTAATCAGAAATTCTCTTAACTAAACTGCAACCGCTGACAGAGTTACTATATCAGTACATTCAAAACAAATAGGAAATACAATTTACCCATTTACAAGCAGAGAAAACTAGCAGATGATCATTTTTAAATGAACAATTAACAGAATGAGTTTATACCAAGGGATCCATTGTTATCCTAGTACAGGTCCTAATAATACTACCAAAGTAGAAGAGTCTGAGTATGCTTTGATTTGTGGATTTGTTGGTTCGATATGTCAGTGCAGTATATAAAAGAGCACTGATGATTTTTTTGATCAGAGTTAAGAAATTAAGCAACGAAACTGGGTTGGGTCTCAAAAAATGGTTAGAGTTGAAGTATTTGTATATTTTCATGTTTATGACATCGAGGTCTTAATCCGGCCCTGGATATAATAACACAATAATACAAAAATCACCTTAACGACTATAATAAATAAACTTAATTATGAACAATATTGCTGAATATCTTTTGTGATGTGTGTGTGTATGTTATATACTCATATATATAAGAACAGCTTCATAATTAATCAACAACCAAGAAAATGAAAAAGAAACAAAATATTTTAATTTTTAATTACCATTCTTCTAGTCTCCATCCATCGCACAGGTTATCTTACATTCTAATAATAAAGCGCGAAGAGACTTAAAGTCGCCTCAAAAAATATATTTAGGATTTGATCATGCATGCATGCTACTGGTTTAAGATTTTCCATGCATTTTTGTTGGTTTTTTCTTCTCACGAAATAATTATTTTATATTGGCACACACACACACACACTCAAAAAGGGTTGATATAAGAGTATATATCAATAAGATATGGTATATATACGCAGAATAACAGGTAGCTCAGTTATAATATCACCCTTTTTAAATTGCTCTCGACGATGTCAACATAAGATTTCATCGCGCGTTATAAGACAAAAGCATAACTGGAAAAAATTAAATGGTAAGGATGCGACGGATAAATCACCACGAAAAAGACAAAAAAACGAAAGCATACCCAAAAAAAATTGTCTCATCGTTTTTGAGTTAAGATCAAAAAATTTAATTATATATTTTGTTATTTTTACGTTGTTCTCTTGCTCTCGGTCCGCTGATCAATCTATTAAATTTTATGTATAGTTATAATGTTATGTATTGAATTTCCAAGAAAAATTAAGAAAACTACAACAAATTCGGAAATGTTATTAATTTTTGCGTTTGTTATACGTTTTGGGAATTTTCACATTGACCATACTTTGTATATAGCTACTATACGTGGGTGGAGATCAACTTTATACTTATTTCGTCGAATGTACATATATATATATATATATATATATATATATATATATATATATATATATATATATATATATATATATATATATATATATATATATATATATATATATATATATATATATATATGTTATTTATTTATTTATTTATAAAAATATAATATTAAAACGATGTTCAGAAGACCACAAAAAATTTGATATCAGATTCAAAAACGAAATGTTCTCATTAAAATTATAAGATAATATATTTAATAATATTTAAGTTTAACTTAACAAAAAACAAAAAAAATATTTAAAAACGTGCAGAATTTTGTTATTTTACTTTGGAATCGTACATTATTATTCCCAGACATCCTTTTAGACTGTTACGGATTTATGGAATTACGAAAACAGAATGCCGTTTACATATAAGTGTATGCATGCAAAAAAAAAATCATTAGAAAATCACCTACAAGCGTATATATGTACATATATATGTGCAAAAGCTCGACGGTATGTTAAACCGCGCACACACTTAAAGTTACGACTGCAGCAATCTTATGTTAATTAAACAACACGGCAAACACTTTTCATTTGAAAATGAATATTCATTTTATCATGTCATTTTTTCCGCGGTCTCATAATTTTCCATCTTCTATACACATCTCTATATATGCATACAGACAATATATATGTATAAGACGAACGAACCCGTGTAAATAAGAAATTGATGAAGAAAAAGTACAAACAGCAAAAACATAAAAAAAAATCAAAATAATGTATGATTGTCAGCTGTAATAATTTTTAGCTGCTGATTAAATCAATAAAAGAAGAAAAAAAATTGGTATTTTCACTTATGGATTCGTTAAGTAAATTATTATAAGACCACGATTTGTATATATTGTCTGCAAAGCACCAACAACAATTTGTTAATATGTACATGGAAAATTAAAAGTAAAATGGTTAAATAAATATTGGTATTAATACAGTGGTTTACACAGACGATGAATTGGATGCAGATCGAGTGTATATATTTAATGGTGGGAAATTAATGTCTTCTATATGCGGAAATTCCATCTATACGTTATTATAGAGAAGATCACAATTTTTTCAAATATCAGTAGAAATAGTAGTTACAGTATGGTGGTGTATAGTATGGATCGAAGTCTGCTTCTACTAGTCTTTTTTGACATGACTGGAACTACCAAAATTAAAAGACTTGATCCTATAGTGTAGGAGCTTTTGCA
Organism: Tipula lateralis; assembly: GCA_963932295.1. NCBI lineage: Eukaryota > Metazoa > Arthropoda > Insecta > Diptera > Tipulidae > Tipula > Tipula lateralis. The sequence continues at coordinate 192,443,789 of OZ010736.1, read as the reverse complement.
TTACAACTATACAACTGCAACACCGATATACATTCACAAAAATTAACTTCTTGAACTATTATTGCCAATCGCAAATTGAACGACGAACGTAGATGAAGTTTGATGAATATTCGTATAACAATAGCTGTACATTATGACACCAAGTGATGATCCGAGAGAGAACCTAATTATGAGTGTTGTAATAACATTTGAAGATGAAATGGTGGTAAATTATCTAATAACTACAAATGCTACGAGTGGTTATCTTAGCATCGACGATATAGAAACCATATGTATTGCAAATAGAGCATTAATTTTAAGAGACCACGTACCATTGAAAAATAAGACCAGATCAAATAGTTTACATATATAATCACTTTTTCGGACTATTTTTCAATGAGTCTAGATTAAATCATTCATATCACTCTTTTAGCTTGTTCCGTATGGTTTCTCTAAAATTTCGTATTTATGTATTTTCATTAGATCGGTGTTTTTAGAACTATTGGTATGCACGCGGGTGACATCTTTGATTGAATAGAAGTAATAAATGCTCTTAATTAGAAATCAGCATGAATCACGGTATAAAGGCGAAATAATAAATAAATGGAAAACTATGCTATGACCGACAAGCGGGTAAAATGAGTATAAATACGCGAACAGAAAGCGTAGAGCCTCAGTTTGAATTGGAACAGCGATAAATTAAAATCGGGAAAAAGTGAAATAGTGAAACAGTAAAAGTTATAGTGAAATAAAAGTACTGTAAAAGTGAATTGTGGTGTTTGTTTATAAAAGATAGAGTGAAAAACAAGCAAGTGGTTTTAATTATTCAAAATCCAGTGAGTGAACCGTGGGTGGTTTGAATCCCTGCTAGGGGAAAACGTAACAATTGGTGACAGCGGTGGGATTGTGAATGAGGAGACATGAAGCTATTAGAGTTGAAAGTTTCGGAGCTGAAGAATGAGCTGAACGCATGGGGTTTTCCTACAGCGCGTAGCAAAGCAGAATTACAAGAGAGGCTTCAACAAGCTTTGTTGGAACTGAACATCGATCCAGACCAGTACGAATTTAATGCTGGAGTACCTAATGCGGAGGATCCGATGGAAGGAGCAACAAATGCCGGAGCGCCGGTGTTGCCCCAGTAACAACAAATAAACCTACACCTACAAATTTCGATATGGGGCCGTTAATGGCAGCGATGCAACAAATCATGGCCAATCAAGAAAATTTGAACACTGAAATGCTGACCAGCCAAGAAAATTTGAAAATCGGCCAAGAAAATTTTAAAATCGAAATAGAACCGGCCAAGAAAATTTGGAAACCGGACAAGAAACTGTGCTAGAACGCTTGGAAGAACAAGAAAATTGTTGAAATTCATATTAAGAATTTCTCTTATGTGTGACTTATTCCAAACTTTTAAAGTCAATCGAACAAAAATAAAAAAAAATATCAAATTTTTATTAGATTGAACAAGGAAATATTCAAAGGCATTTTATATCCGAAGTGAGTGAAAAGTTCCGCGAAAAATCCATTTCTTTAGATGTCAAAGTGGATATAGTAAAATATCAAATGGAGCAACGATTTGAAGCGGCTGATGAAAGGTTTTTGAAACATGAAAAAAAATCATAGACATTAAAAATAATGGCGGTGCTACTCAAATTCTGAAACCAGTCAGGGGAATTAAATTAAAACCTCCGACATTCGACGGAACAACGTCGTTCAACATTTTCAAATTACACTTTGAAACGGCAGCAGTAAGAAATAATTGTGTGGCGTTAAAAGGCGGTGCGACAGATATGTTGCAGATCATTCCAGAAACCGAACGCGGGGACTATGACTGAAACATGCTTGCCTTGGAACTAAAAAAATATGGTGCTGATCATAAGCGGTAGCTATACAGGATGGAGCTCAAGGGTCGTTCTTGAGAAGGATTGGTGAAACGCTACAGGAGTTTGCAGCAGACATTGAGCGATTGGTGCGTGAGATGCAGAAGAATTAAAATTGATGCGTTTATTGTTAGTATTCGTGACGTAGACACAAGACGAGCGGTTGTGTTAGCATCGAAAACAACATTTGTGGAGGCCATCGCTTGTGCTTTAACGATTGAGACTGTTGACAAGATGATAATACCATAGGAAAAAATACGATGAGTGGGATTAGAACCTAAAAGGTAGAATTAGAAGTTGGATATGTGACAAACCTGATCATATTTCGGGGGATTGTTGGAAAATAGAACGTAAGCGGTCAATGATACCATCATCATTGTATTGGAGGAAAAGGGAAGATGCACGGGATCAGAAGAGAAGGAGCGTCCTGTATAATATTGCAAACAATAAATGAGAAGGTCGATAAAGAAAGAAGCCTAATTTCTTCAACAAAATCCAGCATGACAGCCAACCCCGTTCCACGGTTGTCAAGAGGTGGTGATGGCTTAACATTAGATGGCGAAATCAACGAAAGAGCCTGTTTGATAACACTAGATACAGGAGCAATGTGGACGATTGTGCGGGCTGATTTAATAAAAAATGAACTTCAGCCAATTGGAGGATTCAAACTGCAAACATATTATCATAATATTGTCATTAAAGTCTTGCAATGGTATATTTTTACATGATTTGATTTACCTTCTTATAACACACAGTCACAGATTAATAATGTCAGTCTTGACTAGTCAAAAAACGTTTACCTAAGACTATTTTTTCGGAATCGGAAGGTTAACTTCATTGACATAACTTCTTCTTCAATATATTTCACGATTATCCTGCAGGGTTTATGTATTATGTAACGTTGTGAAGACCTTCAAAAAATTAAATTTAAGCTGTGTCATCTGAACGAGTTGCTACAGTTACTTGATTACATGTTAGCATGTGCGAAGTATACCTGAGATATAAAATTTAGGCCAGTTCCACTGACCTTGGTATACCAGAATGTTTGTGGTTACATCCAACTTATTTTTAGCAAAACATCGCTCCCTTATAGGTTCAACGTTAATATTCTGTCGAGAACGAAGTCACTGCTTCATTTTATGTACTATAAGTACCACATAATATTGCTTCATAGCGTCTTCTATCGTTGTCTTCTTCTATTGTTGAGTATTCTGATCTAAATCAAAACAAGGGATCCACTACCCCTTACTTCTCTATAAAATGAAATTAATTCTGTGGAAGGTAATGGATTAGGATCTCGATCTGCTTTAGTTATTTGATTAGATAATTTAGAACACATTTTCAAGCCTCTGATGGAGTGCAAAACTAAAAGACCGATCCATCTTCCATGTAGCGTGGTCTGCAGATGATCTACGAAAGTCAGGTTTATATACGTACGCCCTCTGTTTTGGCTCTATATATTGCATTGAATAGGTAAGTAAGAAAACGTTTTTTATTAGTTGAGAACTTTTAAACCCCGTTTTCAAATGGCACAATAGTCTGCAGCAGTTTGAATTTAGTTACGTTGGTCTTTACATCCTTTTCGAGACTGTTTTGAACCACAAGATGTTCCTTTTCTGTTGAGAAATCCCAAAAATTTTTGACATCCATTCTGTCGTATACTCTTATAAAAATATCTGTTTGGAAAGTATTGCAAACTCTATTCAGACAAATCTTTGACTACCCACAGAAGACTTATCAATCAGCACACATGGAACCGCGCCCGAAGAGGTTTGACATTTAACCTATAACAAGTTTTTTTTGTATTAAAACCTATTTTGGGTATGTTTTGCTACCTAGTATGTCGTATAGCGTACAGATTTAATCTAAACATGGCATATTTAAGATTCATAAAATACTATGCATATTCCCATAAAATTAGTTCCCCTCCCATGTCGAAAAAAAAAAATATTAGCAATTTTATTTAAATGATCCAGCACCATATTTAATTTCATTTTAAATATGCACATAAGTACATTTTTATTATAAATGAAATGTAAATAAATATAAAAAAATGTTTGTTATTATATATTAACTATATATATGTTTATAATATATCAACCCCTCTCATCTAAAAAGCATAATTTAGATTCGTTAAAAAAATGGATTTAAGTATTTCGAACGTTAGACCTACCATGTGACGACGATATGTTTACAATAAAAATCCACCATCTTTGATTTTATGTTTTATTAGAGGATTAAATCTACGTATTAGTTTATTAATTTTGTTATTGTTCGGCACACACAGCATAAAAAAACTGGTATCATGGTGGGAAGTTAAACTATACATATATGTTGTAATAATGGCGGGCGAACAATACATACCTTAAATCTTGAGAACTTAATTAAAAATCAATCCGTATATTAAATATGATTGAATTCTACCGATACAGATTAGAACAGAATGTTGTTCTTTCCTAAAATATCGAAAAATTAGGTGAAATCACCTATAAAGCACAAAATGTCCCTTTCAGTACAAGATTACCGTCATAGGATTAATCGACAGTTGACAAAATAAAATTAAACACAACAATGCAATACAAGATCGAAGAGTACCTAGGTACAATAAAACAAACCCCCCGAAATAATAAAGCGCACATATATACAAAAGACCCCGACATACATTTAAGCCACAAATATTACATATTATGTTTAATATATGTTATGATGACGATGATAAATGTCCTTGTTTGATCGAAAAAACTTGAATCAAATACACAAAAAAAAATTAGATATGAACTCACTGTATAAACACACATGTACATAGACGTGAAGTGTTCAGTCACTTGGAAGAGATACCAGAAATTGAATTGTTAAAAAATTTAAAATCCCTGTGATTGAAGGGATGCATGGATATTCACATCCCTTATTAATTCACATTTTATAACGGATAGATATATCCATGTGTTCATAATTTTCCTTAACGCTGATCTGTAATTTGGACGCGGAAAATTTTTGACATCCATTCTGTCGTATACTCGTATATATTGTATATACGCGAATCAAAACGAAAATGTTAATTTATGACAATAACAACTATTTCGCTTCAATGTTTTTCATGTACCTGTCGTAGTTGATTTTTATGAGCATATAGAAATGTCTTTACGATACATTTATTTTCTTTTGTTTTTCTTCATTTGCCGTATGTGTGTATGAACGTATACGTACATATATATGTGATTATAACGAAGAGATTCTTTTCTATAATTTTTTATTTTTAATTTTATTTAATGTTAATGTAATGTATGTGTACATAAATACAACTACTTTTATGTCGTTACAATTGAAATGTACAACAACAAAATTTTCGTCTATATATTATATACATAATTAAATTGCGGTTGAAAGGCGCGGGGGGAGGATAGAACCAAACTCTGTATATAAGATAGATAGATGGGCAATATTTTTGAATGACAAGTAAATTGACGTTAGATATTATATGAAAAACACAAAAAGGTGACAACAAAAATTTTCTTTTTTTTTTGTTTGTAAAACACACGTTGCCATTAAAAATGTGTATATATATAAATACGTATGTATGTTTATACAATATATACGAGTACAAGTAGAAAAAAAAAGAAATGAGATTATTCAACTTGAGAAAATCGACATACAAAATAATGTATAGATTATTCCGATTTGGTGCCAAGCCAATTTATTATCAAAAACAAAAGAAAAATTTATTTATATATAAATTAAGATCATATAAAAAATATATATTTTCTTAACCCTTACCGACGTACGTTCACTTTTCGGGTATGTAAGTTTGATGGCCAATAACAGCTGTAATCCCAGAGATGACTATAAAATGTACACATATGACGTTGAAAGATTTATAGAATCAAAAATCTTAGCTCGAAGCTAGAGCGTATACTCAGATCGTTCTTGTCACTTTTAGCATTACCCAAAATCGAAGAGTTCTGCATTCTTAGCAAACTGGATTTGTTTGAAGTTTAGCCAAAGCAGAGAAGACTTCAAGTGTCATCTCTGCTTTGGTTCAACTAGGACAGGAATATTCCTGGAGTTAAACACAAGGAATTTGATGCGATCGACAGCCAATATATGTAAAAGAATCCAATAGTTTCAAGTTGTCTTTTTTCATGGGTTATGTCCTATGAAACAGAACCAAAACCAGTTCTAGCCCCCAGTGTCCATACTGAAAAACATTATCAGATCATGATGGGCATATATACACCAACGCCAGCACCGAAAAAGCTCTTTTAACAGAAAAAGAGCCATCTGAAAAAGATTCAAGTCATTCGGATCTCTGATTGTGCAAGTCTTCTGAGAACCATATATAACGGGTTCTCAGCAGAATGAAAAAATGCTGTAAATGTTCCACGCTCCATATAGCACACCTCAAGGAAAATCCAACCAAACAAGCTAAAACAAAAATGAAGGACTGTAACTGGGGTAGGAAAAAAATAAACTCAATGGAAAAAAGAGGAGTCGACGACATGTGTGTTGATTTAAATCTAATAAGACATTATGGGCCCTGACATCGTCAACGTAACTTTGAACGATGAAACCGGACTGAAGAAATTTAACAAGAAGTTCATCAATGACCATAAACCAGAACAAGGGTAAAAGCGCACCTCCTTGAGAGCATCCACCTCATGATGGTGGGTTTGATACCTAATTTAATACATGCATTCGTAATCGACGACGAATGTACAAGAAACTCGCTGATGCGCTTAGATTTCTCAATCCTATATAGTTACGAGTTCATGTTAGGCAGTCTTACTTGATTTTCCCACTCTATAAGTATGTTGCATGTTACTGAGAGTATTGAGTGTTAAAAATATAATAAACCATATAAATAATCTATAAATATATATAAATAATCGTTTCTAAAGATTTCAGAAAAGTTGATGACACAGAAATAGTTCGAAATGATTTGGGATCGGTATAGTTCGACTTGCCAAAGTTTAATAATAATTACTTTACTTGCAGAATTTGCAGGCTAAGTCCTATTGGAAAATACAACCAAATCGATAATAACAATGGTATAACAGCCCGGAAAATAAATAGTACGAAAGGTCTGCTACTTCCTTTTTAGAGAAAGTATGCTTACCATTAGATATACGAACTGAATCAAGTCTACAGATATTATTCCGCTCAGCGTCTTGTTAACTCTAACTACAAAAGGTAAGCTAATAATTTCCTCACAAATAGTCATCTCTGTAATGATCTTATAATGCTTTTTATACACCTTGATCCGGACCGGAACCACGATACACATAATAATTGATTTCATGTTGTAGGCGACATTTCAAAATATAGGTAAGGTAATGTTGAGTGGCTGCTACAGCACACTTAAACCGGTGATGGTTCTTATGTAGTGTGATATGTCTCGCACCTTACAGTTTCCGAGATCAGAGAGGCAGTCAATTAAGAATGTATCCAAATATTCAAGTCTTTTGTGCTCCAAAGCCGGACATGAGCATAGTAGGTGGAAGACCGTTTCATCCTCCTCCTCGTCCATATAGTCTCCTTGAATGTTCTCCATGTAGGCAGTGTCCTATGAGTATCTCCCAGTCGTTTTTAGTTCACGTCTTCGTATGGAGATCAGTATCTTTGAGCGTTTCAAGTCCAGATTTGGCCCGACTTGCCTTGCTACACTACATGAAAGGATGTTCGTCCATCTTTCATATGCTTAGGGGACCACCTTCATTTTAAGCACAGTCTTGAGTACCTTAATGGGTCTCCCCAATTTTGCCCTTTCCAGTAGCATAGTTGGAGAGTTGGATAATTGTACCAGCTTGTCAACCCTGCAGTTCCCCATGACGTCCAAGTGAGCGGGCATTAAGACCATCTGAATGTTGAAATGCGCGCTCATCTCATTCAGAGATAAGTGGCAACCCAACGCTACTCTAGACGGCATAAGCTAGGAAGCTATTTCAATCCGTCTGAAGATTGTATCTCCTAATTTTGAGCCTTCTGGTAGTTATCATTAAACTTTCTAGTACCTCGATCTATTCGAAATAAGTCTCTGTTAAGGAGTAGTTTCTGTTAGAGATTAGTCTCTGCCAAATTGAAGCTTATACTTCTGAGAAAACGACAGGTTTGATTTGTCTGACGAACACAAGGTCTGATTTCTAGTCAGTTTTTAAATATAATTTATGTAGTTTGGTTGTTTGTGATTCCGATGATCCATTAAGATGGTTGCACAATTTTCTTAAAATATTCGCAATTTTATATAGGTTGAAGTCATTGTCTTATAATCAAGAACTTGAGATGTACTGGTTTTCTATTACAATGATATCAATTAACTTATAAGCAATAGTTAGTCCAATCAATTCATTGAACTGAACTCTGATATTAATACTAGTAACGATATCGTTTGTTGCTAGAAAGAAAGAAGGCTTCTAACATTCGAGGGAAGAATAATGCAAAGGACAACGAGTACGCTAGCTCTGTCACCGTGCTAGTCCGGATCGAATTATATAACGATCTTTAAAGCCGCGAGTATAGCCGAAGAAGTGACTGTCGACGACGGTGACTCGGCGATCTGGCATCTTCTTATTATTTATATAACAATATGAAGAGCTGTATCGTGATCGAAACCAATGGAGTCAGATTATTGTCACGGTGTAGGCCAACAATGGCCTCTAAAAACAGTTGAAAAACTCACAACGTCATTTTAGATCTCTAATGTTAATTTAGATATAGTTGAAAATTGAATTGATGGAGTTAGTTTCCATTTTTTAAGTATTCAGATTCTCAGAATCACGTATTCACGTTCAGACTCTGGATCAATTATTTTTATAAAATATTGAAGTTTTAACAAGGTTAAGATTGGACAGGTAATTCAAAAATCGATGGTAGTATAAGTATAGACACAACTCAAGATGCCACCAGAGGTTTGGTAAATACAGAAACATCAGGGCACTGTTAGACTCGTTTATCGTCGACCAAATCGGTTCATATATAATTCATATATTGGAAATGTTAGTCATATAATGGGCAAAATTAATCTTAATTTTTGAAAAACAAAAAAGCTGGTCAAGATAGTAATTCATTTCTCTTAGGAAATCCTTGTCCAAAGGGAACTGGAAATAATTTTGATGAATCGTTTTTCTAAAAGAATTTAGACTTGAGTGAAAATTTCAGTCAAATATTCTGTTTCAAAAGACATGTTAATAAACGTTATACGGAATTCAAAAATGGAATTTATTGATCCCGTATAGTTCGATCAGATATCGGATATGTATTACAGATCCGATTGGCCAATGATGAGTTGTTCTTAGCATGATGATATTATATAAATATTAGAATCAGAACTATAACAACTGAAATAGGATTGCAAGACTTGATCAATCACTGATTATCGAAAAGTGAGATATAAATGCTTACATATGTATAGTATAAAGATTCAAACTGATTAAAATGTAAAAAGTGTAAAGATACGAAATCTTTAGATATCAAGCCGAAATATACATAATTATATAATCTTTCACCATTCTCATGAATAATTCCAATCACAATATTATATATATATTTATCAAATCAACTCTTTATGCATATCGGTGCCATCACAGTACATACATCATCAATCAAACAATATTCATTACAATGTTAATTCTAAGAAAATATCCTGTACGAGTACATATCACCAAACGAAAACCGATTCCCGTTTTACAAATCTTCTATACATATATACACACAAGTACATACGTATATATAAGATACAAATGATTTATTTATACATCTTCTCATTTTTTGTCATCCAAAAATTAACAACAACAAAAAACAGGATAATTCACCATTTCTATTCAAAACACACAGTTCAAATCTAACTGAAAAGGATATTAATGTAATACACAACATGGTATAGATGATGACAACATAAAAAAAAAGGATTTCATAAACATAAAATTATAACAATTGATAATGGCCGACATGCGGATATTATATATTTTTATTTGGAATTAGAATCAACTTAACTCCTTTTTTACCCAGTTGTGAAACCGACATAATTCTTAAAACAGGAATAATATTTTGTATAAAAAGAGATCTGAAGGGGTTGGTTTTATGTTCGATTATGATTTATGTTTGTGCCCTAGTTTTTCAATGAACAAAAAAATTAAACCTATTGTTTGGATTAAAAACTCTCAGGTATTCTCATATTCGATCCTGCCTGCTCGAGTGGTATTTCATGTTGATGTATTTGTATGCGATTGGTTGAAATCGTTTTGATTTAATATTACGATTAGAAATATGATTTTGTTTCGCTCCCTTCCAAAATGCATTTAAGGTTTTGTTCGTTCATTAAATAAATTAAAATAAAATTTTTTCAAAATAATAAAAAATATTAATAAATTAGAAAAAATCTATTTTAATAAGTCGCGTGCGCCTTAAAGAAAAGAATTCCAACCTTCCTTAAGAAAACATATATAATAAAAACACCCTCAACAACAACATGTATTTTTGTAACACATCATAATTTTATGTTTATATGCAAGGAATTTTATGCTTCGTGTCTACATACTCGTACGTACATATGCATACGCATCAAGTGTGTGGAAGTAATTTTCTTTGACAATTTCAATATTTCTTCCTGTTTTATTATTATGATTATGATTATGATTATGTTGCGAGGGAGAGTATACATATATATGTGTATGATATTTATTTTTGACAGCCTGTTGCTGCAATAAATAACAACATCCATACACATATGATAAATGATTTATCGTACTCGTATATATGGGCATTCGAATGTCTTAATTATACATGAGCTCGTTCCTTATACACACATCGTATACGTTACAAACCAATATATAATAAATATGATCCCTTTAGCATGTTCGTCCTTGTGTAAACATCCTTAGAACGATGAAAAATCCTTTCGTTGTTATTTTTTTTCATAAACATATAAAATAAATATTTTTGCTGCGCAGCAGACACAATAGACGCACGAGCTAGCTAACAACAAAAAAAATTCAATAATATTATTGAAAATTTATCTTTTGAAATTGGAAAAATAATATTTTCAATTTTCAATATTTTCACCCCTTCAATATTATGTATATATGACATTGTGAATGATGATCATGATTTGTGATAACAAGAAAATGTGTATGTACGCGACCTTACAATCTTATGAACCATAAATTTATTTGATATATCCTAGTACCAACATTGGAGGAATGACAATATATATAGTAATCGACGTAGTCGTAATAATAATAAATTGATTTGTATTAAATATTTGTTCTATTGACAAAGCATATGTTGGCATAGTGGTTGACTGTTTAGTATACGTGTTTAGAAGTTCAATGGAACATGCACAAAAACAAATTGAATGCATGACATAAACTTCACGGTACTGAATAAACACAACATTTTTAATATAAAAGTTATTTATAGAAATAACTTTTATTAAGACCTGATCATATGTATATATTTATATATATATATATATATATATATATATATATATATATATATATATATATATATATATATATGTATATATATATATATATATATATATATATATATATATATATATATATATATATATATATATATATATATTTATATATATATATATATATATATATATGCATATATTCCACATTTAATTTTTCGGAAGTGCTACTGCATTTGATTTGCAAAGCCCCAGTATGTATGCCATACTGCTACAATGCTGTCTAATTGTTCTAAATCTCAAAAAAGGACGGCGCACTTATTGTTTTAAACAACTATAAAGTTTTGCTATTCTAAACTTAAGATCTCAAACTCTGTACTCAGACAAAGCTTATTCCTTAAAGTTTGCTAATTGTTTGTTGTTTGCATTGAATTATTCTCAACGATATCCTTAGAACTTCAATTTGATTTTCAATGTCAACTGAATGTCAAGAAGTGCAAACCCGCACTTTATCAGAAATACAAAAATACATGGAAGGTTATATACACAAACATCAGTTATTGATCTTATCCATGACGTTTAATTGGCCAAATTGGCTCCATTATTGGCAAAAGTTACTTGATTGTTGGAGTTTATCGAACGAAACATCATCGAACATAATTGTCTATATAATTTTTTTTTTTAATTTAATATATTATTGAAACTAGTCTTTCCAGACTAACCATCAATTTAAATCTGAATTCTTACAAACTAAAATATAATGTGGTCACTGTTGATCCAGCGATGCACAGTACCTGTTCGTTGGTAGGTAGCTGCTCACATATGTACTAACGAGCTCGAAGGGTTTGGTTCTATTAAGTCTCCTAACCAAATGTTCATTATCCAGAAGCCGTCATTATCCAGTAGTCTATATAATGTGGCCACTTTATTACTACATACACTGTAGATTTGAAATTATATACAAATAGTTTTTGTTTGAATACATGTAACGATTATCGAAATGATGACATAGTGTTGTCGAGTCAAATTTATAAAATATTTATTCGATGCAAGGATATTAAATCAATAGTGCGAAAATTTTTTAGGCCTAGTACTATAATCTTAGAAATATACGTCCATGAATAAGTTTGCTAAAAATCTACCATTATACCTTATATGGGCCCATATCGTAATACTAAGTAGCAGATTATTCAAAATAATCTTCTAAAATCTAACCCACCTATAAACTAGACCGTTTCAGATGACATTTCATAACCTAGAGGTTAATCCACAGTTCAACAAACTATGATCTATGCAAAATGGTTGATAAGCTCTGTTTTCAATGACAATATCAATCAAATACAAAATATGTAAAACTTGGAAAAATTCGAAAGTTAAAAAACTGCTAGAATTCCATTGATATGAAATAAATTGTAAGATTTTGTTGTCCTCCATTTTCGAAAGCTGCACAAACAGTGCTACTGTTATAGTATTAGATGCATTAAATTTCTAACCAAAGTTTTATATGGCCTTTCTAGGTGAACCAAAATAAGAAACCAACTAAGAAGCGACATGCGGTAAAATTGAGTATCTGAGGAGAAGTGACACGAATTACAACGTTTTTGCTAAAAATACTGACTCCTGTTTCTGAATAGCACATAGATCATCGGCAGATTGCGATTTATTAACACTAAAATGTACTGCAAGGGTATAACACTATTTAGTATTATACTGGCTGGAATGTCTGAAAACACACATATTCGTACCTCTAACCATACTTTGATTTGTTTTTAAGGAATTGGACACTATAGGTAAGATTATGTTAGCATGATTAACCTTATATACTAGCATTGACATTATTGGTTCATAACCAGACCACTTAATGATTCCTTTCTCATACCATTTGAAACATCAAGAGCTCATGATGAAGCATTGAATGCGTCTGACGTTACTCCCAATGAAATCCATCAAGTGATTTTGGAGAAGTGCTTCTAGATATTTCATTCTACTTTGGACAATACTGAGATAGGTGCAAATCAAGATGAATACTGTTTGTACTTTCTCTAACTATTTACAACTACGACAGTAATCATATATGAGAAGACTGCAAGTCTGTCCGCATGCTTTCCTTTGAGACAGTATCTCGTATCACCCTACAAGACAGTACTTATAGTTCGTTTTCTTTTCATTGTCCACCATACTTACATCATTTCACACAACTCACTGTCACCTTCGAACTTGTTTTATAAATGAGATCAGTTCTGAAGCATTTTGATGGAATCTTGACTTTCCTTAAAAATTCAAATAGTCACCATATTGGTTATTAAATTATATCTTAAGAAACACATAATTTCAATTATTGCAATTAGTTTGGGTTAGAAACAATTCAATAGTCGAAATAGACAGACGCAAGATTACCAGAAAATCTCACACTCTAGTCTCAACATTTAAAGATTCTTCGAAAATGAGGTTAAAACCGTATAGCTCATGACTGCCGTGTTTAACCAGTGGACTAACTCAAATGAAAAATCAGACATATAGTAAATTTTGTGCTACATGCCTGATTATTTTTATGTCAAAGTGATGTTGAATAATCTTGACAAATGACAAAAACTAAACTGTACTGTAGACCAACCATTTATAATTGCTTTCAAATCATATGAAGTCCTTGTAAGTCCTTCCACCTCAATTCGTTGAATTTTTACTTTTACTGAATGAGCCTATTTTGAATTCTATCAATAATGACAAATTAGTTGTTGAGCATTAAAACTCAATTTAATGCATAACTTGCACTTTTATACTGATTGAAAGTATTTGGCCCGATGACACACAAAACCGAAAATTGACTTTACTTTTTTAAGATGTAAAAACATGTGAATTTATCATGAAAGAAATTGACATTTGTACCTTCAGCATATTGAGTAGATAGGACCGATAAGATCAACAGAGATCTTATTTGAATTAACTCCCACATTGCCTTAAGGCCAACATTGGGCAACCCAGGTACATGAGGTAAGAAAACATAAGTTTTATGACCTTTATGGATTTTATAAGACAGCGGAAGCCTGTGAACAACTATAATACGAGTAAACTAATATCCAATAAACTAACAATAGCCTGATGTAGTTCCTAAACATCAGTAAACTACTAAAGGAAACTTTACACGAGGCATATAGAATAAATCAAATGTTATCGGGTTTTTCATTAGCAATTCACATAGCGCAGATGAAGGTCAAACTACGTTCTCTAACCAATTCACAGAACACCAACCATCAAAACTTCAGGGATCTTTCAGGGTTTACTGAAAACCAAAATGACCAAGAAATAAACTGAAATACTAAAACTTTAATTCATAAATTTTGAACGCAGTGCATGATAATCTGTTGGTCCTCAAAATAAATAACATTACCGATCTCTGCTATACATACCAAAAGGTTGCTGATAACCAATTTACCAGAGCTAATTTAAACTACTACCAGAGTTGTTAAATTACATGAAAAATAGGATAAACTATACATTAACTACGTAGTTAATGTAGTAAATGTAGTTAATGCGTATAGTCAATGTAGTTTATATCGTTTTTGAACGTCAAATTATTTAGTTCAATTTCGATTTCAACCTTTTTGTGAATAAAACGTGTTTCAAGTTCTAACAGATTACAAATTACTAATTAGTGAAATTACCAATTAGTATCCAATTTTATTGACTGCACCACAACCGAACAAAAGTCCAAACTTGACCTTTGCTTGGGCAAATTTTTCTTCGGATGTAATATTCCATTTCATGTGGTAGACTCTAAATATTTTAAAGAGTTGATATCCGAGCTGCGATCGTCTTATAAACTACCTTGCCGTCAGACACTGTCTACTACTATTTTGAATACTGTCCATACAGAAATTACGGAAAATGACAAAAGAAGTATTGGACAAGCACAAGAGTCTGTATTATTAATAGATGGTTGGAACAATTCATCCAATAACTCAAAGCAAATTGTCACGATGTTACAAACTACGGATAATAAATTATATTTTTTGGATTCTCACAACTTTACTTGCATTTCGGAGACTGGAGATGAATTAAATAAAATATGTGAAAGATCTATTCAAATGGCAAAGGCGAAATTTGTAACCGAGATATATTGAGTCGTGAGTGACAATGCCAAAAAATTTATGACAATGGGACGAAAATCACATTTTTGGCACAGTACATGGAGTAGCCACACTGGAAAAGGATATAATTGATAAGGAAACCGCTGCAAAAGTAAGAAAAGTACTTGTGTAATTTAAAAATCCAGATATGTAACATCTAGTCATCCAAAATAAGGGATCAACAAAAAAATGCCTGGAGAAACTCGTTGGTGCAGCTTTAGAGATGCATTTTCTTGCTTTGTGAATAATTTATTGACATTTTTAAAAAATTGCAGCGGAACAAACTATACAAAACTTGAAAACCGAAATTATTCAACTAATCTATGATGAGGAACTCCTGGAACGAGTGAAAATACATAATAATGATTTCTGATCCAGTTTGTACATTAATCAACAAAGTACAATCTACATGTTATTCTGTTGCAGACGCTACACGTACACATGATTGGTCCACTTTGAAGGTATTTATTGCAACTTATGCCACTATTTAAAACATGCATCTAGTTAATCTAGATGTACTGTGCATATATAACTTGATGTACTATAATTTATTATTCTCTTAGCTTCCAGAAGAGTATCAAGAACAACTTAATAAAACAAAATCAATGGCTCTAAACCAAGATGCTTTAACATGTGGTACATTATGATGTGGTGGATCAGTTTCTTTTAGATAGTCTGGATAGTAGCGGACTGGACAGCCTTCAACAATTTAAATTAAACGAAGGTATATTTGAAACATTAAAAGTCAAACTGGTAACAAAATCACGGACTTTCTGGTACATAACGGAGGCTAATCAACTATTAAAGATACCAGCATCATCAGCCCAGTTGGAGCGGTTCTTTAGTAACTGGCACATACTCATAGCCTTCGTCGAAATAGATTACAGCCACTACATCCCAAAAATTATTATTATTCATTGAAAATTAATGATAAACATCAAAACGAATTAGAATTTGAGGAAGACACTATTATCTTATTCTGAATAATTGATAGACCATATTATGTCGTTCTTTGAATTTCTGATTCAAATTCGTCTTGATGTTCATTTTCATCACTATTCAAAATAATAAAGAAAACATACCCCGCTTTTTATTTTCGAAACTACACTTTCTTAGGTTTATTCATTTAAATCATAAAGTTATAGTGATGTAGTCAATGAAGTAGTTAATATTGTAGTTAATTGGAAAACTTGAGGTAGTTTTTAGCGTTGTTAACTACTCTGGCTACTACCGATACTACATCTCATCCCAAATACCAACAACTCTGGTTCTACACCATCAACATGTCTTTGTTGAAAAGAAAACGGTTTTGTTCGCGTTGACAATGAAACTAAACTTTATGTAACGCACTGTACAATAAATTTAATCGTAATCGAAACTAATAACGCAGAAAACTTCTTGTTATCATTTTATTTATTAATCGACAGCAAGGATTTGTTAAACTTTACTTTTGTATTCAATAATAATATTTATTTATAACTATATATACTCGTATATGTATGTAAGTTTGTTTTAAAGCATGTTCTGAACTTAAGTAACAACAAATGATACAATTCATATTATTTGTGCACGAGGTGACAAAATAATTGTGTATTAAGTACACAAATGCATATACATACTCCGTATATATAAAATTGTACACAATCGACTCGATATTCTGAAAATAAAATATAAAAAAAAAAAATTTCCGAAATTACATTCGTTCGCATGTTGATATAAGAACAAATAAGAAATAACGATGTATAAGAAAATTGGTAGTAGCCAATGTTGTCAACTACAAGACTAATAAATAAACATAAAATCGAAAATTTCATTTTATTATAAATCAAATGATAAGAAATAAAACGAAATAAATATATAATCATTTCAATATAATATATATAAATTGTATCGGGCGGTATGTTGAAATGCACAAACAACCGAAAATTGGTTTTCAATCGCGACACACACACACCCAAGGTAAGGTGAAGATTTATTTTGCATAATGCCGCGCGCTAATAAATTTCGGTTTATATTCAACGGGGCATCAAAACATAAATCCCACCTTTGTTATAAAGCTATCTACACAAATATGTATTTTGGTGCACCGAAACGTAATCTGGTGCTCATAAATTCTTGTGCACAAATATAATTGTAAATTTTAATTCAAAGAAACCGTTCGTAAGTATAAACATACGAGTATATGATTCATTCGATGTAACATAATATGATTCACATATTACACGTTGTTTGTAATAAAATCAAAAAATTTCCCACTTTGCATTTTGTACCTCGTTGAGACAAGCATCCAAATATGTATGCATATTATATCACGAACAGGTCATAAAGTACACACAACAGTGAATAAAATTGAAAAATTGTCGTCAATAACTAAAATAAATTTAATAATAAATGTAACACACTACATACCAAAACTATATACATATATATATGCATACTGTGTACGAGGTACCCATATACTCATCTTAATAACACATTTCAATTATACATACGAACCTAAATATTTGGCATGGGAAATTTTTATTTTTATTATTAATTTATTTGTGGTTTCTTAATGTACCTATATAAGACGAAGCGAAAGACAAGCAAAAAAAAATTATAATAAATCGAGTGGTTCGTCTCTTGGTCTAGAGGTAGGATATACATGCTCGTATAAAAACTAGAAAAAACCAAAATCGATTTTTATTTTATTTATTTAAGATTTATATATTTGATTAAAGTTATGAATTATAATTGGCATTAACATAGTGATTCGTGATCGTGAGAAAATTCGATTATGGTGTTAATTCAAATGAAAATGGTATAATGACGAAATAGGCACAATATGATTTTAATTATTTTATAACGATCTCTTGGGACATTTGAAAATGGTTTGGTGTTGCACATAACCTACAATATATATATATAGTGAAAGTAGCAGCTAGAAATTTAGTTTGGGTATGTTGGTGGATATGAAGCACGTTCGAATCATATGGAGGTAGTTGAGAAACCATCAATTTTGGAGAAGATCAAAAACATTTGGTCTGAATATACATATATAGCTGAAGCTACCACTTTCGAGAGTACACTGAGTATTGTACGCAATATCGCCCATGTGGCACAGTGGTTAGAACACTGCGAGAGGTACCGGGTTCGATTCCCGATAGGGGCAGGATGCGAAAAGGGATTTTCGTCTGGGGCGGTACGATCGGTGATGAGAATGAACTCATCTGAGGTTAGAATCCGTGTGCAGTCCCATCTTCCATGTCAGTACTATAGGCTGGCATGGAGCTATGCAATGTGCAGATGGTTTCTACGGACCTATCGCCGGAACGTACAGTAATATAGTGGGAAGTCACAATGGGCCTTTAGAGCCTGAGTGACAGACAACACTACAACAACAACAAAAAATGTATGCAATTTGCATTATTAAGGAGTTCCATAATAATGCCATACATACTCTTGAGTAAAAGTGTAAGAGAATGATGAATATCATGTTTAAAAACGCAATACCAGAAATATTTCAGAGAATCTGAATATCATATTTTAAGCCAGATCTCAATATTCAATGGAAAGTGTTGAGTTATGGATTAAATAAAATGTTTTTAAATTAATGATTCGAGTATTCGTTAGTCGTACTCCCTAGCATCTAGCTTTAATTGTTTTTCCATTAGGCTACTATATAATATATATATTTTAGAATTACCATATAGTAAAAATTATCCCAGTAAGCCACTACATCTCTCTTCTTGTTTTAAGACTTACAGCAGTACAGCTTGGAAATGGTTTCATATTAATTCTTAGTTTTGGTATTGCGATAAACTGCGACACTTCAGATTGATCACAGTTATCAAGAGGTGCTGACGGCTTGCTTAATTGACGGGTCATTGTTATGTCAATGTCTTTTTCATCCGACAACGTTACATTACTAGGATCAGTTAAAGAGCACAACTTGAAATGGGTTATATTATAACTGTCTTCAATTATCAGCCGTTATTGTTTTCGGAAGACCCAATAAAAAAATAGTTTGCCCAGATGTCCTATTGTTTCTTTAGCGGTGATTCTTTCAGTGATTATTACATTTTTAAATCTACTGTAGTATTCAATGACTACTAAAAGATAATGCCCAGAAGGCAACGGACCACAAAAATCAATAGGTATTTCGTTCCAGGGTGTTTTTGGATATTTTCTCATTTTCATGGGCTTAAAAATATCAACAGACGTTACTAGGCTGCACCCATGACAACTCTTAACGTAATCCTTTATATCATCATATCTATTTTCGGCCAACAACTGCTTTCTGATAACTGAAGGAGCAACAATTTTTGTACCTTTGTACAGTGATATAATCATTGGTTTTTGCTTTCAACTCTTGGAGAAATTTCCAAGTTTTGTCTCCTATTATATTTTTGTTTGATCCTGAATCTATGCAAGCATCAATTGCCACTCCCCCGATTCGGCAAGAAATAGTGTCGTTTGATAGTCATATATCATTTTTATCGTCAATCAATCAAATTTTTTTAGTTTTAGTGTCATATCGCGGGCGCTTGGTATTTCTACTGGCGCTGATGTTATCATTGTTTTTAAGTTTGCGAGTGCGGCACTATTTTTCATAATGCCCAAAAAATTCACCCTCACTCAACTTTCATCACCACCATCATGAGATCTTCGTTCACAACGAAAACACTCAGTCACTCGTTTTTTCCCTATTCCGAATAATTCCCCGTCAATATTGGTTTTCATTCAACTTTTGAATGTTTTCGTTGTTGGGTTGAAAGGCCCGTTTTTCAACTGTAACTGCTTCTAGAGCTCTCGCATGTATTAAAACATTATCAAGACTAAGTTCATCGGTTTTTAAGATGTAGATTCGCAATTTCCATTATTAGTTGACGTTATTTGATCTCGAATATACTCATCGATGTTATTCTTAAATTAACATTTGTTGGCTTGCAATTGTTGCGCGGAACGCAAATTGTTCGACGATTTCATCAGAATTTTGTGATAATCCGAAAAATACTCGTCTTTCGTATGCTTGACTGCTTTCAATTTATCCACAGCCACTTTATATACGTCAGTGCCTGGTAAAAATTTAGCCAGTTTAATTTGGTCATCTTTAATTTTTTTTAATTTTTTTTCTTTTCGACATGTGCACTCATGAAAATCATGCACTGCTCAAAACCATGGAAATTTATCGTTTCCTTTTTTTACTTACATACACATATACACACATACATATACAATTTATACTTTTGGTGCATGCAATTTATGCATGATTTTCGAATACTCATATTCATATTGCATACAGTATATGCGTATAGACAAACATTGTGATTTCCAAATGAGGTTATCTCATTTTCAAAATTTCTTGTATGTCTTTCACTCTTACCTTCGATTTTCCTGTTGATTTACTTACTTATATGTATAGTGATTTTTTTATCATCGTCGCCAATCTTGAGTTATGGATTAGAGTTACCACATAGTAACAATTATCCCAGTAAACCACTACAAAAAGTATGCTTGATATCATTTAAATTATTTAGAGGTGCAATGATCCTAGAAACCAATATGTCCATTTCATTAAATAAACATTTACTTCAGAAAATTAATTGTTTCATTAACTGTATGACATGAGGCATCATATTTGTTAAATCAGATGTCGTTGTGACGGTCAGGCCCAATAGTAATAAACAAAAATCGAAAAAAATTCGAATCAACTTTAATCTGTAATTCGCTAGAACTGCTGCAACCTGACTCACAACATATACCAACACAATGCAACTAATATCAAGTCCAGACGCATATATGACTGATGAGATGGAATTGATATTTTCGATCACACAGTTATTCAATGACGAAATCAAATCGAAACTGGTCTTGCGAAAAAACATTTCCGATTTACAAAGATATACATATGCCATGATACAGTCAAATTGAAAAATCCTCTACACCTTCTTAACAGTGCTGAGTTGTTTCATTGTTGATTCCCTAGCGCCTTAGTTTATATTTTGTCAATCAATGCCATTTTGGTTAAAGTTCAAACATAACTCTCACACTTTTACGCCGCAGCCCAGCATTACAAAATGTAATATCCTACATTGGTGACCCCAACGATCCTGTTTAAGTAAAAAAAACCTTCTGGCACTACCCTACCGCTTCTCAATGTTACAACACCTCTCCTGCTAACATGGAATCAAGATTGTATACTGCAACTGCTGTTTAGCTCTCAATCACTGCCATCTCGGTTCAAATTGAAGCATAACTACCATCACTATGACATACAGCCCAACATTATCTTTTTCATGCGATATAAACAATGTTGAGAGAAAATTAATTTAGCATTACTTTATATAATGAGATCGATTGATGTGGTCCCCAGCATTTGTTATCAACGAAAATGGACCAATGCTCACATCCAACCAAACAATTTCGTCACTAAAGGAGAGTTTTTGCCAAAATCAAGCACGTTCTTAAACCCAATAAGTGATATCTACGCTCATTACAAAATCATTCAGCTGTAACTCTTGAGTTAACTAACTATTTTGTGGACGTAAACTAAAACCTTTCTTAAAACACGATATGCTGATGTTCAAGAAATAGGCCTGAGGTCTACGCTAAATTATAAATTTGAATTCAATTGCTTTCTGCAAGACGATTATTTCAACCAAAAAGTTCACGAGTTGAATTGTGTATCTATTTTTGATAAATTATCTGAAATAATTGAAGATAGATTTTCAGTATTTGCACAACAGAATGTCAAAAATTGCACAAAAAATGCCGAGCACCTCTATTGGATAACTCGTAAGAAACCCAAATTCAGATAATTCAATATGACAATCCGATATTACATCACAGACTGAAGTTGCATATATTAAAGAGAAAAACGAAATTGAGTTGTAAAATTATGTGAAGTGTCGCTCTCGTGGCAGATAAAGTAGCTTACTTGCTTTGTCATTCGGGGGTCTCGGGTTCGATTCCCGAGGTGTTGACGATTCATCAATCTCGATTGGGTGTTTTTAATCTGTATGTGTATGTGGGTTGAACCGTGGGCCTCTAGTGGCATTGAGTTCTGGAATTATTTCCGCCTTCTTTAATTAAGCTCTGAAGGCAGAAAGCTTATAATCCGCAATTGGTTAATTATTGAAGTATGATGTTCTAAGTTTGTTATACAGAAACAATCATAATATAGCCTTAAGTTATTTTTATTAAATGGTGGCTAGTCGTCGGTTGTAGCTTACTGGATAAGTGAGTTTCTCATCACGCCGTCGTCGCTTTTTCGATTCTGGCTGTTGACCAAAAACTAACATGCACCGGATGATATAAAAAGCGTTTATGGGCAAAAGCATTTGTTGCTGATATTGGTTGCTGAATTGTGTTTGCTCCTCTTCACTTCTGAGTTTATTAAGTTTCCAAGATAAAAGGAATATAAATAGTTAGTCTATACGAATGACGATGTAGGGTGCTGAAAAGTCTGATAATGTAAGCTACTAATTCTTCAACGAGATAAAAAAGCACGCTAAGGAATTTATTTTGAGCTAAGGAACTACTTGAGATTGAAATCTGGGAAGGTAAAAAATCGAACCTTAAGCGATTATTTGTATACCCAACTTCCATTCTACACTCTATACACTAATTTGTTTCTTATCTTTCTAATCTGTTTTGGGGCGCAAGGCACTCCCAACTCTTTCACAGTTTGTTTATTTACGTTCTACCTTACGTCATTACAGTCAATTCGAGAACGTACCTATTTGGACTAGACACAACACAAAAGAAGGTCTCTTTCTCTTCAACCCTTGAAGATACTTCTGAGAACACATACATAATTGCAAACTGTGCATTGACTCCCGGTTTTCGATTAATAATTAAATGAATATTCTCGATTAAATTTCAATTTGAAAATTTTGAAATTTAGGCAAAATTTTTAGGTGTACATTTGATAAATAATTAAAACAAACTCAACCCACTGGGTTAAACAGCTTTCATTGACAACTGTACAGAAACAATTTACCTGCGACATAACTCGAGACATATTCGAACTTAAACATAGACAGTAAGTATGCAATTTCATGTGACACAAAATTATTGATCAATTACTAAGAATATCTATGCTGTGATCCATTCCTATACACACATTCTATATAAACCCCATTAAAATTTGCCAAAGCTGTATAACAGCAACAAAGTTTAATGTAAGGTAAATATCTCATTAAAAATTTGTTAAACAAAATTAAATAAAGATGACATCCAAGGACAATTCTGTTCTATTTAATAAGACAACAAAAGATTGTTATATACACATCAAATTACCAACCTGAGGGTAGGATCTGTACCTCGCTCATGTGTGTGTGTATATATATAATATACATTACCATTAGTTCTTAAGTCGTCCTAATTGTAAGTCGAGTGAAAAATTGAAGATATATTGTCGTTAATGTTGTAAATTGGATTTAGAACGACATTTATATTTATTTCTTATTAATAATGTTGAAGAATCAATGTGACAATAGATGACAATTGTATATACAGATGTTCCGTTCGAATACGATAAAGGTAAATTTTGCTTGAGGAAGTATAAATATCTATATCGTTGTTACGAAGCTCTACCCATAAACAATGTCTCAATTGCATCGTTTTTTGTACGCGCGCAAATACAAAAGGTTTTATTAGTCCTTCTTAATAATTGATATAAATAAATAAATACAACATAACCTCAAAATAATAAAAGAAAATATTTCAAGAGGAAATATGACAAATATAATATGATAAAGAAATGCAATCTAATATTTCTTCTATTGTCTGGTCGGGGGGTATACACGTTGACAATCTTTTGTGCCTATGTTCACAATTATTAAATACATAAAAGGATAATAGAACAAGAAATATGTCCTTTTGAATTATTATATAATTATTATATTTCATAAAAAGGACAATACAGGCATTACAAAAAAATATTAATTTCTGCCCCATTGTGGTTGACAATTATTATGAGATTTTTGTGAAGGTTGTAACCTTGTAGATAAGAAGAACTTGATGTAAAATTAGCAATATCACCTGTTAGAAATGTATATGTCCACATATACTTAGAATATCAACACAATGATTTTTAGTAATTGTTTTACAGCATCTCTTTTATATAACCACTTGTCCGACCGATTGGTAAGTTCGTTATAATTCCTGTTTCTCTCTTGGCGGAAAATTTTTGCCCAATGTTTTAGTCCGTACAAGCTTGTCTTCAATATCCTGATAAGTAACCCGTTATTTTATGTAGCGATTTAATACGTTACCCGTGATTTCGACATTGTCGTCTCTAACTCTAAAGACACATTTATTATGAATAAACTTTGGGTTACCATTACATTACACTACACTAAATCAAGAAGCAAACGCTTATAATATTATCGTTATAACCATTTAACGTCTTTTGAATTAAGATTTCTTCTTAACTCGTTTGGTAACTATAAGAACTGCTCCAAAATAGCAATAATCTTCACTGAATACAGTGAATAGTGTTGACCCTTCCCATACCCCCAAATATCCTATAGAAGGAACGGTAATTGCTAATGATTAAATGCCCAACACTGATATCAACGTCTTTGCTCAGCGCATTGTCAATAATCTGACACAAACATTATGATACAAAGAATCAAACCCCCTTCATCGACTGTTTCGTTATGTTGGACAAAACGATATGTCAATTTTACTTACTTTATTTCGAAATTAGGAGCTAACACTGGATCATCGAACTCTATTGCGGGATATTGTTTTCAGATCTTCCCATGTTTTTCCGTGTCCTTTCACTTAAACTAGCATCGTCCTTTTTCAAGTCATTATTAGCTTTTCGGTTTTCATCCTCGTATAGTGGATTTTATTCAAATAATATCCATGTTATATCATTCGGAGGTCTTTAACAGTGATTCATCTCGATTAGCGCTTACTGATTTCGGTTTCAATGTCTATTTGGTTTGTTTACCGTAGAAGCTCCTTATTTTTGATCTTATCTGTTAACAAACACCTATAGTCTCTGTGTAAACTTCTGTGTGTGTTTCCTTGTTCACGCTATACTTGAACCATGTCGAACGTTTGGTTTTTGTTACACGTTTGGTTTTTGTTGCAAGCAAGGTATACGAATTTCTCAACCTGTTCCATTGGGATATTATTGAAGGTGGCAGCAAGTCGGAATGCCTATGTGTTACAAGTATAGCAAACAAATATCAACTGCGTTGTTCAGATCAATGAGTCATGTTTGTAGTCCCCATTGAATACCATTTGGATGTCGAGTTTGCGCATGATGCTATTTAGCGTTATTAAGAATAGAACCGGCGATAATACACATGCCATGGCTTACTCTAGCGAGAAATTGCAGTTTTGGCTTATTTCGCAAAGTTCCTTCAAGATTGTGTTTCGACTCATTATGTATGTTCGATGTCTACGAAGAGTATAAGTACAGTGCTGAAGTCCATCTGTTCGACTGTTCTATGTTGATATCCGTATTGTTGATATAATCTATATATCCTATTCCTGGCCTAAAGACAGCTTATTTCGCTCTTAGTTATTGGTTGATTAACCATCGCTTATACTTTTATTGAGTACTGAGATACCTGTTCAGTTCTAGCATTCTCTTAGATCGTATACTCCACACTTTGACATTGAATAATTCTGCTGGTATATATTATCTGTAAAAGCGGCCTCATTATCTTTCAGCTGTTGAATCACAGTTGTAACTTCTCACTCCGTTCGTGTATGAGGGTTGATAGTTTATTAGGATGAAGTATTTAGTTGGATAATATTTAGATGCAACTCATGTATGGTTAGGATTTAACCGGTCAGCACATAGATTCCGGTTCGATGGAATTTTTCATGGAATGAGATATTGTTTTAAACTAAATTTTTGTATTCTGATTCAGTGGGATGAGAAAACAAATTCCACTAATGTGAAATGAAATGTCATAATTTTTCGTCGTACAATTTGGTAGTGGAATAAACAAAATGAAAACTTCTAGTACCAAAAAAATTGGCAAAAAGGTTACTCTAAACCAAAAAAAAAATGTTAGTAACATATTTAGAGGAAAATGTGAATTTAGCTCGTGGAAGGTAAGTTATAACTGACATATGACGTGTTAAATTAAATCTAATTTCTATTTGTAAAATTGTCTTGTACATATTTGCTTTTATTATAGATATGATAGTATGGATGGGAATAAGGAAATGAGGGATAAATGGAATAAGGTGGCGGAATTATTAAACGGAGCCAAAGGTGCGAATAAGGACGGTGAAAAGTGGAAAAAAACTTGTACGTATTTAAGGTATGTTATAAAATTATATATCTTCAGTTTTCGATGAAATCAAATTTCAGACTGCACGTTAACAATAAAGTCGTAGAGATAAAAATCATGATCAACCGGAGTGTATTAGGACGACAAAAATTTTACCCGATTTGGAGGAAAGGATAATTAATATTAAGAGCTGCAACGCCGTTGTAGGGGATACAAATGCGGCATATGAATATGGCTTACCCAATGTAATTAGATTAACAATAATGTTATTCACTTTACTTATATGATTTTTATTTTTAGAATTTATCACGAATGGATTATCTTCCACCAGCTTCGTCGTCATCATTTAATGATGGCACTTCACCATCAATACCATCATCCAAATCAATTTCATCAGGGTCTTCATCAGTGCGACACAAAAAAAGCGCAGACCTCGATAGCTAGCGGACGTAATGGAGGAGTACTTGCTAGTCGACAAAAAGCGAAATATGCTTTTAGAACGACGACTCCAACTAGAGGAAGAAAAAATTAAAGTTGAAAAAGCAAAATTGGAGGCTTTGAATGAAATGTATCAAATAATAATGCAAGAAATATTTTATATTAAAATATGGATTCAAAATTATTAAAAATATTCCTGGATTAAATCGTCCCTTATTCTCCTACCATCACTTAAATGTTGAGATTCTACAGATTCGACTTCACCAACATCGATATCAAATTCACTGATGTTAACTCAATTCATCACAAAAATATTGTGTAAAACACAACATTCGCTAATCACGCCACACACTGATGTGGAGTAACCTCCCTTTTGAGAGACATCGGAAACGGCTCTTTAACACTCGAATGCATCGTTCCACACAATTTCTTGTTGCCTTATGTACAACAATATAATAATCTTCTTTATCACTACTTGTATTAGAGGAAAGGGGACATCACTATCAGCCATGGAATATATAAGTATTCATACAATTAAACAGTGCATATTAAACGTTTAACAAGTAACCAAAAGTTTCTCTCGCCTATCTCGTACAACTGGATTAGATGCAGTTGTAATAGAGACGATTTCCAAATAAATGCATCATGTGCTTGACTTCTTCCGCAGTGTCCGTTGTACCATGGGAGCATATGCAATTTTTTACATTATGACGTCCTTCGATTCCAGGTTTGGGAGCATTGAATCCAACCCTCCAGGACTATTAAATAAGTCATACTGTTGCCGAGAGTGAAGATTTGGCTATTGGACTGTATTTTCTTTTTTTATATCTATGATGCTCCCAAGCGCTCACCCAAATTTGAACTATAGATTTGGCCTCCTTTTTAATACGTTTGCCGCGTGTTCATATGTTAAATTGACACTGTAGTCGAAATGGTATTGCCCCAAATATAGTTCAATTGTATTACATTGACAGTGTAAATAATCAAATCTAAACCTTCCAAAAAGTAAATGCAATAGTTGGCAGATACAGTACACGTTGTTTGAACGAATAGTGGATTCCATCAATTTTCATTGTATGTTACCAACCACTCCCATCTGCCTAAATTCGCTGTTTGGACCAAATTAGTTTGAGGCTGCTCGAATGAAGCAATTAACTAGTGGTTTATTGTTGATTGCAAATTTCGTAAAGTGTAGGTTATAATAGCAATTACGAAGGAAGTACTCTCTATAGAGCCTTTAAAAATTTCACTTCACAAAATACCTGCATTACTCACCCCATAGCTTATAGCCTAATATGGAATTTGTGAAATTATTGTAAGCGCAACTATTCGACATCAATATTGTGTTTTCCATTAAGAGATGTTGATTGCCAAGATTAGATTCAAAGTTACATAATTCAATGTTATTGTAAAAGCAACAGTACACATTTGCTAGTCTCTCGATTCCTTCGTCAGCTAGAAACTTCATAAATTGTATAGGAAGTTAAGCTGAGTGAACGTTACTTGAGTGATTTATTAAAGTAACACGATTGACGAATTGTGAAGACTGGTAACACTGATCTCATAACTCTTCAAAATTAAATGGGGCCGACTGTATAATTTAAGGCCTGAAACACTTAAATAATTTTGTAAGCGGCTGTATTAGTCCTTAATTGTTTCCATTTAATGTTTCAGAGATTCAAGTGAATTTCAACTTTAAAGACCCATAAACGTCTGGCAATGGCATTACTAATTACGAACTTTTGTAAGCTTTTATTTGCAGTGTTAAACAACATAATTTAAGATATTGCAACATAATATAAAATCATGGATTCTTTTGGATTCAAGCCACGTTTTGTCACGAATTTGAAAACACCAACCTTAAAAGGTTTAACGGCATAACGTGCATTATCTTTCCTTCATGGCAAAGTATGGTTCGATATTACAACAGGGTCTAATTCGAGATTGGTACTAGAGCCATTCTCTACCGATTTATGACTCGAATAAAAAACTGTCATAAAATCCGGGTGGGCTGTCGAAATGCTAACGCAGAAGGGTATATCAGAACAAAAATTGTTATTCTTCCATCTTTTTATTACATTGATATATTAAATTATGGGTGTGTGTGTGTGTGTACATACGCGAAATGACAATAATTTACGACAAGTAATTTGAAATATCATAAATTTATATTTTATTTCTCCGGTTTTTATTATTATTTAGTTTGAATTTTGTGCAGAAAAAAACTATTTTTTTCCAGCTCGAAACGAGTGTGTATATATAGTGTATACGTACGAGAACAGCACAAAAAACCAAACCATCATCAACATAATGTATGCGCGTATCAAGAAATGTATCATATTTAAAGTTTATTTATTTTGTAGTTTTATGAATTTATTACTGATTTTTTTTTATATATATTTTGTGTTGCTTATTTATTTATCTGAGTTGTTAAAATAAAATAATTTTTTTTTGTTCGTTTCGCTTATACGATAAGTATGTTCGAGCATATATAAATATTTATAAAATAATAATTCACCTGCTGCATAAAATGTACATAATCGTATCTTTGGTGGTTTTACACTTCTTATAGCGTATAAGACCTCACGCGCATTGTGTTATGTGGTCGTGAACAAGTCTCTACATACAGCTAAACTGAATATAGATCGCACATTATATACACTAATTCGATCCAATTAATATCGTTTATAGTGATTTCATTCCGCCAACATGAGGGTTCAATTAATTTAACAAATTCATGCTATTCACCCATAAATTATTATCAAATATCATTTCATCTGTTATCGAAAATTTAATTATTAATTTATGGGAATTTAAAATTTTATTGAAACATAAACTTCACTTCCCTCAATAAATCATTATGTGTAACGATCGAATTTGTTAACCGCTAAAACCATCCGTTCGATATACGAGTATGTGTATATATGTTATGATGATGATACCCTTAAAATTTTTATTATTATTTATAATTAATAAAAACTCTATATCGTATAAGTGTTGTACTCTATACGGTTTCAATTTCACATCAAGAATCGTTTCCGTCTTTTTTCTGTTGTTAAATTTACAGTGTTTTAGCCTTTATGACCTTAAAACGTATTGATTTTCATATGGTTGGAAATTTAACCGTGTGTGATAAATGCTTTTGGCCCTATAGATACGCTCATATATTTAAAACGTTTATATGTCTATGTTATTCAGTAAATTGTAACACTCTCAGCTCGATTTGTTGAATCCAGATGGCATTGGTTCCGATTTAAGCCAAAAATTCACAGATAACAATTGCATTATGCTACCTTACTGTGGTGCAAAATTCACAAATTATTAACCCACAATTCCTGAGGGGGTCTTTTACGTAAATTCTATATCGGATCTCGAAAATCGAATGTTAGTAGACGAATTTAAATTAAATAAAATGTAGGAAGTGTTAGTGAGTTACAAAACGCATTATTGCTAACTTCATGTTCGTATTTGACGAGTTCAATCAAACAATTTCATAAAAGGAAATTTTTTCATAACAGTACACCAGATGCTTTTTCGTGCAATGTCTCAGAACGCTCATTACTACCTGTTGAATGTCTGATCTTCCGACTAGAAACATAAAGTACAACACTGTTCTTATCATTGCGAGCCATGCGAATAAGTGTCATACTAATAAATCACGCCCCATCATATGACTGATTTCAGCCTCCAAAAGCAGGTATAGCGATATATATCTAAGGCGATCTACCACTAGGTTCGTCGTCGTCAACGGAATCAAGACCCTTTCTAAAACGTCTATGCCACACTAAAACGTTTGAATTCGAAAACGATGTTTTCAAGGTCATCAAATCGTTGAATCTGTTTAAACATACTCTAATACAAACTCTTTGTATGAAAGGGCGATGATGTTACGAGAGAATATTGTGATAAAGAAGAAGTTCAAGTTTTCAGTGATCGAAATTGAGTAGAATTGCATTAACAAATATTAGACTTGAATACGGATTTATTAATCACAACGAAGTATATGGAATTCAACAATTGGAGGATTTATCATTTGTTTTTGATATTTGTCAACAGTGATGGGAGATGATATGGAATATGGTTACTACAGTTTGATATGGCTACCATATGTATGAGCTATATAAATGCCTATATAATCGTATATGGGGATCCCGCAGGCAGATTATATATATTTGACTTTTACACTATCAGCTCGATTTGACTCAAAATGATCAAAATAAGGCCTTGTTATTGTCTGATCTTCCGATTAATTGTTTAAATCCACTCCCCATACTGATATATACGATTGGAATGCACATTCTCCTAAGCCATATCTCTGACGACGTCAGAACCGTCCCGTTTACCCTTGGAAATTGAACACTTTTTCAACAATATCCATGTCGAACGAAATCAAGTCTACTTCTAAAGCTATCATACCACAATTTGATTTCGAAAACTATCTTTTCAAGGTCATCGTATCGTTGAATTTAGGACACAAAATTTAAAATAATCTCTCTGATGTAAAGTTGAAAATTTGGATAGAATGTCGATGAGAAGCGATTATGTATAGTTTGGCATGAGCGACGACGACGATATTATGACAGAATGTTGTGATACAAAAGAAGTTCGGGTTTTCGGTAGTGCAGTTCCAGATCAATATGTACTAACCGAAACATTTCGGATGCAGTGGCTTTTCGATTAATATTGATTGGTGACTCCAGTGAATTTTATTAAACACAACGAAAGATTCGTTAACGATATGTTATAAACATGGATACTTATGCGGTGTCTGAGTTTATATCTAAAGCAAATATTAGAAGATAAACCAAAGAATACGAGTACATTGCCAAACTCTAAGCGAGATTGGTATCAAATCCAAGGATTGATTCCACTATACACATGAGCAACTAGTTAAGATGTTACATTACTCTTTGCTTGATACTTATCGTCTAAATTATTGAAATCATTCAGCAAGGGAGTGGATGGTTCAGAATATGGTTATCACAGTTTGTTCTGCTTACCATATAAATGAGTTATATAAATGTCCTATATACAGTTCTTATGCTCGACATAGTTAAAATATTATGTTGATCAATATCAATTAACAATGATCCACCCAGTTTTTCGAAATGCCGATATATTGAAGAGGCCCAAAGTGGCTCATCTGATGGAACTAAGTACTTAATTGGCCTGATACTCATACATTCTCATAAATCGTATACATTTGCGTAAAGGTTTTAATTTAAAACAAGAGCTCCTTCTTTTAAATAATGGGCGTATGGTGGCCAGCTTCTCTTAAAGCTGGCCATCACACGCCCACTCCATACATAAGTACAGGTCTTACTACGGAATAGCCAGTGTGCCAGCTCCGGTTTCAGGTCCCACCTCTTTCTACACGAGTACATGGCTATATATTAGCCTTGTTTACTCTTATAAATATCTTCCAGCTAAGCTTACTGTCCATTTACGCCTAGAAATTTTGCCTTGACAGTAAAAGCTATAGTCTCTTGCCATTTAAGAGAGGTGGATCTACTACCGGGATTAGCTAATGACCAGTCCACATTTGATGGCCCAACTCGTAATGATTAGGAGGACATTTAGGATTACCTCCTGCAACGTGGTTAAATATTTACCAGAGACAGCTATATCTACATCATCTGCATAAGCAATCACTCCGATCCCCTCTCTCTCCAGCTCTAACAGCAATCCATTGATTGCTTTGTTCTAGAGGAGAGGAGACAAGAAACATTTCTGCGGGGTTTCCTTAGTCATCCACCTCCAGATGGTGGATACCCCCAGCTCCGAGTTAACCATCCTGCACCCAAGCATGTGATTGATTAACTCACTTACATCCACCCATATATAGGAGGAAAAATCCCTCCAGAATTGTCCCCGTCTTTACATTCTCTTCATAATATCAAGGAACGCCTCCATACAAAACTCTTGCGAGAATATGAATTGAACTTACTATAGAGCATGCAGAGCTGTGTCCACAGATTTCTTTTTACAGTAAGCATCGTGAGTCTGGGCTCAGTCACTAGGCTTTATTTTTGTGCGTATATAGATATCCACCAGCTTTTCCAAGGGTTTCAATAGAAAGGATGATAGAGTTATTGGTTTGGTCTTTTTGGGTAGGCTTGTGAGCATTTACCCGCTTTCGGAATAAAGATCAGTCCTTGTCATTGCTATCTGTAAATTTTCTTACTAAATTTAATCAGCTTCTAAGTAAAAATCTGTAGTATCACATAATGAGTCTTGACTGTGCAGGTTAAATGTCGCATGTTTCTACTTCGACTATATAACAAAAACGA
The DNA here is from genome assembly GCA_963932295.1 of Tipula lateralis. Lineage (NCBI taxonomy): Eukaryota > Metazoa > Arthropoda > Insecta > Diptera > Tipulidae > Tipula > Tipula lateralis. The sequence continues at coordinate 192,410,408 of OZ010736.1, read as the reverse complement.
ATTTAAACTATAGACTAACCAATTTATTCTTACACTACTAGTTATAACAGAGCTCTTCCAGCTTGCTGTGATGGTTGAGGTTTGAATCTTCTAATTTCATTTATAAGAATTCTTTCTTGATTAGATACAAGAGAGTATATTTCAATGAGGTGTCTAAGGATTCTCTTCTGTTTTTCACTCGCCTTCAGTTGTCGTTTACTTTAATGAGGAGAGTCTATTTTTCACAGCTGGGCACATCTCACCTAAGCCAATTGCTCAAATTAAGACAAAACAACGATCTGTGGCATTCTTTTACTTGAATAACTCATTAAATTGGACCATGTAACATGTTTGCTATCTAAGTGTTATTTATATGAGCGTGCAGCCTATATTGACGGCCAGTGCTGAACAATATCAAAATGAATGCAGCAGCCCACTATACACACTTATCATAAATTAAACCGAATAATCTAAGAATATTATTCTATAGCAGCTACACATGGGTCCATTAAACGTCTTGTTTATTTAAGGTCTCGTGCTTTGTCTAAAATAACAAACCTCATATTAATATCTATTCAAAATCTCAATTCTATTCTTCAATTCTAATCTGTCGCATACATGGACAGTGTCCATTCTATATATAATATATAAATCTCAACAAAAGTATTAAAAAAAATATTTTATTCTAAAAACAACATCCTCCTAATCTCTTAAATCTCTTAATATACTGTAAATCGCCAACAAACAAACCGATTTAGAGATGAAGATATTCCAACCCAATATTTTGGTTAGATCAAGATCAATTAGTGGTGTGGTATATATATACTCTCATTTTCTAGGTAGAGAAATATTTATGCTTATTAGATCAGATTAGACGGATTTGCGATTGAGACAAAAAAAAAGTAAACGATCTGTGTGCTCGATATTAATATTCAGAAAATTGTTGAAATTCTTAAAAATCCTTAATAATTATGGATATGAAACCGATCTTAGTGACAACTGGAATTGTACCAAAAAAACGAACATTCTATTTATATCTTAACTATATTACAACAATTTTTTTGTCGACGGTTATAATTTTTTATTCGAATTAACGAGTCTCGCGAGACATCATTATATAATTAATTGATATTGTCGTCGGTTGTCGCATCGTTATATTGTGACGATGCGCGCATATTTTTGTTAAGTTATCGGTTTTTGGATCTATTAATTTTTATTAACTGCTGTCGAAGCCCTACCAATTTCAAAATTAAGTCAGGTTCGTATTAAATGAGCCCTATACATATATCGTCAACCAAATATACTTTCTCTATGTGCACAGTGAAATTTATACTTGATACATATCTCGTGCATCACCAGTATACACATAAGACATAACAGATAAAGGAAATATAATTTTCATATTGTCAAACAAACACAAAACAAAAATTCCGAAATAATTTATCTCGATTTCATTACATATTTTTCTGTTTTAAGATTTAAATAGTTCGTTTTGTTCATCTTCAATGACAGGAAATAACAATTACAAATTCATTTGTCGGTCTATAGGAAAATAGAAAAAAAATTGGAAAATTGAAAGAGAAATGCTTTTGTCGTTGAATTGCAAGATGTGTAAATTGATGTACTTGTTTTTCCCCGTCGCTTGGCCCATTGTTCCGAAATCTGTTAGTTCTAATGAAGTCCAAAATATCCCATCCTTAAGGTCGTCAGTGGTCATCAAATAGGAATTGTGATCCAAAGCAGTTCGACTATAGGAAGGGTATGAATAACAAGAGCACAAGAAGTACACAGAAGAACAGTTTCTTCTTCTTCTCCCTCACACTATAGGGAGCAATGTCACGTGAGAATGCCCAGCAAAATCCTTAAAGTACGTCTATCATAGTTTAAGAACGACTGGGTTCTTTGCACTGATCGAAAGAAGATTTTGGACAGTCGATGATATACGGCTATCCCATCTCTTTTGGTGTAGATCGCCAAAGTGATAGTCAATTTCTCGTTTCAGAGATAATTACGTCACTCCTAAAACAGGCTCAGGTTCCACAACAGTGGAAGCCACACCTGAACGGAGCAATTTGTCAGCCAATGTATTTTGATAGGATCCAGATACGACGATATCTGTAGTTTATCTCCTTTGCAAAGAGTGCTGCTCTCAAAGTTGCAGTAATGTCCGCCTTAAAACAGTAGCGTACCTGCCAAGGGGGATAGATAATTCGATCTCAAGATTTTGTAAGTATAACCAGGCACGAGCTAAAATACAGCATACTTATCTGTCAGTAAAGATCGTCATACCATCGCTGGGTATGATGAACTATTATAGTCATATGTGTGATTTCCGATACTAGTTACCCAAACTAATTTCCCGAAGACGTGCTTCGTCACCATAGTGTCCGAATGCACGTGCGCAGTTGGGTACCGGCCCACCTCCCTCCATATTGGACAATGCCCAGAAAGGCTAGGAAGATTGTCATTGCATTTTATGCGATTGCCTGTTTGCGCTGCACACCTTCTGATCTAAAGATCAAGTGGTAGCAGATCCACAGCCATTTCAAGAACTATAGGAGTTGTGTGCATAGCTCCTACATACCCAGACAAATAAGTGCGGCAAACGAGATTACGGGTCTGATCATTGAAATGTATAACCACACTCAGAAAAAATTATGTGACCAAATTCTTAGTAACACAGTTTGGTTACTTTAACATAAGTTTTTTGGTTAAATTCACCAATGCTCTACTTTAATTTGAAAAATAAAAATTTTGCTGCTTGGTTAAAGCAATAATTGATCAAAATGTAGGTAACCAAGATATTGGTACGTGTTATTGGTTAAATTTACTAAAATAAAACTAGTTAAATAACCTAAGAACATAATTAAAATAACAAAGTTGAGTTGTTCGTTTTAATTAGTCGTTTTGACCTAACTATTTAGTAGTATAAACTGAGTTGTTGGTAACATTAATTATTTACCAAATATAAGGTTAAACCAAATAAAATGTGTGTTCAACACGAACAAAATACTTGGTTACTAGAAAATAGGATTTTATTAGAAATTAAATTTTACAAGTCAGTTCGTGTTGTTTGTTTCACGTGTAATGTTTTAAATGTAAAAAGATTTATTTTTAGCGGCAACACGTTGTTAGTGCTTTTCAATTTTGGCATAACACTCCGAAAATAATTTATAATAATTAAATACATAACAATTATCTGGATTTAATTGGTAAGGAACAATTTTTTTTTTTGACAAAAATTTGTCAAAACGTGCTGAAACAGACGGCTCGACAAAGAATTTTGGGTCAAAAAAAATTTTTTTACGTTTAATAGTTTTTAATTCTATACAATTTTTAAATGTTTAAACAGATAACATAACAAATTGATTATCATATAGAAAAAAGCCATACTTCATCGTGGGACATTCGTAATACGTGTGCAATAATTATGATGATGACATACAAGCACAGCAACCACAGTTACCATTGATTTGCAAGATAAAATTAATCAAAAATTGTAACTATTAATCATCCAAATAATATAATTAAATTATGTATTAATCTATATTTAATTAATTTTCAAAACTAGGTTCTAGAGCAGACGATGATGACGGAATTTAAAATTTCGGATTTTCAGTGAAACCAAATAAAAAATGGTTATATAAAATAAATTATGATAAATTGTAATATTTTATTAATTAAATAAAAAATTAAATATACTCAGATTGTGTGTTGTATTTAATAATTATATATATATATATATATATATATATATATATATATATATATATATATATATATATATATATATATATATATATATATATATATATATATATATATACATATATATACACGTTGCTGTAATTGTGTGGTTGTATACACACATCTATAAAATTTTACCAAGCTTTAGTTGAATTTGCCATTGCCTATTGATAAGATATACTAAATCTTTGCCATACCTAATAAGAAATATTGTTAGAAGTAACTAAGTCGTTAGTGAAATTTACTTTTTTTTTGGTTAATCTAACTTTGTTATTTGGTTATTAACATTAATATTTTGTTTTTATATTTAAAAAGTAACCATGTACTTTTGGTTAAAATAAGTAAGGTTTTTCTTTTATAACCAAAATTTGGTTATTTAAAATAAAAAATTAGTTTAACCAAGGGCTTAGTCATTTATTTGACTAAGCCATTTGGTTGGTTGAAAAATACTAAGTTTTTGGTTAAGCATGGCAAGTTTTTTGGTATTTTTGACCCAAACTTTTCTCTGAGTGCAGTACACGCGTTTGGGTTTCAGTCCTACTTCTAGTGAAAAGAACCATCTCAGTTTGCCTAGGGTTAACTGATAGACCCTGGTCACTACACCAGGTTGCATGTGATCACATATTACAACCATACATTTACCTACCAGAATTATCATCAGCATAACCCTGCGGCAGAAAAAACAGTTGTCGTTTAGTTGGACTAGAGACAGATCCCCACCCTGAGGACATTCCTTTTGTGAGGTCACCTTCGTCATATCACTATCTAAGTCTGCAGTAATTCTCAATAACCTAAGCACCGAACAAGTGTGGTCTCCAAGCCATGCCTTTCACCTGCAGAGATCATTCCACTGAAGGAAGCGTTGCCCAGTAATTTTTCAATCCCTCGAGGGATTGAAAATGGACTTCATGGAGTGCTGTTTCAACAAATCTGCCTTTCTGATATGCGTGTTGTTTGGAATGGGATTTACTAATAGTGCATTGTCCCTGAAGTACCTACATATATCAACCAGCCGCTCTCAGCATTTAAGAAGATAAGAAGACAGGCTTATAGGTCGAAAACTTTTTGCCTGGACATATCTTGGCTTCCCATCCGTCGAGATGAACACTGACTTTTCGGCATGATCTTGGAATGTATCCCAGGTGCCAAACTGGCTCTGAAGATATGTTCAAGGTGGTCAAGGATTATTTCTAGTCCTTCCTGTGGAGACCCGGGAATATCCCAGATCTGGATCGGGTGTTTTTTTTTTGATCCGATGCTCCATCGGATTCTATCTCTTGTCATCACCTTCAGCTTATGTACTACTCGTAGATTATTTCAATTTAAAAACGTTCATCCGATTTTGAACGGTCCAGTTTAACACATTATCGATATCGAATTATTAATGGTCATCGACAATCTAATGTTTGTATATTGTCATCCCCCTATATTGATAAGAATATTTTATTAAAAATTATTATTGTATTCGGCCACTACTTGAATGGTCTTATACACATATAGAAGAACAGATGTTTTTTGGTTTTTGTCGTATTTTTATTGTGATCAGCCTCACCCACGCGTCATCAATCCAATTTTGTCCATTCAATGTTTTTCGAATAAATACGGAAAAGTAATAATAAAAATAAATCAAATTTAATGTCCTATTCATAAACGGACACACATCCATCCTATATATGTTTAGACGAGAGTAGATGCGGAGAGTAGTCAGTCATAATCGTAATTTTTTTTTTGAACCCTCATGTGTTGTGGAAATATTTTTAGCTGTTCTTTAATTTGTCACCATACACCAATGTTTAATTGATGGTCAAATCTAATTTTTACATTTTGTGTGTTATGTTTTATGTTGGATTATAGACTTTTAAGTGGACAATAGATATATAATGATGCTGTGTACGCAAATATTCTGCCGGTTGGACGTGATGGATTGGTCCATCATATATGTAAACCGAAAATCGATGTTTTGTTTATTCATTAAGATCAAGCCAATTTAAATTTTGTCCAGACAAATTACAAAAACAAATATGTGGCTTATAATTAGCGTGATTAACACCCTGACTAGATATTTTCAACTTGACCAATTTAACCTAACTATATAGTGATGAAAGCATTAGGTCAACCAGTCAAACGCTGTAGTCATAGCAGCGAAATTAGAATGGATCCCAATATACTGCTGTATGTTTTCAATTTGGTTAGATACAGTGAAAACTAGAAGTTCCAATCCGACGTCTGTCAATGAAACACGATCGGTCATCAAATGCTACCCAAATAGTTATACCGCTCAGTAAAATATTGACACGATGGAAATGTGATACGGGTGGGCATACTAAACGATCGTCAAGCACATCAACACGGAAGTCTTCAACACAGTCGGCTTAACCACATAGCGTTAAGTGAGATATACTCGCATATTTAAAGTCAAGTTGGTCCAGCGTCTTAAATTTTAACAATTTTTGGAAATTTTATTTGAGAACCATCCAATAATTGATAATGTGGCTAAAATCCAAGCGTTGGATGGTAACCAGAGTATAACATATGGTTTCAGTAAGCATATGCAATGGCTCTTAAATTATTCCGAAATTGTTCGGAAATGATCGTGAGGCTACTAAAGGAGATAACAGAGATTATATCATGTTTAAAACCGATGCACGTCTTACATTAAACAGACATTTTTGTCACTCGTTCTTTTTTTAGTTGAATTTTGATTCCATTGGACTATAATCGACTTGGGAACACCAATCGCTATTCTATTGGAACAACCCAGTTTGTACATACAATTTCAAATGGTTTATCGTTAAAATGAACTTAACCCAATCGGTATATTGGAATATACATGATTGGTATCAAATTTGATCCATCAAATTTGAACCTTGTCTAGCAAACAATTACAAAAAAAATGATTTTATTTCAATAGAGAATTGGAGCCAATTAATCAAAATTGTGGCATAATAACATATGACATAAGGTGTATCGAAGTACGTTCCAAAATCTCCTTACAAATTGACACTTCTTGAAAAGCTCAAAGCCAATCGACTATCCAAAATATTTTGTTTTGCTATAATTCGTTTTCGACATCGGTTTGTTCAGAATTGATAAGACTGAGTTTGGCTTTATGAATCACCAAAACAGATATGAGCTACATCAGTCCTGAATCCTGACTGCTATTAATCAGTGAAAATTAAGCACTTACTTAGTTGTGCTTCTCTGCTCGGGATAATGTCTGAAAGGACAGACCTCGAAATTATTATAAATATTAACTCCATGAAATATCTTATCACAAATTGGTGGTGTCTTAGGGCCTTCATTCTCGGTACAGTGTGCTGGGGCCTGAAACTATATTTCGGTACTATTTCAGGCCACAGTTCAATTTTCAATTTATAATGGATTAATCATTTGAGATAGTTTATCCATACAGAGATTTGTCGCGTGTAGTCTTTTCAGCTGACTCTCTCTCACTTTCTCTCTCTCTATCTCTTCCTTCTCTCTCTCTCTATCTCTCTCTTTCTTTCTTTGAATAGATTGCTGGCTAGTATTTAACAATATACTGTCGACGTAAGGTCTGAGAATCTCTAGCAGTTTTGGAATATACTCTACTCTTTTATCAAGCGGAAATAATGGCTCAGTGATTTCAGCAATCTCGTTGCTGATGGTACAGAGATTATATTTTTACTGATATTAAAACTATCCTTAACTCCTTGAACAATCTTCTAACTAGCTCTAAATTGATACAGAATTAAACGATGATTCTTCTCGATTGAAACAATAAGTTGACGATCATGTGGCATTGATGGCAACGAAATTGCAGACTGTTTGGCTGAAACTGATTCTCGCTTTTGTTTCAAATAGTACCTTAACTAGCTTTCCTTTGTCTCTTCACAAAGTTAAACAATTAGTTAACATCATTGGCCTATTGGATTTAAAACTAACGTGTCAGGTGGCCACCTAACACCTACTTGTCATAAGGCGCAATACTTTGTCAAGGTTTAAGCTCGATGTTAATCAATTCCACTCTTTCTATGAAAAAGGACAACTCGAGAATATTGGTTTCTGTACTTACGAGGACATAGCTGTTTCAAAAGTCACCTTCTCATGGAACTTGTCAGTGATTCCGTATGTAACGAATGCCTCATGATGCTGATAATAGCTTACTCTTCATAAACAGCTGTCCGCCTTTCGATTACATCAGATCGTTTGTTTTCAATTTCCGAAATATTCCTGTACATACATAGAATGTCAATGATGCAGAACATGTCTGATCGCATTGATCCTTTATGTTTGCACCATGGGCTCTTTGCTGCATTGAAGGATTTCTGCCAACTTGCTAATAATATATACAAAGACAACGCTTAAATTCTCAGTCTGAGATCAAATAATTTAAGACAATACATATGTAGTAGGTACCAACCGTTTTATGTTCGGCAAGTGATCATTGGTACTTTACACTAAGTAAAAATATTTTCTTAAATATTTCATAACGACAAACTTATATATTTATAAGTCCAGCTCAAAATAATCCTTCGTAATATCTAATAATTCTCACAATAACTCGATCAATCTACACCTAATCCATAAACCAAACGATACCGGCATCGCTTCCAGACAATGTTTTTCTTTAATTCTCGATATAGTTTGTTTGCAACAAGAAAACAACGAAAGGATTTTTGTGACAAATACACCATCAGATTATCTTCAATTTTGGTCCTTTGACAAAATGAAAAAAATATATATACATTATAATCACCAGGATCATCAATCTGATTGTACATATATATAGTAATTCACAAAATATTATCTATCTATTTATAAAATATATCGTATTATTATCTCTCCTTTTATAACATCTATACCTTTTGTCATAACACCATAAGGATAGGTATATGCGGAGCAAAAAAGGATAATATAAGAAAAAAAAATTGTTTATCTTATATACAAAGTGCCGATTTTTAAGGCAGGGATCTAATGCCAATATATATACAATACATGTCGTATTCGACCTGATATTTTGTCATATTACCAATAATCACGATATACGACAGATTATAAGTGTGCGGTGCGGTATGTATGCGGCAAACAAGTATTGAATTCGGTATTCTTTTATTCACCCGCACTGTAACTCGATTCGCGTTTGAGCCCCGAACGTTTCATCACCAAAATAGTTTGACCCGATGTATAATTGAACCATTGACTGCAATTAAACTCAACTTACAATATGACTAATGTATAATGTTACAGTTATAGTCTCATATATGGAAAATTATTAACAGAAAACATGTAAAGTTCGAGTGAATCCTTACAAAAGGAATAAAAAAATGAAATTAGGAAATTGATCGATTCTTTTTATTTATGATGGCACAGGGTGTGATGTACAAACTGACAATTTGGAAATTTACTAATAAATTCAAGAAAGTATTGTGGGAAGTTAAAGCGCTATTTTAACTTACACGACCTATATTAAATACCGAAAGGTATACTTAGTTGAGGCCAGTGGCGTAACTACAAGGGCGCAAACCCCCTGATGCGGGAGGGCACGCAACGATGGGGGCCCGCCAAAACGCGAAACGTGGTATTTGTTCTTGTCATGAATTGTTTCATGAATTAGCTGAAGTTCTAATAGTAAAATTTCCAATAATATTGGGTGTATGCATTCAAAACCGGAATTTGATACTAGATGTCATAACTTGCATTATAATACATCATGGACGTCTTTTGAAAGCCCTATTCAATATCTGTAAAAATCAGCTTAAAGTTTTTGTTTTGATTTTACACATCCAACCGATTTCAACGATGAAAAATGGCGAAAAAACAGCATTTGTGGGATGTTCTGTTGAGTCACTTTTCGCAAACAAAACTGCAGCTGAAAGTAATCGTTTGATCGTGGATTTGTATGGTGAGCATGCTCTTGCAAACACACAGTGCTTTGAGTGGTTTTAGTCGCTTAAAAAGTGATGATTTTGACAAAGTGCGTCAAATGCAAGAAAATTCATGTCAAACGCAAGAAGAACTTGCAGAATCATTAGAAGTTCATCAAGCAACAATTTTCAGACGTTCGAAAGCCTTGAGATTTATCCAAAAAAGATGGGAAATTAGGTGACATACGAGTTGAAGCCAAGAGACGTGGAAAGACGATTTTGCTTGTTCGAAATGCTGCTCGAGCGCCACAAAAAGATGGCGTTTTTGAATCGTATTGTCACTGGCGATTGAAATGGATTCATTAAGATAATTTCAAGCCCAAAAAAGCGTACATCAAGAAAGGCGAAGCCGGCTCATCGACACCGAATCCAAATATACACGGGGACAAGGTCACGATGTGCATATGATGTGCACAGTGTGACCTTGGCCAAACCATCAATCCCCAACTTTATCGTCAACAATTGAAGCTGAAAATGCCGGCAAAGCGGTCAACGTATGCGACCAGATACGAGTCAATCATTTTCCACCACGATAACGCAAAATTTGTAGTTACGCCACTGGTTAAGGCATACGTCCTATATAGTTTAAATCTCCCACTATAACTTCTGATTATAGAATCACACGTAGAATATTGCAAATTTGCAGCTCCGATCAAAGTATCCATGTTGTTTTTCAAAACGACCGCTGACATTCAAAAGAACTTATAGGTCCATATACGTGACTACATAGGTCAAAATTCCCAAACCCTTGACTGGGTTGTCGCAACACAACATCCCTTTAGTATAAGTCTAACTGATTACTAGAGTATAAGAAAATAGGGAAATATTCTCAACAATCCACGTTTGCCAAAAATTATTAAGTGGCGGTCCATCAGTTCATATAAAGCATACAGTACCTATGCGGTGATAGTGCTACAAAGTAATGACCTCCAAAGTCATCTACAAAGCCCTGATGATTATGATCTTAAGTTAAAGAAAGATAGACGTCAAACTCTTACATAGATTATAAAAGCTAAACATTATAAACATTCAAGAAGAAAAAGCTCTCTATATACAATATCAAGGAGGTGATGATGAACTATTTGTTGGTCGAATAAATGGTACTGAAGATCCGTTATACATTTACAAATAGCAAAGAATACTAGGTTTTATGGAAATTTCAGCGACGCTGACAATGATGGATTGCAATGATCAATGGTAGAGTAGAGAGAAGTTTATTGACATCTGAAGAATTATTAGAAGATAGTACGTCTCCAACTAGCTATTGTAATGGGCATTTCTGTATTTCTGTAGTTGTTCGTTTGGTTGGGACGGTTAAGTCTATCATTTCCATCCTCTCAAACTTCCTGGCACTAAATGGGGCAATGTACAATAGATGTGTACACATTACAGAAATAGTAATAGAATAGTTACAAACTCGGATAGATATAGGCAACTATACTTAACAAATTACATAAGTTGTAGCACAAATCGAGATACACGTTATATGCAACACATAAGTCACATAACACAAAACCTTTTCAGCACGCTCTGAACACTTAATAATGGAACGATTAAAGGAAAACACGTGAACCAAACAATTGTGGAATACAGAAACTCATAAGCAACAGAGAAGAAAGTACAGTTGACGGAACAGTAAAAGGTAATAGAGGCGCTCCAACAGACATAAGCAGTGGACCGCGAGGAGCCAGAGTGCGCTGATGATACATTAATGGTAGATTTAAAACTTCCTTGCTTATTTTTAAGGCTGCCAAAGGTCATATATAAAGCTGTAATTGGGCAAAATACCAGGAGTCGAAAATCAACTATAGCGTACGAAAAAAAAAAAAATCTATGACTTAGAAGCCGTAAACGGCCCTTACCGCGAATCAACTGAGACCTTACGAACCATTTTAACGATTAGTGCACCTTGAAGGGGGTCAGCCCAACGAATGTTGGTACACACAATCGCGTTTTATGTCATCCGGTGCATTTTAATTATTCGACAATCGAACTCGAGACCGCGGCGTGATGAGAAACTGGTTTTTTTCTACAATCTGTTTCGGGACTCGAGGCACTTCCAACTCTTTCGCGGCTCGCTTATTTACGTCCTTTCCTTACGCCATTACAGCCGAATCGAGGACGTACGGCTATAGATCCATGACTGTCTATATAGTGCTGACATGGAAGATGCGTCTGCCCATGAGTTCTGCACTCCAACAGGGGGTCATAGTTGGGTTCATTCACACCACAGATCGTAATCGTATGGTGAAAAATCCCTTATGCATTCTGCCCCTATTGAGATTCGAGCCCGGTACCTCCCGCTCTAACTGCCGCCGCTTTAACCGCTGCGCCACCTGGGCAATGTATAACTGTTTTAACCATTAAACTACAACCGGCGACTAGCGTGTGACAACGAAGTGAAAAAACGATGCATAGTGGAAAAAGTCTGGTCTTTTTTTTTTTTTATGGCTAGTGTGTTGGGACCGATATGGGTTTCGAAAGTGGATAAGAGTACATAAAACCCCGATCACCAGTGGAAAAAAGTATCCAAGAGAAACATGGACAAATAAAAGGGGCTGCGGAAACAGCTGGTAGCGAATGCTAAATACGTGTTAACACGTGCTACTAAAAACTCGTCCAGAAGGACGAAGACATGGTGAGTGCTACTTTTTAATTCGTCGATGTAACATCAAAATGTTTCAGGAATATTATATAGGCTAGCTTTAGTTCGTAGTTTAGCGGAAGGTTTGTTGTTGCAAAAGTAACTGGAACGTGGCCTCCGGAATTGTTACTTTGAATTAGAGCGACAGGACTATATTAGCCGTATTATATTGAATAATGTCTATAGTGTCTATGTTGATTCAACATGGGACAAAACGTCAATTTTCGTGGTAGAGTATATTAATCTGGAGACCGAAATACATTTGGATGTAGAAGCCACTCTTAGCAGTAGATAACTTTAACTTCTTAAAATTGTCCTTTGTGCTGTTAGAGTAACGTCGACTGATAAAAAAAACAGTTGACGATGGTACGACACTTTTAATTATAGTCAGTTTATTCAGGTGAAAATCTTAATGAAGGTAGAGTGAGAGATAAAGAACTGTAACTGTGGTTGGTTTATGATGTCACGGGTCTATTAGTCGGTGGTGCTATTGATTTTAAATAATAGACTTTGGTATACAAACTTTTGAGACCCTTTGCAACTACCTGCAGGCGGTGAGATTTAATTGTCTTTTGAATAATGAGCAAGAAAATGTTTGCTGATTGGTTTGATAAAACCGAATTGGATTCCATCTGAGGAAATACTACTCCGGTTTATGACCAACGTTCTGATTTGGTTTGAACTTATAACCTTTCTCATGGTGAGAAGAATTTCAAATGATATAAAAGAAGTAACATAATGTCTACATAGACTATGTATACATATGGAAGTGACGTGTGCCCTTAACACAGTCTTTATAAAATTATAAATCAAAACTTGTTTAATATTCTCCAGTAAATTGTGCTGAATTCTGATTACGATCAGTATAATATCCAGTTAAGCTATGGCCAGAGACCTTACGAACCATTAATACGTATTGGTGCACATTGTATAGGCGGTCAGCCCAACGAATATACTTTTCCAGTTAAAGACCAAATATATTGGCCAATCCAACCTCCATGGACTGAAGTACTTGGATCCCTTAAAATATAGTTCCTACCACGGTTAATACCAGTATATAGATTTACCCACTAAGCAAATCTATATTTCGTTGGTTACCACAAACATGCACATACATCAAATGTTTAAGCATCAACGCATATGTTATGTAAAGCACAAAACAATCGACAATTTGTCAGAACCGTCCTTTTACAGTTATTCATTTCGATGCAAAACTAGGCCAAATTACATGGAGCATGGACATTTTGTGCTGTCCAAAACACCTTTAGATCGGCAAAATTAAACATTCAGATTACATCCCTACATATATGTATATCTGCTTACAGTACATAACACATATAAGTATATATATATTTGATTTACACCGAAGAGTGTATATATGTATGAATGTATGTAGATAGGAAAAGGTACAACGAAAAACAAGAAAAGTTATGGGAGTTAAATTGTTGATGCCTTGTTTAGGTATATAGAGTACTCTATTCTGCTGTTGTTAACAAAAATGTTTTCTTGTGTCTTTCGGTTTATGTATAAGAAAATTCTGATGAATATATAAAAAGTATATATATTTGGGGATAGCCACCCACCTCTGGGTTTTGGGGTGGAGATGAATTAAAATGACAACAAGTTTATTGTTCCTGATTTTTCGATTTGTCGTGTATCTCGAAAAAGGATTTTAATAAATCATTTTGCTTAGGGAAACAACATCTCAAAATAAAATATAAAATCTTATTTATGAAAATATAAGACGAAAAACCATTTTTTTTTTTGCTTTTCGTTATTTTTGATTCTGTCTCAAGAGGGTGTTTGAGAATAATTTATAGTGAAATGGTGGAAAAAATATATTAAATATTTAGATTTATTACAAATCTTTGAGGTATGTATACATATAAAGACGCACAAACACAATACACAATCGAATTGGATTTCTTTAAATTAATAATTGACCCTTATCATGTTGTGGATTTGAATTTTCCCTCTCATTTAATATTGGATCCGGAAATTATCGTACACGCACAAAACAAAATCAGCTTATTACGTTTTCATCAAGCAAAATTATCATAAAAGCAACCCCCGGCTCCGATCGTCGAATCATAAGATGCTAGGAATTATGTAAAATTGGAAATCAATGTAATATGTTTGGACAAATATTATCCCAAGGATTACAGATTACTTAATTATGTATATATTGTTGATGAGGGGTCAAGGTGTTCAAAATATGATTTACAACAGCTGTGATTATAATATTTATGGTCAATATATGCGATTTTGATCATTATTTAACGACAGTTAGTGTGTTAACACATCATATATGTGTACCTTCGATTGCACTCACCCCATCGATTTATCCCGTATAAGTATACATATTCAGATGTTTTCGATTATAATCCACCACATAAACAAAAATATTCAATTTTTTTGGTTTTTGGTTTTTCTTGTGCGGCTCACACTCGTATATACGTATGTATATTTCACGCATCCCTTGGGGCTCATAACAAACACACAGTATTTTTTTTTTTGTGTATGGTTCGGTTTTTTATTCCCGACAACTTTTTGTACGTATGTGTGTGTGTGTGTATTAACTTTTATCCGTCATATGACAAAAAAATATATATATTTCAATTTTTTGTGAATCCTGTACGGAAATAAACGGAAATGTGCTGACGGGTTGATAATTTTTTTTTTGTCTTAAAGTTTTACGTTTTCGGATGATATAATGAAATTACATTTTTTTTCCGGT
The DNA here is from genome assembly GCA_963932295.1 of Tipula lateralis. NCBI lineage: Eukaryota > Metazoa > Arthropoda > Insecta > Diptera > Tipulidae > Tipula > Tipula lateralis. Next base: position 192,395,395 of record OZ010736.1, on the reverse strand, counting down.
CTCAAGGTAGTTATTCTGAGATTTCTTTATACGCACACATATACAAATCGACACAAAGGCACATACATACAGAGACACACACCAATAAAAACACTCAGCCCATGTTTAACATATAAAAACGTGTACATACGCAGCGCTTGTCTTACAAACAACATCTTTTTTCCAAGATATGTAATTTATTGCTTTCGTTCTAATTTTACGCAATCATAATTATTAATTACACATAGTTTCGCCTCGTCATCGTCTTATTTTACTCTCTGTGTTCGAAAATAAATAATTTTTTTTTATTTATTTTTCATGTTTTTCGTATAATTTTCATTTTTTCTTAATGATCACGATTTTTCAATATTTTCTTTCATTTTTTTGTTTTTTTTTTCTTATTTTTAATAAAAATTTATGGGATTTTATTTTATCTATTTTCTAATTATGATCGCGTTTTTATATATTTTAATGTAGTAATTTTTCAAAATATGTAGACTTACACGAACAGCACAATGATTTTTCCGCTTTTCAAAAATGGTGAATGGTGTTGTTGAAATAAAAGATTGTTATAATTTATTAGGCCATTAAATAAGTTGATGAGCAAGGTAAACTTGACAGTTTTTCTTATTTAGATTATAGTTTTTCATAACAAACGATGACAAGACGTGAGATCAGTGCGTACACATTGCGCTCAATTATAAATGAATTATGGGACACTAAGTAAATACAATGTTTGTTAATTAATGTTTGTACTTTCTGCTGTGTGTCGGTGTATTCGTGCGATAGTAGGCATATATTTCTGCCACAACATATCTGCAGGTCATGATCACAATATCGTTAAGTGGTTTCATTCGTTCCTTGTGGAAGGACATCTGTCAAAATAGGCATTATATATATAAATATATATATATATATATATATATATATATATATATATATATATATATATATATATATATATATATTATATCTAAATATATATAATATATATATATATATATATATATATATATATATATATATATATATATATATATATATATATATATATGAGAATCTTGGTACTCTACTTTCTTTCAGGCAGAAATTGCTGCATTTTAAAAGCATCTGCATCCTTTCTGACAGCCTGACTACTCTAAGTGTGATTAAATCCAATATTGTTTTAACAAAATTTGTTTTGAAGATGGCAATTGGCTAGAATAGATTATATAGGCAGTCTGGATGAAATTAGACTTCAGTGGATGACCAGTCACATAGATCTTAGTTGTGGAATCTAAGTCCACTCTAGAACGTTATTATCACTTAAGAGAGGTTATCGACTGTCACATTTTTAGCATATGGAGCCTCAACTCTTGTCATCATTTCAAAGACTTGTTTAAAACTATAAAAAAAAAAAAGTTAAGTTGTTGTGGCTGCTATAGCACACTTAGACCAAATTTGATCCGTTGTGATACCACTCTATACGGCTATAGGTCCGAGTCTTTCCGTAGAGCCATCTGCGCATTGCATAGCTCCATGTCAGTCCTATAGTACTGACATGGAAGATGGGTCGGCCCAAGGATTCTAAACACGACTCCAGATTATGTTTATTTTTCAACACCGATCGCACCGCCCAAACGATCGAAGGTGAAAAACCCATTTTGCATCCTGCCTCGAATCGGATTCGAACCCGGTACCTCCCGCTCCAACTGCCGCAGCTTTAACCACTGCGCCACCTGGGCGGTACAATAAATCAAACAATAAATCAGCAAAGATCTCAGTTCTTCTTGGAATGTGATAAAAGCACTTTAAAAATTCAAATTCACAATGCAAACTACAATGTGGAAGAGGAAAAGAAGAAACTGTTAAGCACTTCTCATGTTCCTGTCTTTCAATACTCTCCACATAGACCGCACTGCTTTGGATTACGAATCCTATTTGAAGATTAACTGACGTCCTTGGGATGCCGAATATCTTCATTCCAAGAACAAACATATTCCGGGACTAAGAGTGATCTGGAAGAAGAAGTCACAATGGGCCAATCGAGTCTGAGTGATCCAGAAAAAAAATTATACGAACTGAAATTCAGAGACAACTTGTTGCTATAGATTGTTAACGCAATGTGCTATGAATACTCGCAAAAACTTGGGTTTAATCTTTGAAAATATCAAATTGAAATTTATTTAGTGTAAGAGACGTGATACTATAAGGAAACCAATAAACATCAATCCAAAATTATAATTACCTGTGAAAAAGACAATTTATTTTGGGCTGAAAGTGCTTCTGGTTTTTAATATTTACAAAACAACCAGTACCTTCTAAAAATAATTGTCATGGGATTATGTAATGATTTGGAAGAAAGTTGCACTTCTAAGGGAATGCAAAGTGGATTCAAAATATGTACATGAAAAATACTTTTATTTGAGATCTGCACGCTTACCAAATGTCTTACATATGTGAATCATTCTGAACAAATAAGTCAGGTATAGATAAGAAAAATTTCCGCCTCGTCCTTAACATCGGGTAATCACTCATCGTGCAAATTTTTCAGTATTTTCGTAACAAACAGATACAACAGAAGAAAAAGTTCAAAACCAACATTAATGTATAAGGGACCATATCGAACTGAACTATTTTCTTAAATTGTTGTAAACGAATGGGGGCAAATTGAAATGAAATGAGAAGTTGGTATTACACTTATTCAGTACGCAACAATGCTAAAGAAATTTATTACAGTATATGGATTAGAGTTATCCGTAACGCCGCAATAGAAATTGCTTAGTCATCAATCAATGCCACCTTGAAGTTCACGTATACTCCCATTACTGTCACATCGCATATCATATTCTTTTTGGTGACCCAGACATGAAGTTTACCTCCTATAACACGTCTAAAAAATGCTTCTGGTACGATCCCTAACGCTAACAATAGTATCACGATTTATTACACTTCTTCTGCCAACACTGACCCCGAACTCAACTAACAGCACAGCATGCATGGCTTCAATCGGAGAGGGAAATTACTTCTGGTGGTGTAATGTGGTGTTCACAATAAAATACAACCCCGTTACTCTCATTCGGCCCATTGTGATATCGCCTCCCAATTACAGCATATATTACTCCGTCTGCGAATTGCAGTGCTCCGTATATCAATCTATAATGGCTTCTTTCATCTAGCCCCTGTTGGAATTGAGAACCGGGTACCTTCCACTCCGAAAAAATAGCTTTAACTGCACTGCACCAATTGGTCACTTAGCTCAAGATATCGAAACAGATAATTCTATTTTAAAAATATTTTTTACTTAATTTATTTAAAACATCAGACCAGTACAGTAATTAACCTTAGACCCGTGTGTTTGTTAAACAACTTTATTCCGTGTTCTGGGGAGTTTAATTCTCCATAGCTTACGTCAAATCTATAACCCCACCCTTCTCTCCATCTAAATAGGGGATTATGCATTTGGTTGTGTAACCATGTTCAAAGACCCGAATATAGCGCTTCGAGCATCTGGCTTTAGAGAACAAATCTCAGACTACTGTTGTTTATTATAACTTATTTTCCAAGCTTTAGAAAACGTCAATCTAAATTATTTTGTCAAACCATCCAAACATGAAATAATGGAGTTAGTCTTCAGGCAATCTGGTTGGGCGAGTCTTAATATCATCAAAGCGTAAAAATCTGTGGAGCTGTTCAAATCTTTCCAACGACATTATTATGCTCTATAAAATGCCATTTGCCAGATCTTTAGGTGATACAAAAGTTAACTTCTCTGCACCTCTTATCTTCATACGTTTTCTTTGCCTTTCGATTCATTTCCAAAACAAGGTTGCGTGTTTTACTACCCATGTTGCTAGACGGAATATGGTTATGGATATGGTGTCGTTCAGACATTTTCTATCGGGCTAGGTTATGCACACCAGGTAGTGTTATCTCGTTTGGTGCCTGTTATCACCATTATTTATAATCTCTGCAGAAACAGAAACATCAGTTTCATTTAAAAACGAACGGATCTAGGTCGGAATGATTACTCTCTCTATTGTTATCTCTACATCATCCACAACCCTTTCGCTCTCCTCATTTTGAGTAACCTCAGCCATGTTTTCGTTTCCACTATTTCTGTAAGATTATAAGGTTAAATAAAATCTAGTTCTGATCGATTCGGTACAGATTTGAGCCCTTAGACTATTACATTATTAAAAATCACTGTCAGCCTATATAATGTAATGTAAAAATTTTATAACGTTTCTGGTCTGATCTGGGACCAATAATTATCCTCGATGACTTCTTGTGGGTGAAGTTGCTCTTTTTGAATTATTCTTAAATTTTAAACCAACATTACCACAATTGATATTCTGAATCATTCCAGTTATACAAGTACAGGGTCGGGCAAAAGTCCCGCTACCCTTTTGATTGTGCATAACTGTGTTCAAAGAAAAGATAAGCTGGTTTGGGTTTCATAAAATGTTTATTTGGTCTTTACATTTTTTTCGTTATGATTGGAAAATTATTGTGGCTAAATGATGTCCGCGATTCACTATGCAACTTTCGGTTCTTTTTACAACATTTTACATGACATCGTGCAACATACCAGTCTGAATTTCTTCAATATCGTGACGAATATTGTCTTTTGATTTTAAAAAAATCCCATAAGAAAAAGTCTGGTGTTTTTAAATCCGGAGAGCTTTCGTGGAGAAAACTCATTCAATAATGTGCTTTGAAATCCCATCTTGCTGAAACCACATGTCCTATAGTCCCTGCACTTCAATTTTAGGCACAAGAAAATTTCGAATCATGTCTTGGTATCGTTCGGCAGAAAAAGTAACTTCAACACCTTGGTCATTTTCAGAAAAATAGGAACCAATAATGTTTCCAACATGAATACCACACCATACAGTTGTTTTAAGTGGATGCAATGATGTTTGATGAATTAGTTGAGAATTCTGTGTTCCTCAAACCCGACTGTTCTGTTTATTGACGTGGCCACAGAGATGAAAATGGACTTGATCGCTCATTATCAATATAGAAGAAAATCTTTAATTTCTCCAGACAGTCTAAAAATTGCATTACTGTACTCTACTCATTGATCAGGATCACTCGGTAGCAATATTTAGACTTATTGAATTTTGTACGGGAACATTTTCAAATCTGTTTTCAAAATTCGCCTTAAACTGCATGTAGAAATGTGTAACTGGGAACCACGTCTCCGAATTGATGTTTCTGAAGACTCTGCAACACTATCGCACACCAGAGCTATATTTTCAGCGTCCGAGACATCCGTTGTCTTCCACTGGACAATTACGATATTTTTGATGCAATATCCGCTGAGTGGCAATTTTGGAACAATTATTTTCAATAAATATTGTCACTATTACTGCTCGCTCTTGTGGCGAATATTTATTCAATATAAAATTGGGGCATCTACACAACATAATGGTTAAAGCGAAACTGACCTAAACGTCACATAACCAAGATGGCGCGCAATTAAAATGATAGTGGATCATTTGCCCCACCCTAGCTATTTAGAAAGTGGTTGGTTATTCGTCTATGATATATTCCTTATAGTCAGGTTTTGATTATAACGACCACGTTGATTGTACCTGTTTTGTGGGTTTTGTAAATAGCCATACCGTATACCTATGATATGCTAAGTGATTGTCTTCAGTGGATCTCACTATAATAACTGAAAATATCCATATGATATAGGATCCATCACCGCATCATCTGCTTCTTCCGTAAATCGATTCTTATACAGTGGTGTTTCTGACCTTTGAGTATAATTTTGCGGTTATTCGTCAGCTATTTATTTGTATATTCGCAGTTGTAAGTATATACCCATCGTTCTGTAGGTGTGTATCTAATGGTACCTGGTCTTCATTGTTAGATCTTTACTATCTTTCCATTATACTTGACTGTTACCAAATTATACAGAATACTGAAATTTAAGCCACACTGTTGTTCTCAAACTAGCTACAAACAATTGATAAGGTACTTGATTAGGTGCCTGGATAAGATCCTTTGATGAACTTTTACGCTCAAACCAACAGCCTCATTACAGTCAGATAACAAAGTTCGATGATCCGCGTTCTAGTATAGTCGTACAATATGCCCTCCTTAACATTGAGAAACAAGAAATAATGTAATTATACATAATTGCCAGTAGACCCTTATACATATACAACAGACTTGCGCAGAACAATTAGCCTAGAAAGATTTTATCTCCATTCTAAATCTAGCCCATCGACTTTAAATTGTTCCGATTTAATTTTATTCGTCAGCTTCGAGGTGTTTTCCACTTTACTATAAAATACTAAAACAAAATATGTAAATTATAGATAAATAAATTTTATTTAATTCTTTATATATAATTTTATTATTAGATTGCGTGCATAAAGCAAAATTTTATTTTATAAAAAAATAAGAAAATAAACTTGATAAAAAAAATAAAAAAAAATTAATCACGGTCATCATGATGGTTGAATTTATTCGCCCACACAATTTTTATTATTATGGATGTATAAAAATATATTTATTTAGAATTTTTTTTGGAATTTATGATTCCTTAAGAAAAATTAATTTTCTTGTTTGCGAAATGTTATGATCATATAAATGCGATACTACATATGCGCGGTAAGGTAACAAATTATAATACGTCGCAGACTGTCACCTTTCGATAAATTTATATCTTTGTCCTATAATTGGATTTCGACTTTGATCACTATATAGATAGATCTTGGAATGGTTAGCTGATAACAGCTGTATAGATCTTTAAATTTTGGACCTCACGTTTACCTTGCCTTAGGTCCACGTGTGCAGTAAAGAAACCTGTAGGAATACGAAGATTTTATGTACAGTATGAACCACACCGATATTCATATTTCTTACATAAAGCAATCAAATTACCTTACTTGCATCCACGATGATCGAAAGAAAATCTGGATCGCAAATCATAAAGTTCGGATGTCGCAATACACTCGATGCTAAATTAAGTATATATATATACATTCGAAATCGGTCATTGATATTTTTTAAAACCCCAAGCTTTTGAAAAGCTCGTCGTAAACGATCTGTACCTATATACTCTAGTAAATAGCAAGGCTAGTTAGATACAGTAAGTTGCACGGAGATACCAAGTATACAAAATACAATACCAGATAACATATTAAATTTCATTATATAGGGTGTCCTTATACCCGGTTCAGATATGACATATCAGTTATTGTGGCTAAACACTATATAATGTCATTCCTTCTTTGATAGCAACTCAGTGTTTATTTCTAGTTGACCAAATGAGGCTTCGACAATAAAGAAATGTCGAGGCGCATTTTCATCTCATGACGTATTTCTTCAAAGATAAAGCGACCATTACAAAATGGTCCGTCTTGGCACACATCGGATGTTACAATATATAGTGAAACTGCGTCAAAAATTCGATTGCAGCATAATCAGTTGAAATGGTAATGTAAATTTTCCAGCAAGTAGCAGTGATTTGAGACCTTTGGATTTTTATTTGTGGAGTGCCGTTATGAGGAAGATTCACAAACAGGTGATCATTTAAAAGACAATAGTGAAGCTACCCAATGGAGCAAGCACCTGTTTTATTAAATTTTTAAATCTGAACTTCTTATTGGGACACCCTCTACTACAGGCCGCATAGTCATGAAAATATGAAATCTACGTTAAGCTTTACAACGAGCAAACCGAATCAGCACATTTCCTCCTTTAAATAAATCAAAATCATTTCAGTTAAATTTAGCATAAAGATTACTGCTATATACCTTTCCATCCTATATACAAAACTCTACATTTTTTACGTGAGCATATATACAGGAATAAATTTAACCCACGAATCCAATAAATCCAACCCTATTTATATTTACATAAAACATATTCATATTTATGTACCGCACATCCAACCGAAATATTCAAAACATTTTCGGTTGTGAATTTGCTTTTTTGTTTCGTATTTTGATTTGTTTTCCACACACATCCAGCCTTAAAACCACCCAAAACATCCCATCACGTGAGGTGGAAGTGTATATTCGATATATTTTGTATGTACGAGCTACGGAATGGATTTTTTTTCGATATCTTTGTTTCGAGAATTCAGGTTAGCAATAAGAATAAAGAATAACGATTTTGGAAAGTATGTATATCGCCCGCTATTCATAAGTAAATTCAGATCTATTCAACCATTAAAACACGAATCTTATCTTATATATACAATAAAAATTTGGAATAATTATATTATTTGGAATCATTTAAGTGTAAACGATTTGAATATATAATTGAATTTTAATTATACATAATAAATATTAATTAAAAATTAAAAGCCATGAAGCGGGTGTATATCGTTTCAAAATACTAATTGCGGGCGTTTTATACGTTTCGGCTGACCAGTTTTTGTCACCAGAACAATAATTTGTTATGAAAGCGTGCATTTAATGGTATAAATCCGCCTCGGCGAACCATTATAGTTTTTTATCTCACCAACCAACCAAATGGTGGTATTGTTTAGAGCACTGCCATTGTTGGAACAACTCTCTGTTACAGTTTCAGACTAATTTATTACATTAGAGTACTAGCTTGTTTCCAGAGCCCTGGCATTTTAGGTTTATTAGTTCAAAGAGTTATGTTCTACCTTCCACAATTGCCAATCAATTTGAATACGTTCAGACGGTATATATAGCTTCTATGTAATATGGAAAAAGTTGAGCGGAGTTGATTCAAAAATGGATTCAAATAAAATTTTCCCCAACGATTCCGTCGTACAGATTTAGATTGTATTTGGTAGTAATTGAGATAAATTGTTCAGGCGAATACCACTGAGTTGTCTTAAGTACACGCAATAAGTTGTTGTTATATTTCTCCTCGTAGAGAATAGTTGGAGACTAGTACATTTTATTCAATAAATCGTGTGGTATTGACATAGCATTCTTTCAATTACGAGGATTTGTAGGATGATCGCCGGTTGCAGCAATAATGGTTAAGAGAGTTTCTCATCACTTAAGGTCTCAGTTGAGACGTGGTTATGGCCGTTTATGGCCTTTATGCCATAGATTATCACTATGTCATATTTAAGTATGTTATGGACGTAATGGTCAGATAAGTCATTTGTTGTATCTACTAACACCCTCCTTGTGATTTTGATAGCTCTTCGAAATGATATACGAATAAGTGCCTTGTCCTTATTGTAAAGTTATCAATGAGTATGTTAAATTTTGGTAGAAGTAATGAGTATATACTTCATGAAAGTACTTCTGTATGGCTGGTATGGTAACTACTCTTTCCTTCAGTGTACAACTAGAACCTAAGCGTAGAATACTGCTATTTTTGTAGAGTAGCAGCATTAGAAATCTGTCAAGGGAAACAATAAAGATGGATTGTTGGTTGTACGTATGGTAGTTGTATCGGCTTATATATATTATTTGATATACCTCTTTGTATATGTTAGAGGCACCTTTACCTCAATGCATGTACTGTTAAAATCTAATTCACCTTTAAGTTGTTGGATCGATAAGCGTCTCTGCGGTTGTGTTTATCCAACACTGCATCGATCAGTCTATCTTATATTTCTCTAAACGAATCCAGTATAAATCTACTGGATTCGTTTGTTGCTCAAGACGCTGCGGACTCGAGTTCGATTCTCATCGTTGATCAAAAATTAACATGCCACCGGATGACATAAAATGCGGTTGTGTGTAAAAACATTCGTTAGACTGACCACCTACAATGCGCACCAATCGTTATAATGGTTCATAAGGTCTCAGTTGAGACGCGGTAAGGGCCGTTTACAGCCTCTAAGCCATAGATTATTATTTAGATTATTATAAATCTACTAGGTTGCTTTTTTCATAATTGTTTCCTAGCGCCTTCTCTAGTTGGTTTTTGAAAGCTACCAACCATTCTCAATACCGTCTTACCTCTTTTTTGAGACCTTTTGATGATATAGTTCTGGCTGCACTATCTGTCCCTGGTTGAGTATCAATTATCATTCCCATTGCCCATTTTTTAAGTATGGAAATATTATTCCGGTTTACAAAATAGTGCGAAAATGAGACAGTCATGTTATTGACACAACCGGTGTATATATGTAAGTAGAGTTGGCGATCATGAAACCGTTTAATAAATCCAAGCATCTAATTTGATTTTGAAATTCTGATAGATCCAGATAAATAAGGATATCGAAATAACTCAAACAATTAACAACTTCATTATACTGAACATCAGGATCTGAAAAGACTAACCTGTGAGGAACTCTTTTAACTTGTTTTTCGAACAACCCAATTAAAACTGAATTAATACAAATGTCTTTATGGATTCCAATATTACAGCGAATTTTGGTAATGTCATGTGAATGTTAGCATTTTAGGTAATATCAAGATTAGATCAGAATCAAAATACATAAACACATCTGGCCTAGATTGATTTATAGTGTTCACTAGTACCGTTCTACCTGTGGCATCGAGAGTGAGGTACAGGCTGCAATAACGTTTAAACGAACTACTGTTCTGTATAATTTGATTGAACACCATACCTCGAGTATCAAACAAGTGAACAGTACGAGCAGAATACTTCAATCGTTCAGTTTAAGTATTTAACCAAAAACCCGCGTTCAATGGGTCCGATATAGTTGTCCAAATTGTCCCATAATGTCCAAAAATAATTGTTTAATGTTTAAAAAAAAAAATCTACACATATTTACCAGGACTAGCGCTATGAAATCGAATTTGAAACCAGTTCGTTATGAATATAAGTGTTAGAGAAAGTTTTTGCCATTCCTAGAGCTTTTCTTTAGAGTCCGATTCTTTAGAACAAAATTTTTGGATAATCAATCTCCAAGATGATTCTTCATTTTACCACGATATTATGAGCCATATATATATACATATATATATATATATATATATATATATATATATATATATATATATATATATATATATATATATATACATATATATATATATATATATATATATATATATATATATATATATATATATATATATATATAAGCTTTGTAAGATTCCAAGCTTCCATATACTATAAAACAGTTAACACATCTCATATGACCTGATGTGATCAACCATCATTTATTGTAATTTCTAATTATGACTTAAGCCAAGCCAGTACATGTTGAAACGATTTTCATCAACATTGGCTGAAAAGCTCTGTCCAACACGTTATCGCTTTATTTCAAATGATTTGCAGACTTAACGAAAATATTTGGGTTATGAAATTTTCCACATCACCAAAAGTAACGATGATTATCCTCATATTGACGAACAGTGTCCAAACCTATTATATTCGCTGTTAATTCAATGGCATCATGTGGTAACATTTTCAATTTAGTGACTATTAAGATCTGATATTGCACAAACGCTTGAATATTCCATTTACCGACAACAGATCGAGTAACTCCAAAATAAATGTATACACTCTTAAGCGAAGACGGATATCTGCATGTCGATGATTTGACATACCACATTAATTTAATAATAACAACATTGGTAAATAGACGTGATTTGTTAAAGAGAAAGCTTTTGTTGGTATAACCTCCTGCTTGATCAAATACACTTAATAATGAACCAGTGTACGTGATGACGAAAAGTTTTGACAGATTATATATAGAGACTATATAGCCAAAATGATTGACAGTTAATGTTGAAGAAAGTATGTGTCCTTATTTCTGATGCACTTAAGTTAACATTTTGCGATGCACAACAAAATTTTTAACCCCAAAACAGATTATTTATTCCAACTGTTTCCAAGCCCATTTCCAATAAATAATTTTATATAAGAGGCCAATGGATTAAGCACATTATTATTCTGCCAGCGAAATATTAAAATTTATAGTCCATACTTTTGTATCATAAATTGGATTACGTTCATTTATACGTATATGTACAAGTATATGGTATATATATATACACAGCCAGACAGTAGACGAAGAAGCTGAAAAGGATGATGATAAGTCGACTAATATTGTGATATTCACTATTTAATATATAATAACAATTACGGTTTGTTTTTATTTTTATAATTTAATTTAATTTTTATACGCGATGATACTAAAAAATAATAAATGAGATTTTCCATAAAAGGTTGGTGAACTCGATGAAAAATGGGGATAAATATCGACAAACCCGAAAATATTTTCTTATATAGTACGCGTCTGATTACCAAAAAGGAAACTGTATATCTTGCATCCTTATACCCTACTAATTTATTGACGTTCGTTACATTTGATAATTGTTCGAGGGTTGGTTTATATATCTATACTTTTGTGTGCGCGTACATCGGAATCATAACCAAAAATAACATAATTTTTTGTTTTCATTTAATTTCCCAAACTCGAAGACAAACATAACACATAAAAGAAATTTAATATTTTTTTATAAATTTTGTTTTCCAAACGATTAGAAATTTTAGGGTTTCAATATTGTATTTTAATATATAATAACAATATTTAGTTGCGTTGCTTGTACATACTCGTATGAAGACATGTTATATACACTCTCGCAGTATTACATATTAATAACTATTAGACATATGGAAATTTATATGACACGCGTTGTTATTTATTCAAAGACTTCTTCTTCATATATATACATATACATAATGTCAAATTAGTTATTAACTTTTATTTTTATATTTAATGACATATTTATTATGGTAATTAATTTATTGGAAATGGGATACATATACATATTATTAATTGAATTTGAATAAATTGTATTATAGAAAACGATGATTTTGGTGGAAGCCTAACAATGCCCTTTTATAAATATATTATGTCCATTGTCGTTATAATATATACGATGAGACCAGTCAGTGACAGCAGACGATAACATTATTATTTTTCCGATTTGATGCGACTCAACCTGTTAAGAACGTTGACAAAGTGTGCCAAATAGTCTGGTGGCTTCAAGTCGTGATTTATCAACCGAAGATATGGTTCAAAGCTCTGTCTTGAACCAACAAACTACAACGTTAACGATCACTGTTAAATTGGGCTACATTAACTTAATAAAAAACATTAATTCGTTTTACTTCTGCATTACTTGAGATAAAACGATTGTGTTAAATAATTTAACCAACCCATCAGGTGGTACAAAAAAGTGTTTAAAGCACGAAAAACCATTATTAGTCCTATTTTATAATTTAAAAAAACATAATTTTTACCAACTATATAACTAAGCTGTCTGTCTGTGAATTACAGCTCTTTTGAACTTACACTTAATAATAGTTCGACTTATAAATTCTGTATCTTGTCAGTGAACTATATAGCTATAGTTTAAAATAAATTAAAGCATAAAACTAACAGATTAACCAAGTCGTACAATACAAATAAGTTGATAATAGTATACTAGCTGAAGATATTTATCTGGATCTTGAAACGCTCGAAATATTTGGGGTAGTTCAGCTCATCTGTGTGCCCTAACTATAAAGATTTGATGTTTTAGAGGTCACCAATCAGTCCCCAATTTTTCCTCCCACCTGTGGGACACTTAAGGAAATGTAAGATCAAAGAATCAAGTGAAGATGGTATACAATTTCCAATTCGTTTGAATATTCCATATGTCGAGCCACTCACGTTTTCATATGTCAAATTTGGTATGCTCTGAATAGATGGTAGTGACCCGTTTATATATAATACTTTATCTAATTTCAGCAATGCGTAAGTGACATATTTTATAAACGGACATAAAGTCGTATACAATTCCAAAACAAGAGATCATAAAATGGGTACGTAACATGTTCTCTCTAAACATTAGTAAAATAATAGCATTCATCGAATAATTAATCAGAAGATAACAAGAGGTTGCTCGTTCGACACAAGTTCTGCAATACGCATATAGAAAAGTGAGGTGCCAGAGTTATTTCTTTGTTTAGTGTTATAAAATGATGGCCAATGATAATCATGATTAAGACAGTAAAGACGTAGTATAACATTTGATAACATATCAGATGTACATATATGCCAGATGTATGTATGGTACTAAAAGCGAGTGTCATTTGAATATTTGTCTTAAAAGGACAACGAATTTTTTATTCAGGATACAAAAGTAATCAGGGTAAGAGAATAAGCCAGAGTGAATTTAAAGAACAAACAGCGATTTGAATCTCTTTCTTTTCAATACTCACCACAATACTAATACACAATAGATAAGGATGTAACACACTGAAAGAGTTTTAAGAAATATAGGAGTTACCGCGGGTAACGAATATTATTCTAAAACCCAACACTGTGGAGAAGGTATTATACATTTATGAAGAAGAGAGGATATGAAGTATGTAGTAATGTTTTCCAATAAAATAATCCTTTAAAAATAGAAAATTTTAATGACTACATTGTTACAATAACCGGTTGGATCGAAAGGTCATCGTTATACTTCAGACTGCTATAACTACAATTTGTTAAATGTACAATTTTTAAAGAAAAACTAAACAATAGTATGACCTCGTTACAAAAGAAAAAATATTCTTATGCCATCAATTGTGATCCCTTAAAACATTATTTATTAATCATTATTCATAATTATAATTTCTGTAAATCAATTGGGATCACCATAACTGCCAAATATTTTCGAAGCCTAGTATAAAAACGATAAGGATAATTAAAATACTTTAAACAAATCAAAATTCACTATATCACCAAATCCTATCATGATACGCATCGAGATCCTTTAACTGTCTTAGCATAGTTATCTACTTATCCTGTTCATCGGAAATCGTTTTTGAAAATCGAATGAGTCAAATATATATTAGAGGAATTCCCAGGATATCGTTGGGTAAAATCACCTGAAAACTCTGCAGATTATGAATCTTGAATCGATTGTTTTCTTACATGTAATGTCCAAACTGTAAGTCAGACAATATAAATTCAATCTCTAAACTGTGGCATTATAATCACCGCATATTACAACCAAACCGAAGAGTAATGTCGTAATTCTAAAAGTTAGACAACTGATGCTAAAAATCAATATTTTTAATTTGATAAACGATTTTTGAAACGAGTTCCGAATAACAACACATTCGATTCGTACTAAATATGTAGCACATATTCTGCACTTGCATCCAACCTCAACATCTACTTTACATGCATCGCTGATAATTTTGACATACAAATTTCTTGTAGTCTTGATAATTCCAAAAATCACTCAAATAACAAAAATACTCAAAAACAAATCCTTATTCTGTACAAAAAACACTCAAAATTAGTTTTCCTACCTTACATAGATCGCAGCACCTGTCAAACCAATAAATTTATATTTTACCAACGAAAACGGCAGACAAATAAAAATTCATTTCATTTCTCTCAAATCTTTTCCATTTCATTTTCCATCTATACGAGTAAACACACACACACACTCATACTCGTAAACATTATAATATAGAAAAATCCAATTTCTCACCCCACATATATAATTTATTAATTTAGCGGGAGAGAGCTTTAAGCTCGTTTCATTTTAAATCATTTCTGCCGCACACATAAAACAACCACCCAAAAAATTATTAATAATTCGAGATAAAAAAAATATATGTATGAAAAGGTGGGGATAACGATCCATATATATATATATATATGTATAAGGGATGGTCTATAAATTTTTTTTTGTTATTTAATAAAATTATGATTACTGATTGCATATTACAAAACAAAAACAATTCTTTTATACTTATATACTTATTAATAAAAAATATGCTCCTCCCTCTCGATGCCAGACTTTGTTATGTACATATTTTGATTATTACATTGTTTTTGTTTTGTTTTCATAATTCCGAATATGAAATACGAATATGCGAATGAAAATATTATTTATAACTCCGCCCTCTTGTCATAACGCTTTGTCATCTTCTTCTTAAACACAAAAATTTTATATGTACAACAACAACACTAGAAAAAAAAATTATATATCATTTTTTTATTATTAAGAAAAAAAAATTAAGAAAAAAAAAATTGTATATACTTGTATCAGTGTGTGAGTGTGCGCTTATTTACATTGTATTGTTTTGTATGGGGACAAAACTGTATAAATAGTAGGGATAGTATATAAACTCAAGTCGAGTACGGAGAGGGGATCCGAATACACAAAAGCGGGGAAAACATTTTTTTGTATATAATTCATATCACCACTACAGAAGCAAATCACATAAATAAAAAAAAAACTATATAATAATAATTTATGAGTGTGTTTGTTGACTTATTTATTATGTTTTTATTTTCTTTTTCGTATTTTCCGATTTTTTTTTTCTTTGGTTTTTTTTTCTGTTCAGAGTTTATTTCATTTTTTTCATGTTTTATTCGGTTGAGTGTAACAAGAGGCTACCGTAGATTGAGTATTTTGAATGAATAGAAAATTTGTCAGTGCTGCCTCGTCGCGCTGATTGAATGAATATGAAAGAAAACGTGTGTGCGCGTTAGAGACGAACAATAAAATAAAAAAAAAAAATTTAAATAAATAAATAATTTTCTTATCATAATCTCATAATAATAATACATATATTAAATGTTCGTGGAAATTTTATTTCGGTACAGCAACGTAGAGTAACCAAAATCCTTTTTTATTTGTTGGGAAAAACGATTTGAGTGAATTTTTATTTAAACGTGAATTTTGAGTGTTTTTTTTTTAATTTTATAATCTGAGTGCGAAATTCATATATTTGAGTGGAATTTTTTTTTTGTTCTTGTTTAATTATTTGTTTTAGGATTTACACAACTATTTGCAATCAAGATGAAAATTAGGTGAGTACCAAATATGTATTATATACTATTTGTTATTGTATATAAACACACTATGTACATATATGTATGGTAATATAAGCGTGTGCGATCGGCTGTTTCAATGTGAATGTACCAAACAACCAGTCGCACTAGCTACAATACCACCACCACCAACAACAACAACAATAGGAAATATTTACTCAACTTGTATGTTTTGTGTGTGTAGTATATACACTCGTATAAGCAGCTATATACATACAATTTGTATATATATAAAATTTTCAAAATCAGCTGAGCGTTTGCTTTTTATTTTTCTATTTAAATTTTCGATTTTCATTTCGGTATTTATTTATTTTTTTATTTTTTTTACTACTTTGTATTCATTCTCACATCGGTTTGGTTTGTAATTGTTGTTGTATTCGATGTACTGTGCAAAAATGTATTTTCTATTTATAATTTTCTTTTTGCTTGGCAAATGCGTTTTGATTGATTCGGTGGAAATCAGTCATCAGCGGGAATGTTTCGATTTTTTTTTGGATTTGGAAAGCTATGGCCAGTTTTACGTATTGTTATGCTGTTTAGTATTTTCAATGTTGTATGTTCAACTTTGAACTTGTGAGATCAAATTCGAGATTTTGGTTTGATTTCAGTCTACGAAGTTTGGTTGTTCAATGGTTTGAGGTTTCCTTCTTTGTATTGCATTTCTATATTGATCTCATTCATAAACTTTTCATCTCCAGACATTATGGCCAATATAATGTGGTGTTCAGCTACATCCACAATATATCCCACTTACAATGCTTCATTTTGAGTGTTGATAGTTATTACCTTATTAACGTTTTCCTTATCACAAAGTCATTGAATTCCTTGTAGTGTAAACACTATGGATCTTCTTGTAATCACAGAATCAACAGTTGCCTTTAAAAGATCCTCCGATGTCTCCATTTTAAACGAAATATGAGTCAGTTACATTTTCGGACAATGTACATTATATCACTAATAAACAATTCGTGAATTCTTATTCCATGCACAAGCTGAACTTCATAAGGGAACATTCGTATAATGTCTCTAAAATTTGCAGCGATGACCTTCGGGATATATGGATCGTGAGATAACTATATGAATTGTTGAAATACTGATATATGATAGTCATTTCTTTTGAGCTGATTTGCGGTCCAGTCGGCGTTGAAGCTTCAAACTCTTCTGATAAACCTGAATTTCGATTCTTAAAAATTGGATACATTTTTTTGGACTTGAATAATAGGAATTGAACTTCATAAAAACGTTTTCTAGAGATGTTTAAGAACCTATAGAATATCGATTGGTTTTAGAAATCGAGATACATTCTTCCGAATTGCGATACTCGATTAATGAGTTGGATTTTGAGAAACTTGCAATATAAAATTACCTGTTTGTCGATAACCTTTAATAGGTTAGTCGTCTAGACCTAGTATATGCTAGCATCGAGAATCACTCCCAGTAAAAATTTGTTCGTTCAAGTCTCGATGAGTTACCAGGCTTAGTATAGCTTAACACTCACGTACAATCTAAAACATTAGTCCGCACCATCTCTAATTAAGAGTGTCTTCTATACACTGACCGCAGTCAACCACACACACACACACACACACATGACGGTATAAAATTTAGCCCGCGCGCATATAAATAATTAAGAAATTGTGTCCAAAAATTAAGTCCGATTTTCGATATATGCGCTCGTTAATCCACGACCTCGCCGATATATACGCGGTTCATTAACATATACCAAATTTGTATATCCAATCAGACGATTTAAATTTTTTATTCTACATCGAAATGCTTAAAAAAAATTGCCAGACATATTTTCAATAAAAACGAAAAAAAAAAATAATTTTTAGACAACCAAAAATGCAAATTTTTAATTTAAAATTTTAATTTATTATTTCCTATCGATAAATTATATTTTATTTTTTTTTGTTTTTGTTTAATTCCATTTTGTATAAATATAATTATTGTGTTTAGAAAATTTTAATTTATGAATAATATCAATGACAGCCAAAGTTTTAATTTTATATAATTATAAAGAAGTGTGTCCGCGATTGGTTGGCCTATACCACACCAGCAATTTATAATTTAATTAATTATTCATTATTTTTCGAGTTAAAAATATATAATTTTAAAAAATTAAATTAATTTTATAATTATATTTAGATACGAATAGGTTGAGGTCGGTAAACTTTGAAGGCATTTCGATATTATCGAAATTGTCGTGTTTGTAAACGATCGCGGGTCCGAGTATACTATGGGTCAACGATCCGCCTCCAAATGTGCTTACAAGTCACTTCATTGAGATCTTATATGTCTCTCCATCATATAGCTTCACTTTTCACTCCTTTTAAATGCTTCAATTGGCAGTTGAACACGACAGTGTGGCTGAATTTTAATTGAACAGCTGACATGCGTTTTCAGCAATCAAAGAAGTGGAGACCATCAGAATTTCCATATCAATCGCTTTGACCTTTGTACTGTGGTACGGGAAGTACCATCAGGGATCGACATATATAAGTTACAGGCCTGATCAAAGTCGTCAGACCGCAAGCATATGTGTTTGTGACAAAATCTAAACTGAAGGTTTCCTTTATATTGGGAGTGAATAAAGTATAAGTAATGAAGTCGGCACAGAATACGATATACCATAAATATTTGAGCATTCACGCTTTTCGGATCAATGTTTACAACTGTTGTTGGTGACTTTTAACCATTTATTCACGTTTTGCACTCGTAGCTATTACACCACGCAAACATGACATTTTGCTTTAGTGTCAGGCAGCTTACTTTTTGAGTCTCTAAATCTCTTTAAGGTTGGCACGTGGGTTTGCTTCTTTTTCCAAATAATGCAGCATTATTATATACTAACTGCTTTCTGCTGTTTTTCTTAGCATGATGGTGGGGCCACTCTGGTAACAAATGTAACCATTGATTTGTTTTGACAGTATTGTGAATAAGAATAATGGTTCACTCCAAGTGAGTAAGTCTTAATAACCTTGTATCCTTATAATATCCTTGCTTAGCAATTTTAAGCTTTTACTTGTAACGTAAAATGTTTAATTCAATTAGATGGTATATATCGAATTTAGTGGTGCGGAGTAAAACTGCCACTGCTTTTTGACATTCCCAATATTGATTAATCATCAATATTGGAAATGTATCGGTCCCAGAAGAACTCTTGATAGATCTGAAACCTTTCACGATATAGACTGTGGATTTTCATGCTTAATGGGTCGTTTTTATAGTATTACTGTGTCCTAACATACAGTCTATCATTATCCCAATTATATTGTAAAATAAACGTTTTGGCCTATGTGGTTCCATAATATCAGTGGACACGTTGAGATAAGGGATATTCCAATAAGGACTTGACAGCTCTTTTTTTAAATAAACGCAAACCATTTGTGATATCTCGAAAAATTTTGGGTTAATTGGCATAGACCCCGGCTGTTTGGCATAGACCAATAGTTTAACATAGCCCCTTAAAAAAGTATGGAGATGTTAAATCACACGAGCTAGACGGCCAATCGACAGGACCATTTCTGGATATAACACGTTTATCGAATTAAGATAACAAATAATAAGTCGATTGTTAGACACGCAATCGGAGAACGTATATACGTCGCTTGATATGATCGAGTGGCTCCAGTTCTTGTGTTAACTGGATCTTATATAAGGGTGCAAATCAAGATCCTTCTAAGCAATGCAACATTTTTGAGAACGCCGTGGTATCAATTGTATTGGTTCATTTGCGATGGATGCTTGAGCAGTAATATACTCGACACTTCAAACAACCTGTTATCTCACATGCAGCACATGCCGCAGCGAATATTTTTAATACATGTCTAAAACTCTAATTTTTTTCATTAGATATATATGAATTGCTTGTCTAACTAAGACGATGATTACGGCAAAAAATATGAATTAACGCTGTTGAGTTGTAGTCAGCGACTTAGAATATGACACTGACATCGAAAACCGACCTGATAACTGTCATGACAAGTGCGAAATGACAGCTGTGCAGAAACACTCATAGACTTAGGCATCACAAACCAGTTGTTCATAGGCGGCAATAGGTTGCTAAACAAAAATATATATGAGTACATATAAACACCATCGATGGTAGAACTACACCAAGTAAAAATCAGATAGACAAATATAGCAAAAGTTCAAATCAAGCCAGCAGCTGTGAAACTCCCAAAAATGTAACACAAACAGAATCATACGGAAACAAGAAAAATCTTCAATGAAATGCTCCAATTTAATCTCCATACAGAAATGAAGATCAGCACTGAACAAAATTGAAACCTATCTGACTGAGAAATTTATATTAAGACTGCTACGAAAGTACTCGGCTTCCAAGAATACAATCGAAACCTTGAACTAGCGATGATAAATGGAAAAAGATTCAGGAACACCGTCAACTTAGCTACAAATATACCAATAAACTTTAAAAAGAATAATCCAGGAAATAAATGCAGAAAATATTCTCAAGGCAACAGCAAACCGAAATATTTGTCAAATGGTGCGTTCACAGTGAAAGATCAAAGTTGTCATGTCCCAAATGGAAAACCCGATTATAACCGCAATTGACAAATTGTATTATTTCATACACAAGCTAAACATTGAGATTCAACTGGACCTGGTCGTCCCGAAACCGAATCATATAATTTACGCCGTCTCATTAAGAAGAGTTTGTGCATGGAATGTGGAGTTTAGTCAGAGACACCTATACAGTTCTGGTGTTGTTATGCGGACAGTGTTAGTTCATGTACTAGTTTACAACTCCTGCAATCAAAATTGTTTGCGGCCGAGTCAGTTCTCTCTGAACGATTAGAAATCCTACCAGCCATACCTATCATAAAATACCTATCCCAAACAATATATACACAACGTGACAAGATTAGTTAGATTTGTTATTCTCAAGGTAAAATATAAGTTTTGTATCTTATACTGTTAAACCATTCATTAATTTGTCTTAACCGCATAGATTATTTGGTTTCGTTTGTTCGTGCTGGATTGATTATCATAATATTTGAATTACGATAAAACATAATATTTTATTCGCTATTTGTTATGTAATAAAATTAGTTTTTTTATCTTAAAATCATCTCTCGTGTTCTTATCGCGTTTCTCTACATATATAAATTGATGTTCGTTGATTGTTTAAGATTTGTCGAAGCGATAATTTTTATACACCAAAAACAATTCTGATACGATCTCAAGCGCACCCATTTATATATTTAACCACCTAAGACGACCTTCACCTATCGATAAATATAGAGCAGTTACTGTTAACCTAGGTCATTACACTTTTCCAAATATTCTAAACAATATACATACATACATACATACATACAATCGAGTCTATATACTGAGAATAACGAAAGTACATTTCAATCCTTGATACATATACAATTTTATGTATTCTCAAAATCTCAAGGCCAACGAGAAGGATCTTACTATTTACCACTTTATTTTTACTACTCCTATATATAATGTACTCCTCGTGTACGAGAGTTGAGTGCTCCGCATGTACATCCATATACTCGTATATATAGACTCGTCGAGTACCAATTTCGAAATAAAAAATTTAAATTTCATTTCATTTGAGTCGTGTCGTTTCCATCTCGAGGTATATATATATGGTACATACTCGTACATGCTGTTGATCTAAATAAGAAAATTTAAATTTTCTTTTTCATTTGTTTTTTCCTTACAAATTTTACAAATTTACAGATTTTGATTATAAACAAAACAAACAAACACACGAGCAATGAATTGAGAAGAAAGACAAGTATAATACAAAAGATAGACTTGAACAGAGAATGTATCAGAAGAAAACCTGTTTCAAAGTGATTTTCGTTTCTTATACATTTTCATCTTATAATATATCCATTTCGTTATAGTGGTATGTAAGAATATTATTATTATTATGTTACATGAACTTGAGATACACAAATTTTCTTCCTCATATACACACACGTATGTGTATATGTATATACCTGTAGGCTCAATAAGATGAAATCTCAGCAAAACAACCGACGGGAATGCGCGTATTGGACCGCATAATCTAATCAGCGTGAAAACTGAAAACATGTCACAGATCGATAAATTACTCATAATTTGAGCCGATCGATCGATCGATACACACAAGTGCATCAAGTATATCGACCGACAAATAATCATGATGAATTGATGAAGTTAGCGGGCCGAAACGCGATCGATAATAATTATGATTGTTTTGTTACGTTGTCGCGTCCACCCTTTGATTTATTTTGATGCGATTAATATGGAAAGCTAAATATTTGTGTTACCACGGTCTCAGTGAAGCAAAACAATTGGTGAACATTGAAAATTTCCCAACATAGATAAATTTTGATTGACAACTTGGCTGCGTTTTATAATAATACCCAGTCACTCTTTTGCAGATGTCTTGAAATTTATGTTATGATTGGACAAGATCTGAAAGCTTCATATATATGGTTTATCCAGATATATCACTCTAAATGGATTTAAAGTTTAGGATCAAACTCATAGAACGAGTTACATCTTATTTCGTTCAAAATTGTTATGATTCTATGCATGGTTCGTTCGTAAAAACAACCAGAGTTTAGTGAAACTTATCATTTTCTAAATTTCACTCAATAAATAGTGAAAGATTAGCCGCTTGCCACTATGTCACTTATCATGTCCACACAATTTGTAACACTTCTTTAATTCACTTTTTAATCGAGACTAGCGACTTGTCACTGGTGGATATGACACTAGTCTTCTCTACACTTTAACCAATTTACTTCAGGTTAAAATACAACATCTTCTCCAACAAGACGAGCCGCTGATGCTTAGGCTTTGAAGAGATAACATTTCCCGTGCAATTATTGCATTGTCTTCGGTTGGCTTTGAGAACCAGCGTCGATTTTGACTACTACTATACGTATACCGCGTACTATGACCCTGTGACAGTAAATTGGTATTCGAATTTTGTCTTAATGTCGCTGTAATCACTGAATTTATATCCTCCGTTTATGCTTCGTAAACTTCTTCCCAGGTTTTATTAACACTCTATTTAGCTCTTGGGACCCAACTGGAATACCGAATTGAATTTTATTTCCAAGGACTGAGTGTCAATTAACACAATCATCTCAGTTGTGGTCTTTCCAGTTGTAGCTTCATAACCACCTCAACCATAGTCACTAGGATTTGTAACTCCAATTCTCCGCTCATCTGTAGAGTGGAAAAACCTCTATATCGATTTGGCACTCAGCTGCAGCTTAGGATCTTTGAAACAAAATCCAGAATAAAGTGTGTCTGCAATCGAAAGTGGTGTTAAAACCTTCTTCTCATGGGCATTTGTAGCACAGACATGGCACGTGAAGATATGATATGATTGAGACTATCTGGAGATCAATAAATCGTTTGTACGAATGTTAAATATTTAGGGCGCCATCAAATAGTTCATTCCATATCGACCACCAGCGAAATAGTACTTCTTTGCCAGGGGATCAACTTTCCCTCATAGAAATTCCCCTCATAGAAAAACAAACTACTTAACGGAATTTTACAGCGTATATCTTGATCGAACGTTCGAGAAACTTCCGAGCATTTCCCTTCCAAGATTTGAAATCCTAAGTTGCATTTTTTTCCTTTATCTCCATTCTTAGGACCATAGGGCGTCTACTACACTGGACTTGTGAACTCTATTTGGGACTATTCTCTTTAGTTCTCCCCATGTTTTCCCAAGATGTTTTGCTTCAAGTAGCACCGATTTCATTTCCACTTCCTAATCTCCTTCTCAATGTCCACTTGGTTTGTTTGTTTCAGTAATTCTTCATTTGTGTTCTTATTCGGCCAGAAGCATTTCATCAATCGCCTAAGGCATTTATTCACAAACACTAGGAGTCTTCTTGTGATTTTCTGCGTATGTTTCCAAGTTTCACATGTATGGCTGTGAACTGTAGTACTGATTTTACACAGGTATTGAACATTCTTATTTTGGTATTTCATGACAGGACGGATGCATTCTAGATCTTATGAAGCATGTTGAAAGTGCTTCTCGCTTTGTTGATGCGTTGCCTGTCCTTAATACGATACAGCCAAGGTATACATATATACGAATTTTTCAACATCTTTTATTGTGTCGAGGTGGTGTACTAATGCTTGTGTTCAGTCTCAGGGCCTTTATCTCTGATAACTATTGTAACTTTTGCTGCATGTTGTGTATTTCTGTGTTAGCAGGCATATGTCATCTGAGTAGTCGAGATCATTGAGTTGTCTAATTGGATCCCACTGAATTATACGAGAACGACAATATAGCTTTCCTTAGTGTTGAACTTTATTTCCAGCATCCCGGAACATTTCTTGGATGAGTTCGGTTATTTTCCTCAGGATGCCTTTTTCACAGAGTGCTTTCCAGATTGCGCTTCTCGAAGTCCACGAAGAGTAGATATAGTGGTGAGTTCGTTGGATTGTTTGACGATAATTCACTGTGTACAGGTTTTCACTTCTAATGTATTGGTTCATAGTTGGTATGATTCGTTCCAGGATGACCATTGCTTATACTTTCATTGTATACTGTTGAGCAGGGAGATGCCTCGCTAGTTTTTGTATTATCTTAAGTCACCTTTCTTTAGAATCGCTAAGGTTAAGACCTCTTACAATTTTTGCGGAATTGTCCCAGTATTCTACACTTCTACTAATAGTTACCTAAGTAACCATGACATAAAAGTTACAGCAATAGAACACTTACCATTTACTGCCGGGTATCATACCTCAAAATATTATATTTGGCAAATTTTGCCATTTCGATTTCACGATCAATTCCTAAAACTTCCTTTCAACATGTCTCTTTACCGTTTGACTTCAAACCCTGCAGTCGGTATACAGCTGGTCCGGTTGGGTGTTTCCAAACTAACTCCACCAACACAGTCTCACCAATCCAAATCTCACAATTCAATAATTCCAAACACAAACTCACAAATCAGTACCACAAATTTGACACGTCTTCTAAGCACAGACTTGACTCTTGAAGATGTATAAGAATTCAAAATAACGACAAGTAACCTCATGGATTTTGTATCAGTTGTACGATATCTGTAGATGGAAATCTGTTTCAGTGATATTTCTGAGTCGTCGCAAAACTTGAAGGGATTCTACAACAAATGATATTGCGAGCTTTTTAGCAAACAATATCGATCGAAGATGTTGCCCAGAAGTGTTTAGGACGCCCTTTAGTTGCTTAGCCGATTGCATCTGCTGGTGATATCTAAACATTGAAATCAATTCTCCATAACAGTCAAATATAGATCAAATCACTTTGGTATGAAACCTTCAAGATTCGATCACCACATGCGAAGGTAAATTATTAAACTTGAGTGTAATCAATCTTTGTGAAATATAAGATTTATGGTCCACAACATCACATAATACATGAACCTTTCACATAAAACTTTGTTGGCTCATCTAGGCTTCAAAAAAAACGTCAAATCAAAAATCACTCCAAGTTCAAATTATTATACAAAGAATCCAAAACCACACAACAGCATATATTACTCAACTGTCGCGATAGTACAGGATAGAGAAAACTTTACAAATCCAAAACGCCATCCTTTTTCCAATTGGATTCGATTGGATTGTATACATTAGCCTATTCAACGATAGATGGGAGCACTGTACACTACCGAGTATAGATATTAATTTTGATAATTTTTAAAATTAAACCAACACGAAATTATGATAAATGATAGTTTAAATTATTATTTAACAAGAAAACGAAAACAACAAAAAATTATGACAAAATTATTGTCACTTGTTAAACAGATGACAACAATCTCTATAGCACGACGAAATTCCGAGACAGAAATTAATATTTTTTGTGTCACAAGTCAAAATTTAAAAATTAATCAATTTTTCACTAAAATATTAAAAATTTTGTTACACACACACACACACAAACGTACACCAATATGGTTTCGAATACATTCATGATTGTGATTTATTTAATTTTAATTTTTATGAATAATTATATTGTTTGTTAGATCATTTTCGGGGAGACGGCCATAAATCATTTTGAAATTTCGTTCAACAAAACGCGATCTAAAACCACAAAATAGGAGAACATGACAAATCGAATGACAATACTATAAATAATTTTGGTTAAAACTATTATTTTTGACATGAATTTTGACAACAGGAAACATTTATAAATTGCAAACAAACTCTAATATTCAAAACAGTCATAAGGTGTTTGATTTATGATTTGATTTGGTTTGATATGTCAGGTGTGTGTGTGTTTGTGTGTGTATGGTGTTGTATTTATCTACAATCTATTGGCAATTTCCGGTGTTTTACGTATGCGTCAAATGCACTTATTGGGCGGCGGTAGATTGACCTTTGCGCGAATAGGTGTGCCAATACCAAGATTGATCAGCAATATATCTGATTTATGGTACTGTGAGTAACAACTGTTTTTTGAATCGGTTCATATGACGCGATGGTATATAGTTGAAGTTATTGGTACAGCATATATACACACGTTAAAGAAGGTTTATGCCAGGTTTTGAACATTTGAAAATGAGAAATTGTAAGTTCATCTTCTGATGGCATGTGTAGTAGGTTGTGCATTTTAAATTCAGTGTGACGAACGGAGGACAAAGGATTACATTCCATCGATCAATTAGTTGAACTTGAAAGGTCGAGAAAGCCTTGGTAATTTTCAGTTAGAACGTATTTGGAACACGAGGATTTATTAAAGGATAAACTTAAGTAAATGTTCGAAGATTTTAGGTTAACCCGCAAGTTCGACCTTCTACTCGATTTTATCGCCATAAAACATAAGAATTGTAATACAGTAGACCACTATGTTAGTTCATGATAGCCGTCCATAAACTCACATGTATGGTATTTTTGGTTCAGATGAATGAATTTGTAGATTTTTGTTGGCTTTTCGTGAATCTGATATTAAATATCTAATGACCGTATGGTACGGTCAGGTATATATGGATATACCTGAACAGAATGGCATAGCAAAAGAAAAAACCTGAACTATTATATAGAAAAGGTTTGTTTCAACAGACACATTATAAATTGATCATCTACAATTTATAATGTGTCTAGCATTACGTGACAAATCCAATTATGGGGAGGCTTAGTTAGATTTGAATGTATACTCTAGTCAGATTGTTATGAAGCTGATAGTGATTTTTATGGTTTTCCTGAATATTATGACCAGAACACAATAATTATCATTCGATTACAGATAACATCAAGATAAGCGGGATTACCTAAAAAATTACACAGAAAGTGCCGATACAGATTAACCGTACAAGCATTTTGTAATGTCTGATGTAAAATTCTGTAGAAATGCCATGAAAAGTGAATACGACACACTTTCATAAAACAAAACTTAAAAGTTGTATAGACTATCGCGCCGTACGCCTATTGATTGCAAGTATTCATATTCACGTTATCTGATAGTCACGAACGTCGTTACAGTGGAGATGAATAAACTGAAAAGCCTTATATCAACAAGTCATATAGGGAGTATTTTGTATTATATTGCTCAAGGTATACAAGACCGGATGCAGTTAGTATGATGCATCGTTTCTTCAATAATCCCGGTTAACATTATTGGAATGCCGTTTAGAATCTAGTAAAGCATGATATCTCAAAATATGCAAATAAACATCTCACATGAGATATTGCGATGCTGATCCGGGGCTGAAGTGATATTGATGAAAAATAATTTTTTACTGATTACGTATATTCATGATGCAGTGATACACTTTCGTGCAATAGTATAGTACAACAAATATTGACCACATGGTACAGTCTACTAGTACACAAAACTCTGTGTGGCTTAAATGTTTTGAACATATAACGTATTCTCGATTTTCATGCAGCTTTCAGTTATCATTCTCGAATGAAGCATATAATTAGACATTAGTACGTTAGAATTAGACATTAGATTCATACCACCCTTTCAAGACATTGTGGAACCTAATTAAATAAAATACCCGTCAAGGAGACGCATTTCCGCTCAGCTCAAGTTAGTTCATCGATGTTTCAACTCTTTAAAACCGCACCCAAAAATATAATCTATCGAAATCTGCGAAATTGGGCCTTATGCCAACGGTAACCATCTCGTTTAACATGAACTGCATTGGCGCTAAGCTAGTTTTTCATGTTCAATAGAGTATACTGTCCCATAATTTTGTTATTGCATTTTACAATTGCGAATCCCAACGAACGGCATAACATTTTCGACTCATGGAACGACGATGAAGTTTACTTTTCCAGATTCTGTTTCCTTATGAGCTATTATATACCCTAAAAGAAATCTTTGGCAAGAATAACCTTATCTGTAGTTCTTTTTTTAGCTTTTACAGGCCTTTTTCGGCCCGTATCGTGTTAACAATCTAACTTCATCGGTTTCGATCTTGAGCCAGCTCTTCATATAAACAATCAGATGATGCCAGATCACATCGCTGTTCCATTCGCTCATTGATTTCATGGTCTCGTGATTGAACAAAACTTGGTATATGTACCATCAACATCGACATATATCATAACTATGATTCTTTTCTCGAATGTTAGAAGCCATCTCCTTATAGTATAAATGACAGCGGGTTATCAACACTCTGTACAACACCAGATAGTTTTATTTTAAAAGTGAGCGTAGAGCATATAAATCCAATTGCTATCGGACCTCGATATCTTCTTTCGCACTGTTATCGTGAGTAATGAGAATCCGAAATATTCGAATCTTATCACTCGAGTAAAAACACTACTGAATCAATTGCGTCCTGGTTTCTAAAATCAGAGATAAGATTCGTTAATTTTGAGACCAACGGAAGTTGAATATATACTTTGCTAGTGGGTCTAGAATCTCTGTGGCATTCACAAATACGCCGAATTGACACGCCCACTTTAGTAAAGTAAAACAACATAATCGAAAAAAGATTTCGATTCAAAAAACTCTGTAATTCGCTAGCACTGTTGCAACAAAGCCACACAACATATATACAAACGAAAATGCAACAAACACCAAGTGTCGCATATGCCTGATGAGATGGATTTAATCTTTTCGATCACACAAAAAATCAATGACGTCATCAGATCGAAACCGGCCTACCGAACGAACATAGACAAACGTCTTCATCGGCTGGTTGATTCAGCGTCCTAGCTGTCAATCAATGCCACTCTGTGGAGTTCTGGTTTTTCGAAGGTGTTTCACTCTTACAAAGAATGTAATGCAAAATGAAATTTGAAAGTATCGAGGCCGCACATCTCCTTCCAGAAAATGAAAATTGTTGTCAGCCTGTTCTTAATTCTTTGAAGCCTTGTAAATGTGTTACTGCTAAACTTATGTTACTGTGGCAGTGGTGAAAATGAACACATCTGTGACCACAAGTTTGGAACCCATTGGCCAACCCATCTTCCAAGTCAGTACTGTAGCATGGAGCTATGCAATGCGCAGATGGATTCACGTAAATCGGACCTAAAGCCGCATGTCGAAGGGATGCAACAATGGCCCAATCGATCCTGAGTGACGGAGGAGAAAAAAGGCGTTTTTATCCGTGATTGGCTGATTTTGACAGGTTCCTTGTTGATAGTCACTGATAATTTCCTCTCCGGCAAATAAGTTTACGAGTTCTTATAAGATTCATGATACAGCCAACGAATTGGAATGACAGTGGGAAGGTTAGTAGCCCATTTAAGCTTGAAGGTAAGTAGCCTATTTAGGAATCAAAAAGGAGTCAAAATAGTTTTACCAACAGAGGGCTCTATTCGGTTGTGATATATGTGTGTTAAGAATTTCCAGTGATCGTATCATAAAATTTTATGATTCCTCTAAGATCAACAAAAACATATTTTGTTTGTAATGTAAAATAAACATCTTCCCGGAATACCTCTTCATCATAACTTATATTCACGGATATTTAAAAACAAAAAAATTAAAAATTATTTATTTACAAATTATACATTAATTTTTCGTGTTATTTAAAAATAAGAATTTTTGTTTACTTATTAATTTATAAAAAAAAATTAATAATTTTATAAACAAAGCCCGCGTTACCTTATTTAGCTCATCATATGTGTATATGGTACTCGTATACAAGTATGTACTCGTACCAGTCAAATGACAATATCCAGATCAGTTTGGTTTTTTATTAAAAAAAAAATTTTTTTCTTCTGTTTAATTAAGAAAATTAAACACATCTTCTCGTGCATAGCAACAGACATACACGTACATAGCGTGCAAATGAATATGATTTTATTTATTGAATTTCAAACCGCATAAACAAAATAATTTTTTTTTTTATTTATTTATAATCAAAATCATTAACCTAATTCTTAAAAAAAAATGGTTTCGTCTTTGCTAGGATTTATCTCAACATACAAGTATGTACATTGGTTTTCTTTCGATTTGACAAGGAAGGAAATGAGTTTTGATAAATAAAAAATTATGGTGACGGTCTGTCTGCCATACATATACATATATACTCGTTACTAAAATCTTAATTTAGCTTAAGTGGTGTGATGCTGATGATGATGGTGAGAATTTTGTCTCGAGATGGTTAACAAAATGATGGATATGATTTTGTATGGTGGTCGCATCAAATTATAATGTGGTAAATTTTATGTTGCAGTGATTATAAAAGATTTTAATTGACGAAATGGCCTCTTTAAGGATGTTCGGTCTGTAGTGACAAAATGGTGGAGCACTCGATTGCGAGTCATTGATCTTTAAACCAAAGATCAGATCTTTGTTTGGACTCATTGATTCGATCGTAGGATCAAACAACGTGAATAAAGAAAACATTTTAGGGTATACCAATGACTATCTATTAATTGAACCATATGGTCCGGTCGATCCGACATCCAGGTGTAGTAAACGTACATTTCGGAATGTTAACTTTAAAGAATCATGATCAATGGGTCTAAATTCCATGATTTGGCAGGAATCCTTCTTGAACAGTATGCTATCGAGAGCTTTTTGAAAATATCTTGTTCTTGATTCTAGTATCTTCTAATTAGGTTTATGACTTAAACTATTTCTCGTGTCTTGACTTATTGAAATGATGTTGTGTTCAGCTATATAAGGACGAACTTCGCGTTAGTAATCTTCTAGGCTTGTACAGCTCAAATTAAAACTAGCATCTCAATGATAAACAGTGAAAAGTGAAAGATATTTTTTTTTATTATTATTTTAACTTTTACAACTGAATACAATTCATCCAGTAATTTTTCTTTCTTAATTCACTTGTGAATGCGAAGAGGCCCATTGGCCAGCTCCAGTTATAGGTAATTTACTGAAATAGTCTTTGCACTGATGTCCTTAGCCCATTAAATCATGTGGTTTCGTTCTCTGCAATCGTCTGACTGCATGTGAAGTATCCAACATACCACGTGTTGATAAATACGTTGTCCATGAATTATGGCAAATTTTCTATTTCTTCTTCAACCGTTTTGATATTTAGGTCCCTAAAGAGGTCATCATTCCTAATGTCTCATAGCACTTTATTTTGAAAAGTTTGTATTATTTTAGTGTTGGTTTTCTTAGTGCAGTCCCAAAGCTTTAATCCGTAAGTCCATACAGGTTTTAACACCTGTTTATATACAACAATTTATTTTCAGTTGACAATTCCGAGTCTTTCCCGAGCAGCCAATACATTTTTCGATATTTGATATTAAGTTCATCTAGAGAACTGCAAAATCATCTGCAAATGTTGCAACGGTAACTTCGTTTAATTGAGGTAAATCTCTGGTGGAGAGCAGATAAAGAATAGGTCCCAAAACACTATGATTTTAAAATCACATAATATTGTTTTGATAATTTTCTATGAAGTTTGAAGATTAAACCTCTGTGCCACACCTAACCGAAGGCCTGCGCCACATCTAAGAAGATACTAGAGCAAACCTGTTTTCTCTCTAATGTATTCTCAATTACATGTGTAAGCCTATGCCTGCTCTATAGTTGAGTGGTTTTCTCTATGCAATAATTTACGGGTGCCATTTTCAAACAGTTCCTTCATTATTTGCCCTGTTATCAGATCGTAACCAGGAGCTTTATTTGCTTTTAAGTTCTTAATTTCAGCTTTTAGTTCTTTCAATGTTACAGGGCTGATATCTTCGAAGTCAGATGTTCTATGCATATCAGTAGTGTTTTCGTAACTGGTCTGATGACTTAGAGGTTGAAATGTTTCTTCAAGATGTTCAGCAAATATGTTAGCCTTGTCTTTCGCACTTCTAGCCCATTTTCCATTGTTTGTTTTGATTTGGAGGATCTGCGTTTTTAGTTGTTTCAACCCTTTTGTTGCTTTCTAGAGGGAATATTTGGTATCTTATAGTTGGAGCTAGAAAACAAAGGTATTTTCCAATTGTTTCATTTTTCACTGCTTTTATAAGTGCCTTAAGTTTGATGCATACGTTGTTTAAGGTGGTTTTATCTTGCGGCGCACGCGTAGTCTGCCATTTCTTTCGGGCTTTTCAATTCTCCTGCACTAGTTCTCTCACTTCTATTGCGTAAATAACGAAGTTTTCTTTCCTCAATGATAATTTGGGAGTACATTCCCAAGCGAACTCCCGTTCCTCTTCAATTTCATTTTCACTTTTGATTGGTACTTGAAGTTCTATTCTTTCCTCTACTATAACTGCTTAAACAATTCCCAATTTGTTTTGTTGTTTGTGAGCTGAGGTGAAATTATTTTTTCTATAACATTTTCACTAACCGTCATAATAACAGGAGAATATGATCAGATATTATAGACTTTCGTCATTTTCTAAGAAAATGTAGCGTTCCGATATGCCTTTAGTGGTGTAGAAATCTATTTAAGGTCTGGGATTTTGTTAGAATTAGATGGCCAGTACGTTGGTTTCCCTCCTGAGTAAAATTCACTGTTTGAGTATTGACGTAGTAATTCTTTGCCTTTTGGAGAGGTTAATATTGAACCCCAAAAGGTATTTTTGGCATTAAAGTCACCTCCGATAGTGAAGTTACTTCCTAATTTCTGGAACAAGTTAATGTATAGTCTTCTTTCTTTATAGGTTATACCGCGGGGGACAATATATTGCAGATATATACAGGTGTTGTGATAACCAAAGTTAACCGTCACGGTGGTTACTTGCATGTATTGCATGATGATTAATATTGTCCCTAATAAATATAGCTGAGCCTCCTCTTACCTGTTCTGATGTATATGTTGTATGATAACAAGTATATCTCCGGATGTGTTTCTTATATTAAGCATATATCAATTTTCTCAGCGTTTAAAAATATTTCTATTTTTGCTAGATGTTGTGTTAATCGGTTTGCATTCCATATGTCTATTCTTAATGAGTAGTTTTGATGTCTGGTTTTTGCTAAGGAATTATGAACTGAACTACATATGTACAGCAGACATTATTTCTTATTAGCTATTTTGGAACTTGGCATTTCCAGCAGATTGAGTCGATCCACAATTAACTTATTTAGTTTATTCTGTTCCTCAAGGCTATTTAAAATTGGACAGTGTTTTTGAATTTTTCAGTTCCGTTGGTGTCAGATTCTTTCAAATTTGAAGTAGCCTGCGCATATTTATAATTCTCCCTACGCATATGTACTTCATTTCTTGCCCGATTCTTGTTTGGATGACTTAGAAGGGGTTTGCGTGCCTGATCCCTCCTTTTCTGTAGTTGCTTGGCAATCTTACATCCTCTGTAGTTCGCCGGGTGCTGCCCATTACAGTTTATACCTTTTGCTGGTTCTTCTTTAGATAGTTTGCAAATTTGTGTTGCCAATTATATTGTAAATTTTTTCTATTTAACAGGGGAAGTTTTCTTTTCGAAACTGCTTCTAGTCGGTTCTCTCCACTACGTCTCTCTTTTTAATAATAATAAGTGAAGGATATGACATCAAATCAAGCGAACCATGATCATCAGTTGCAAAACCAAATCGCTTTCGGAAACAAGATCATATATTCAACGTTTTGTAAAATCTACCAAATGTAATGTATCATAAGATGCTAAAACCTATTCAAAGGGTTAATACTGATCACTATACCGAAAACAATTCCTAATAAGCTGTGTTCGAAAAACTTTTAGTAAAACTTCCACTTTCTTGTTAAAAGTTTACTCACACGCTACATTGACGGTTTGTCCACCGTAAATCTTTTGGTTTGATTCGAAAAAGACCGATACGAACTATTTATTTGGATTCGATCCTGTTTACATGTACCAAAAATACAATAAGTG
The DNA here is from genome assembly GCA_963932295.1 of Tipula lateralis. Classification (NCBI taxonomy): domain Eukaryota; kingdom Metazoa; phylum Arthropoda; class Insecta; order Diptera; family Tipulidae; genus Tipula; species Tipula lateralis. The sequence goes on along the minus strand of OZ010736.1, from coordinate 192,360,444 downwards.
TGAACTTAACTGTGAGGAATTTATGTCATGGAGTCACCATACGTGAAAATACCTATAACAGAACATTTGTTGGTCGCCAGTGAAAATGTCAAAGTTGGTCAAAATACGAAAGAGTTGGAAAAGTCAATATACTTAATATTTGGCTAACAATCAAAATTATGGGCGAGTCTGTCTAACAGTAATGTTCAAATTACGTTTCGGCTTGTTCTGGATATAAGCACAGATGAAAACTCACAGTGAATATACAAACATTGAAAGAACTTAAACGATCGCAAGAATCTGCAATACAGAGACCGATTGATCTTACGTTGCATTGTTACCAGTTTTCAGTCTGTTCGTTGAGCATAATGAAAATAACCAACAAGCCTCTTAAAATACATAAGTCATATAGTCGAAGATCTAGAAACTAGAATTTTGCAGTACATACTGCTCAGACCATTACAGTAACTCTCTTCATAGATAGTAAAATTACACCTAGGATAGGTCCAGGCCAACTTATCGCCTATAACACCTTTCCTTTATTCCAGCTAAGTCTGACTTCATTCAGACCGCCAAATCTATTGAAGGTACTTATTAGATCACCAACAATTATCGAGAAAAAAGAATGAAATGAATGTACTTAAGCCAGCATGTGTATCAGAAAAGCCGTAAATACGATGCTGAAACAATTTTTGACTAAAAGACAGTGCCACACCTATAAAAAGAATAAATTATTCCACTTCAGGATTTTATAACATCTTTAGAGATATGAGCCTTCATATTAAGATGCCACAAGCAGTGTCTTTAAGTGTTAGTCACCTTTAAGTGTTAGTCACCTTCTGATTCATAGATCAACCAGCAGCTTGCCGTTTATTATTCATATCTACCACAATTTCACAGGAAAATAATCTTTACAAAGGGTTTCTTTCCATCCCTCTTATAGTTCTAGGCTATAAGTGGGGTCAAAGCAATACCTCTGAACCACCCACAAAGACTTAAATATTCAAATCTAAAAGAAAATTTGGTTCTGTAAATGCTCTTCCATAAAGCAGTAGCTCAACTGTAATCTAATTCTGCTCATCGCTCCTCTAAAGATTTATATTCTCATTTATTCCTTTTAAGGACTTAATTGTTTCTACCCTACGATTGATTGTACAGGTGACATGCATTTACCTCGATCAGTCCAAATAGAGTATTGACACTCTATGTCTTTGTTCGACCTCCAAAATTGATGTCGATACTGTCGTTAAAGTACAATGCCGTCACCTTCATCAAACACGAGTATAGCTCTGAAATTATTGTCACTAATTATTATTTGTATTATTAAATCAATTAATAAAAAATTTAATTTAATCGTTAATAAATAAAAACCGTTTCGTTATTAATTTTATTTTATTATAAAATAAAATTTTTTTAAATTTCGTAACATTAAAATTTATTTGTTTTTTATTTTTAATTAAATTTCCAAGCTTTAATTAAAACCAATAAATATTTTGAAGTCACAGATTTTTTACCTGCATCATTGTTTTTCTTCTATATTTGCAGATGACAATATTTTTCCATTCGACGAAATCGTGTCACGTGGCATTGATACCTGTTTGGAAAATTTTAGACAAGCAGAAAATATTGAAGCAAACATGATTGACAGTCAAACGCTTTGTACAAAAATTAAAAGTGAGCCATTGGATAGTTCGAATGGCGGTGATGATGATGGCAACGATGATGATCGGAAGACAAACGAGGAGGATGCCAATAATAATTGTGAAGTCGATGGACAAAAAATGGTGGATGCCGCGGAATTGACCGCAAAACTAGCTGCAAATGCCCGGTCGGCGGCTGCAGCAGCCTTTCTTCCCGGCCACGTAACACTCGAAGCATTGGAGAATACAAAAGTGGCAGTTGCCCAGTTTGCTGCCAATGCGCTTTCAAATCCTCATAATGAGGCTGCCCTAAAAGAACTTGCCATGTTGCAATCAACCCTATTTACACTACAACATCAGCAAGTAATTCAGTTACAACTAATCCAGCAGTTGCAATCACATTTTACGATGAACCAAGTCGCACAAGCAACAGTATCGGAACCACCGAGCGAACACGAAAGTGAGGCGGAAGATGAAGATACGTACGAACGAGATGAAAAAGAAAATATGGAGCGAAGAAAGCGTGCATTGGATCCGTCGAATGTACCACTATGTCCGAACTCGCCAATATATTACGGTAGTTCCGACATTATAACCAATCACGATCCACAACCCCCCATGGACTCGTTAAATTCATTACAAATGCTTCAAAAACGAACCGAAGAGGTGTTAGACTCTGCATCACAAGGTATTTTATCGGGAAATCTGGCCGATGAATTAACCCTCGATACAGATAGTGAATCAGGATCAAAAGATCCATTACTCAAGCATAGATGTCGCTATTGCGGTAAAATATTTGGTTCAGATTCAGCATTACAAATACATTTACGATCGCACACCGGTGAACGACCATTTAAGTGTAACGTTTGTGGCAGTCGATTCACCACCAAAGGTAATCTAAAAGTGCATTATCAACGGCATTCATCTAAATTTCCTCACGTACCGATGAATCAACACCCCATACCCGAACATCTGGATAAATATCATCCACCACTACTTTCGCAATTGTCGCCATCTCAACTATCGCCGAACTCAAATTCAATACCAGTGCCGGGTTCAATCGCATTTCCTGGTTTGTCGTTTTATCCACCAGCTTTGAATATGATGAGAGGTCCGCCACATTCAATTTTTGGACCTACATCGATGCACGACGATGATGATGAGGTGGGACCATCCGATTTGCGTAAACTTAACAAAACGAGTACAAAATCGCCAGTTATGTCTCGATCACCATCACCCAAAATAAAATCCGAGCCAAAAGAAGAAACGGAACAAACTAGTCGATCGACGAGTCCTTGCCAAAATGAATCGTCGAATCGATTTCCGACCCCATCAAATTTTGACGAGAGCTCTTTAGAAAGTAATAAGCTCAATCTGCACTCTCGTGCATACGCAGAAAACATATCATCGAAAAGTTTACCTCTACCACATTGTTCGCCGATGAGTAGCGCCTCAAGCACAACTGGATCGATGTTCAACCATCATTTACCGATACATCCAGCCTTGTTACCGGATTCAGTTAAAGATCCTGTTTTATACACGTCACTACTACCGCGGCCCGGTAGTAACGACAATTCATGGGAGAGCTTAATCGAAATCACAAAATCATCGGAGACCACAAAATTACAACAACTGGTGGATAATCTGGAAAATAAAATAACCGATCCGAACGAGTGTATCGTCTGTCATCGTGTACTTTCGTGCAAAAGTGCTTTGCAGATGCATTATCGTACGCACACCGGCGAGCGTCCATTTCGATGTCGTATCTGTGGTCGTGCTTTCACAACAAAAGGCAATTTAAAAACTCATATGGGAGTGCATCGTATGAAACCGCCGATGCGATCACTACCCCAATGTCCAGTCTGTCACAAAAAGTTCACAAATGCTATAGTACTGCAGCAACATATTCGTTTGCATACGGGCGAACCAACCGATTTGACCGCCGAACAAATATCCGCCTCGGAAGTACGCGATTTTCCATCAATATCACCCGGCCATTTCCCCATCGGCCTCAATCCGTTCGCCATGTCAATGCATCGAATGAATTCGCTGCGTTCCGAATCATCGCAGGGCGATAACGACGAATATTTAGACTACGATGATGATTTCGACGAAACGAATAGTTTGATGGACGATACAGATTCGGCGACTGGTTTGAATTCGGAACGACCATATTCCGAATCGAGAATGTCGAATATATCAGCACTCGAGAATCAAGTCAAAACCATAACATCGATGGCGTCCCAATTGTCGGCGGGCAATTTTAAACGATCATCGGAGTGTTTCAAAACAGAAAACAGTGCAAAAAGTCCAGTCGTTTTAAATACGGGCAAGCGTTCTCGACCACATTCACCGACACCGGCTGATTTGTCCGATATGGGTGCACTAGATCTAACACCGAAATCGCTGCAAGGTGCATCAAGTTCGCGATCACCCCTTATTGAAATGGTGCCCAGTGTTTCATTGTATCATGGGCCTCGCGGACCACCAGCATCAAATAATCAGCAACCAATTCTACCTGCTGCACCTTACAATCCACTTGGAACACAACGTAAGTATATAACAATAACGAGTGTGCATTAAATTAGCATAAATTACATCTAGATGACTAACGGGATGAGGCGCCAAATAATCTACGCTAAAAATATCGTCCACGTGACGATTGCTTCAATAAATTTTCAACCGAACATATGTCTACGCGCGTCGTTTACATATTTACATCTGTAATTCATTTCACCGCACATAAGATTACAGAGTTATGATTGTATATGATCTCTTTGTTTTTCTGTTGTCATAAAATTTACAAACGCGTAAGATGAAAATCAGTGAGGCTGAAATTAAACGAAAAATTTAATTAGTAAAAACATTAATTTTAATATGCTTAATGTTGTATGTGTGTGTGTGAGTGTGTGTGCGGTTTTGGTTAGATATAATCGGATACCTTGCGCGAATGATTGTGGTAAAAAGATAATTATAATTGGGAACACCTAGATCGTGTTCAGATGGGAACACCTGTTTCTGGGGAGTACATATAAAGGGTTTTCCAATAAGAGGTTTCGTTAGGATATTAAAAAAACGATATCAGCCAAATGGCAGCCTCGGCTACGCTGAGGTGACTCCAAAAGAAAAAGTCTAAAGGTGTTAAACCAAAGATATCGATGGTCAACTGTGATCATCTCTTCGAGAAATTACACGGTGAGGTACGTTTTCTTGCAAAATTGCGATTCTTTTGTTGCTTGTGTGACACGGAGCGCTTTATAGGAAATATACGTCGTCCACATCAATATCTTTCAATTCCGGCCATAAATAATCATTAATCAGGATGGAGAGGCTTTTCAACAATTTTCTGAGCCCCTGTGATGTGGCCTATAGTGAAAATGGGCCTCATCACAAAAGATGATTTTTCGATGAAAATTCGGATCATGTTGATGCATTTATGGTGATCGACCTGCTTAAAATAACGGTGTAATGTCATTTGTGGAATGTCTAATTCCAAAGATCGACGAGGAATTGACAAACCTTCAACTACGGAGTACTATATTAGCAACATTTCCAGTTGTTTTTGAACGACGCACACGGTTTCACATCACTTGCTTGTCCCAAGACCGCCCAGGTTGCGCAGTGGTTAAAACATTGCGGCAGCAAGCGGGAGGTACCGGGTTCGAATCCCAATAGGGGCAGGATGCAATGTGCAGGTGGTTTCTACGTAAATCGGATCTATAGCCGGAACGTAAAGTAGTATAGTGGGAAGTCACAATGGGCCACTATAGCCAGAATGACAGATAACACTACAAAAAAAAACTAGTCTCAACAGCTTAAATTTTTCCACCAGTTTCGTTGAGACATATATCGTACTATTTTTAGTAACGGCGTAATTTTTACTTGTCAAATGTCAAAAGATGTCAACTTCAAAATTGACAGCTACCCAAATAGTAGGTAATTCAAACTTAAACCTCTTATTGAAAAACCCTTTATGAAAAACAATTTCGCCGTGTCGATGAAGAGAGATAGTCTGTCTGTCTATATATGTATAGAGTATAGACCCCGTCACTGCGCGAACTGTCTATATTTATCCTTAATTTAATTTATTGTTTGTATATGTCTGTATAATAATTTATTTTTACATTTCACTATTTCTTTGCTCAATTTTCTTCTTCTTGGTTTTCTTGCATTTTTGCTCTCAGATAAATGCTATGCGTGAAACAATCTTTTGTTGTACACAGCAAAAAAAAATTTCAAATATAAGAATAATAGATTATTTTTATCACACATGTCTATTTGCATTAATAAACTGTTGGTACATTTATCGTGTACCGACCGCGGGACTTAAGCTCGCGATCGCGGCGAGGCAAAGCTGTATATTCTTCCGCGTATAGTTATTTATTCGCGTACATGCCAATTTGGCGACTCATCTTTGTCATGCCTCAATTTTATCGACCTTGTGCTATATCATAATTCTTAAATCTTTATTTAATCCATCTGTCTTCACTTTAAATACCATTTAGCGATATACATACATATATTTACATCCAAACCGTTTTTTGTTGGTGTCGTTTTGTATCTATTTCATATCGCACACACTTACGAGCATACGAGTATGTACACAATGACACACGAAGAAGTTATAATAAATCGCGAATATAAATAAGAAATATGTCATTTTGTAAATGAAATAAACAAGAAAGCAGCATATTATGTTATTATATGTATAAAAGACACAACATAAAAGAGTTCAAAGTTGACAATAATTTTTTTTTGTTGTTTTTCGATTTATTTGTTGTCTTTTCTTAAATACCAAACATATACCAAAACAAACAAATAAGAAGAAATCTGAAAATTATCTATGTCTATTATTCTTAAATGTGACAAATTTTTTTATATTTCTAATTTTATATATAAACATAATTTTAATTTTGTAATTTATTTGCTAAATTTTTTTCTTTGTTAAATCTTGGAAGTTAATTTATCTTAATAGGTTTTCCGATATGTTAAAGATGTATAGATCTTACTTAGAAAATGCCATCCGGACTGAAACACTCGATCGACAGAGAACACAACTATGTATTAATATAGCCTATGTCGATTATCACCTAAGTGGCGGATACTACATAGCTGTCGAATCCATTGTGCCAAAATAACCATCACTCAGGCTCGATTGGCCTATTGTGACATTCCCCCCCAGACGTACACTTTCAGTCCCGAAATCTGTATGTTCTTCAAAAGAAGTTCAAATATACGGTATCCTAAAGGTCGCCAGTTGATCATCAAATAGGAATCTCAAACCAAAGCAGTGGAGTATATGGGCAGAGTATGAGGGATAGGAGCAAAAGAAATACTGAAAGTTTATTTTTCTTCTCCCTCACACTGTGATTGGGAACAATAGTCTGTAAAAATACCCAGCAAGATCTTCGAAGTGAATCTATCATAATTCAAGGACTGGGATGTCTGCTGATTTACTGATTCAAAAAAAAATTGGAAAGACGACAAGAAATGAGGTTGTCCCAACTATTTTGGTACAGAACGCCAAATTGATCATCGCAATATCTCTCTTTAGTGATAATGTCATCCCTAGAACGTAAAGCTAAAGGTGTACCCAAACAGACCAATTTATCAGCCAATACTTGTTTTTTAATATTCATGTGACTTGGTATCTAGTGAAGCTGAATTCATACTTCGATTTCTTCGTTCATTTATATTCATTCGTTCGTTCGGTAATTTTGTTTTGGCGATTCATACTATGAAAAAATTTCAGAACGATTCGCAGAACGATTTTGTCACTAACTAAAATAAATTAATCCCTTTGACACTCGCATACACATTATATGTACATATTTTGTTTCCGAATAACATGGTTTATATTTACTTCTTTTTCATTTTGATGTCATGCCGTCTCTATTACTCAATGTTCGTTCAGACAAAAAGTTAAAGTTAAACTATCTCTTGTTACAAAATGTTCGAACAGAAAATTGTCATTTTAGAGTACTACGATTGGGCGAAAAAATTGCTTGAATAAATGAATGAGCGAAGAAATTGAAGTATGGATTCAGCTTGAGTCTAACTTCATTCAGACTGCCTAGTCGATTTAACGCAATCGTTGTCTCCAAAACAAGTTTCGATAAAACAGTAATGGAGACAATCGCCTTAAGAGTAGCCTGGCTGTCTTACGACGATCCCTGCAATTCACCTCCTTTGTCAGGTTGCTGCTCTCACAATTCCAGTAATTTTCACCTGAAAGAAAGTAGCGTACCTATCAAGGAGAATAGATAATTTAGCATTAGGATTTTCTATGTTTAACCCAGCATCAACTAAATTTCAGCATACTGACCCTTCATATTGACACCGTAGAGGTAGGATGGGCTTATAACAGTCTCTTTCGTACTTTTCGGTGATAATTACACCAAATAATTTCCTGATAACTGCTTCGTTTCCATATAGTGTTCGAGGACATGTGGGCAGTTATATGCCGGTCCACCTCCTTTCATATTTAGCAGTACCCAAAAGGAGCAAATAAATTGCCTGTGCCTTGAAGACGAGTGGCTGTATATGCACTATACGCCTATAAGCGGCAGCAGACCCATAGCCATCTCAAGAGCTAATGCGTGTGTGTGTGGTGGAGATAGCTCCCACAATAACAGATTTACCTTTCTGGTATGCTTGTTTGGAATGTGAGATTTTGTAATAGTTGATTATCCCTAAAGTACCTCTATGAACTAATCGTTCTATTCATTTAGTTAGAAAAGATGACAAGCTGGTAGTTCGAAAGCGCCTGGACCTATATAAGCTTTCCATCCTTCGGGATGAACACTACCCTTAATTTTTGCTCCATATGCTCTTGGAATGTATCCCAGAACCGAACTGGCTCTGAAGTGGTCTAGGAATATAATTTCCAGTTCCTCCTGTAGGAGACCTGGAAATATCCCATCTGGACCTAGTGTTTTAAAATTTGAGAAAGAACCGATGCTCTATATAATCGAATTCTATTTTCTGTCAGCGCACTTTGGCCATCATGTTCCGTTCTCTGAAACTTGGTAGGTGATCAGAGTTCTCACTTTCGAGAAAATAAGTTTTCCCACTATATGTGTTTATAAAGCACATACCATCTATTGTGCCAAAACAACCCACCGACTATTGGATTTATTCTATCCGATCTGTTTGTTTTGATCCATCCTGCGGCTATTCCGTGGAAATCATAAAATCTTTATTCATATTACCAATGAAACAGTTATTCTCGTCGTCTTGATAAGTCATGGAATCTATAATCCATAGTATAATCGATGCAGATAAGCTTTAAATCTGTAAGGTGAATATTACATTGGATCAAGCACAAGTTGGGAAAACTAATGTAATATTGTAAATGAATCATAGTTTTTGCAAATTCCGTCAAATGTCATTGTGCTTTCTAACCAAACAAGTAATGTCTAGCTGAGTGGCCCGTCCACTCGGTGTCCTAAAGATGCTGCAAAAAGTGCTCGTCCCCGAATTGCATATTCGACATTGAATAGCACTGATCAACGAGATAAAGATGCACACAATATGACAATAGCAGACGATGGTTGTGTCGAATTTTGAGGAAAGCCCTGAACATTTTCGCTTACAAGGTGCAACCGTTCATCAATGGCTAATATCTAACTTTAAAATTGGTAACTCTTGATAATTTCATGAAAACTGAAAACAGAATTTCTTTGTCGACTATTTTGGGGAGTTTTTGTGAAGCATTCACCTCAGCCTCGAGCAATTTCAAAGAATAGTTCTGCGATTGGATGTGGATTATGGGCTAACACAATCAAAGTGCTGGTATTGGACTGTATCCCTCATTTGGTTCACAAACAGAAATTCTCTTATATGTTGACGATATAAAATTTTTTAAATCGATTTCAGATGTTGAAGTTGCCAAAATGATATTAAAATTTACAAACAGTATAATTTTCCGCGCACGTATACTGCCACGAATATCAGTTACGACTAATTTCTTTATACGAGACCATAAAATAAGGCAAAATTTGGGAAGATCGATGTTTGCGCTTACCAGTCGTTTATGTGTAGTTTTGATTGCTTATTTTCATCACATTAAAATCATCGGTATTGTCTGTTGTTGGTATTTCTTCCTTGGCAAAAGTTGAGATTTTAGTGAAAGTGATTTTCCCACACTACGCACTGTTACTACTCGAATGTGCGTATATGTTCCTGGAGTTTTGAAGTTAACATAAGAGAACCTCCAGATGATACAGAACCTCAAACAAATAAAGCATAAAATATGAATTGTAGAATAGATCCCATGGTCAGGATTTAATTTCCACGGGACAGCTGCAGATGTAGAAAAATACTCAACTGCACCCAAATTAGGATTGTTTGGTACAATGGATTTCATAAACTATGACTGGCAGATTATAAAGTAAATTAATGTCACACGATATGCACAGATTTAAACTATGTTGAACATGGCACTCGTCATCTAGACGTATTATGATATAGGGATACAGTGAAGCATGACACAATTGTATTTTAAACAAAAGCCTCCTACATTATTTAAACTTATGAAAAAGTCTTTAAATGGTCAGTCAGATTTATAGTGACTTTAGGTTTGTTAAAGACGATGCTACTTAAAATATATGAGTTACTGTCGAAATTCGAAATCAAAATTTCTAAAAACAATTAATTTTGTTTCCGTCGCTCTTAATCGTATTAATTAGACAAAAATTGCAACTCCAATTCCAACTGATGTGGTTATAGTTTCATACTCTATGGCTTAAATGCCGTAAACGACCATAACAGTGTCTCAACCTCACGAACGTATTGGTGCACATTGTCTATCAGCCTAACGAACCAATTACACATAATCGCTATGCTTTTACACATAAACCTATCCGAATTGAAAAATCGTCGTTGGTATATAGTTACGAATAATTAAAACTGCCAAAAGGGTGATTTATCCCAAAAACATTGAAAGTTAGTTAGTAGTTTGTATGTATATACTCCGCCAAGGCTAGCTATTGTATTATATAAAAACATAACGAAACTCTTAAATGAATCCGAATATATAGCAAAATCAGAATTAAAACCATCAACCCCAGACGAACAACATTTCTTTAGTCCTTGCATGATATAGTTTATTCTACTTCAGACAATACTTTTCAAACCAACCATTGTTGAGTATATGTATATTTAGCATATCTATAGTATAGCTGATGGCACCAAAAATTTTTCAATGCTTCCCAAACAGAGTTCATCTCAGAAGACTAAAGTCAAGTAAGCTTCGTGGTTTGCTGATACTAATTCTATGTTTCATCTTGAAACAATCCGGAACTCGCACATTTAGAATCAACACCTGGAATTTTAATCGAATTAGTTTGAAGTGATTTGAAGAGCACACTTTGAAGTGATTTTATGTGATTCAAAATAAAAAACCGGTTTTTGAAAAGTTGGTTCTTCTGGGGATCATCTTTTTTTGACAAACAATCACCAATTCTAACCGATAATTTCTAATCTGTTTGGTAAACTAGTTTGCTTATATTTAAATGTTAAACAGATAATTACCGTGAATCAATCATCATGCGATTCAATTGTGATGACTCGATGAGGACACTTACAGAGATGCCTTACATTGTTTCTTTTACTGGAATGCAGCATTATCTAGATGAGTGCAATCTATTATATATTACACTTTCATTGATTGGACATCTCGTCATCACAAATCAGCTGTGATATGGAACTCGCGTTTATATTAAGTTGAGTTAACTTTTACGAATGGCAATTTAGACTAATTAGATCAGAATAGTTAAGGAAACTATTTTTGAGCGAATAATAGATTTTCTGGAATTTTCCAAGTTGCATTCAACGTTACGAGCTAAATAGTAATTGCTTATCTATTTTGGATCGAATATAAGTTTTCTAGTATGTTATAAACAGTTAAATGGTTTGAACTATTCCCTTCTTGTTATAGATATGATCACTAATAGAACAATATTTATTTAAAAGGAATAGATTCACCAAACCAATTTTGAGTCTATACAAGATTTAAAATAATAAATGGCAATTTTTATACATTTCAAATTCTTCTAGCCTGTTCATTCGGTCGCTTTTATTCATCTTGTAGAGAATTTTTAAGTTTTAAGAACAAGGCAACTAGCTAGTATAGCGAGTTCGCGAAACTGTATTGTTATTGGATAGACTAACAAGTGTTCGCACATTTACACCGCATACTGCCGAAAGCATAACTGCTGTTGCTCAAAATGTCCCTGAACATTCATCAACTCGCCATCGTGCTCAAGAATTAACCATTTTACGTAGTTTTGTGATAATAATTTTGCATAAAGACATCGCTAGCATTACTACCGAAAAACTTCTTTTGGTAAAGATAACTTTTACACGAAACATCTAAAAACTATCAAACGTATCGAAGTTACCATTAATGAGATACAATCGAAAATTTGTTTACTGTCTCTGATTTTTATTCTTGAATCTTTTCTACATATAGGAAACTAACAAGACGTAATAATATCTTAAAGGCTAATATAAATTCATTTAATAAGTCTAAACCTATGTTAGTTCTTATCATAAACATGCACTCGATAACATCTAAATTATCTAGCTGGATGCAGAGGATCCATTTTTTTAAGTCGCATAGGCTAATTCTTTTATATACTGGTATTTTTTGCTGAACTGATGAATTGTATCGGTTACAGTTTCGATGAGTATAGGTTTGCATTGCGTATAGTAGGCTATACAAACCACGGTACGTTTACCATATTGTTCGAAGTATTCGTGACTGCATTCTTTCCAATTTTACTTTGTCGGAAGTAAACGCGGATCCACACAGCTGAATACCACATGACCACATGGGCTGAAGTATCATTTTGTACAGCAAGAGCTTACAGTTTTTCAATTAACCAATTTAGTTTGACGCATTTTAATTTGATTTGTTGACATTTAGCTTGAATGTATTTTTTCCATGTAAGTCTTTTATCTAAATGTAATGTAATAAATTTAACGCAGGCGGACTGATGAGTTTACGGAGTGTGAATATAATGTGCGCAGATTTACGCTCATTGGCCTTAACTCTTCATTTTATTACCCATTTTTCGATTTTATCTAAATTGTATTATCAGAATAGGATCCTGTAAAGCCAGCTGTGGAAGTCATTTGAATTAATTTGTGTTCCATATACTTAACGGCAATATATATTCTTTCTAATCAAGCAACAAGAGACACCAAACCCAAAATAGTAGGGGAAACAGATTGGTTTATATAAATCATCCGGCTCGGCACTATGTTAATCGAAGTGGCTGCGTGTAATTTAAATTGCTATTAATAAACCTGAGAGTGTAACAACTCATTATGATGGTGGCTAAAGGAATAATGATGCACTACAACTATCGTGATTCGGAAGATGGAGTCTCAGTTCTAAATACTATGTATTTAGTAATATAAAATCATCAGCCCACTCAACGTAGAGAGGTATACATATTAGAACTCAATTTATTTTTTGTACACCATATCTATGGCCTTGAGGCGGTTTACTATCGTATGTTGGTTTAGTTTCAGCGAGTTTCTCTTGAATTTGGCATGATTCTTAGTCAAATAACGCTTCTTACTAGTGTCATCAAACGTTACTGGTGCTGCTTCGTTCTTTGTCACAGGTGCCATGACTAGTGTCCATCAGTTTCACTTTTGAACATGGTTAGAGCACATAACTATTTTGTGTTCACTTTAGGAAATGACTCATTCTGATTATCATAGAGGGGAATGATGACACTTTAACATATTATTAAAGATGGCCCGATCCAACCTGATTGCGATGCGATTTAATATATGTGGTTGACGTTTGCAAACAGCACTAACCAAATAAATTGTCAACTCAATTTTGAAATACTTTTAACATACCATCAAGCAGAGAATTACTTATATATATATATATATATATATATATATATATATATATATATATATATATAGTTATATACTTTGCATTTCCTTATGCATATTTAAGTGGCAAAAAATAAGACAATTCACGTTGAACTTTTATTTTTAGTTATTAATAATATATTAACTGAATCCAGATAACATTTTAAAACACAAAAATGTTTTATTTCACTTTTTGCATATACATACATATTTTGTATAGTACATACGAGTATTATAACATTATCCATACTCGTATATATTCACATAATATTGATAATTGAAAGTAGTTATCGCGTTTTATATTACATTTAATGCCGCGATTTTTACATTATGCATATGTACAGTAGTTTAAGTTATGTATGCATACAGTATATACGTACATATATTGGAAGTTAGAGAAATAAAAATGAACGAAATGTCATGTGCTCGTATCTTACGAGTGTTCGAGTGTATACAAGAAAATGGTAAATTTTTGAACACTATCAAGTCCGGTCATTAAACATTACAAGCTCTGCGTCTTATTTACATATAACCAGCATGAAATATGTACATAAAAAACATTTTTTTATATGATCGAGCAAATGACCAAAAAATTGGCATCACTCATAAATTTAACTGTCAACCACATCATAAAAATAGTTTTATATCATAATTTATGAAAATATTATTAAGACTTTGGTTTAATTAGTCGCCCAAGTTCATTTCTTAAAATACGTACACTTAAAGTAGGTACTTAAGTGTTATTATAAACTAATTCATATACGGGGTAATGCAGCAATATTTTGCCAACAATGAATGGACTTAGATCGGTTTATACATTAAGCGTTGGCCAAATATTAAATCACGCGAAGAGATTAACGGTTAATTTTTATCTTAGAGTTCATCAACAGATTTATGACTATCGTGGAGGTGTATATGCAGTAATATATTTAACCAAATTATAGCTTTTTTTGTATAAATAATGTGTTGTACAATTGTACAGTGGCTTGTTTACGGAAATCAAGTGCATTTATATATAAAGTAGATCGGACGCACAAGCAGCTTTTATGGTTTAAACTTTACACTGCACCTGCCCTCGAATGTATAATACAATGTCCGTCCAATACTGTCAGGCGTATTGCAGTAAAAAATAATTAATTTGTCAGTATTCTATATTCGATATATGTTATTAATTTAATTATTAATTTTAGTGTTTGTTAATTACATGTTTGTAATAAATTATAATAATATTATGAAGTTAATTAGAATATCGTTATTAATGTCCATAAATATTTATTGAGGTTAAATATATAATTATACGAAAGCTTTGCAACCGTGTATTAATTAGTGAATTAATTCATAAATATTTTAATAAAATTGACAACCAATCAAATCGACTATATAGTTGGTACTAAGCCATGCTTTAGACCATTCTTATATGATTAACAGCTCTGAACTGTTAATGATGTCGTTCATGTACAAATTACATATGCGTTCTAGTGTTAGAACAACCAATTGTAAGGCAGCTACAACCATAAGATGCTGACTGTCAGAATCTAGCAGAAGTGCTTGCGGCTAGTTACGCTCTTCCCTTGACATTTACTATTTGTACTTAAATCCGTTGTATCTCTGAAATCACACAATGGGATGTCCTATGAATCCAACTGAATTATTTTGAAGGTTCAGCAATGCCGTTTATGTGTGAGAAATGATGTCCTCAAAAAATTCTCCACCGCTGCGGATTAACAGAAGTCGATCCGATGGTAAAAGTTTTTAGTGGATTATTCCAATTATAGGGACGTTTCTATGGCACTTACCTCGGCAATGATGTTGTTTTTTAGATCTTTGATGGTGGCTGGACTATCAACGTATACACATGGATTCTCACTGGCCAAAGTTCAACGTGAAATGTGCCACATCACTTTAGATGATTCTTGGTGATCAATTTGCAAGATGATATAAGAGCGAATAGTGAATGATGGTCAATTCGCTTGATCTCTTATATTGATTGAATCTTGTATGCGTGCATATTCAAGTACTTGTGCCTTTTGGCACTCTCAGGCTTTGGTGCATCCACCGAGCCGTTTAGTCGAATTGCATGCAGCAAACAAACATGGCGTCTTTCCAAAATATTTTTTTTATTTTTACATAATTCGTAGAACAACCCTATGCATATTTGATAATAAATATCATTTAACTATGTGAGCTTTTAATGGCACATCCTATTGTACCAATTTATTTTAGGGTCTTTACTTTTAATCCGTTTCCAATCTGAGACAGACATTAATTTATGAAGTCTATGATTTTCTTAACACCCGTTTTATCACCATCGTTGGCAGAAAAAGGAACGTACTTCCTCTGTCATTCAACGGTCGCGGGTTTGATTGCCGGTGGCGATCAAAAAACTTTGATTTCTAGAATGTTTTCGGCCTTCTTTTAACAAAAACCACCCTTTCTGTTTCTATTGATGGCTAGAACAGATACATGACACTCTTCACTACGGTTTTTGTCACTTATTGTCACCTGAATACACCATTCAAGAAATTTTTATTTCTATGACTCACCAAATGCAATTATGAATGGAATACTATAAAAAGGAGAAATAATTTTGAAGAATAAGGGATAATCCAAGATGCGTAGATGGTTAGGGAAATCGGACATATAGCCGTACGTCCTCGATTTGGCCATTAAGGCGTAAAGTAGGACATAAATTGGCAAACCGCGAAAGAAAACCTTGAGCCCCAAAACAGATTGCTAATAGAATAGGGTGTCCGCCGGGAAGGTATACTACTTTGTTTTGCCGCCATTTTGGTAAACGTTTGTCTTGACAGTTCATATTTGTCGTGAAGTAGACACGTGGCAAATTTATTATGGAAAAATATTCGATAAACCAACATGTTCTAATCGTTAAAACTTTTTATCAAAATCAATCATCGATTACTGTGACGATGAGAAAGTTACGTGAAATTTTTGGGAGAAACGATGATTTGGGAGAAAAATTTCGAAGAAAGAGAGTCTGTCGGTGATAGGCCCAAACATGGGCCACAACGTACTGCAAGATCGGCTGAACACATTACTACTGCTCAAGAAAGTGGTCAAAACAATCCATCAACCTCAATTCGATGCCGTGCTCAGGAGATTGGTCTTCAAAGAACAAGTTTGGCCACAATTTTGCACAAGGATTTGCATTTGTTTCCATTTAAGATTCTGTTGACACAAGAGCTACTTCCACAAGACCATTTACGCCGCCGTACATATGCCAATAGGATGTTACAGCTTGCCTATGACAACCCCGATTTTCATGGAAAAATCATAATGAGTGACGAGGCACATTTTCATTTGAATGGATGTGAATAAACAGAATAGTCGGTTCTGGGCAATGAAAAACCCTCAAATTATTCATCAGTCACCTTTACATCCATTAAAAGTGACAGTCTGGTGTGCAATTTGGTCAGGAGGAATCATTGGACCTTACTTCTTTGAAAATGAAAACGGCGTAACGGTAACTGTGAATGGGAAGCGATATCGTGATATGATTGAAAACTTTTTAACGCCACAACTGCATGCTTTAGGTTTGATTAACATGTGGTATCAACAAGACGGTGCCACATCGCATACAGCCAGGATTACAATGGAACTACTGCAAGACCTCTTTTCACAACAAGTTATTTCAAAAAATAGCGATGTTGATTGGCTTCCATGGTCGCCTGATTTGACTGCTCCGGACTTCTTTTTGTGGGGATATCTGAAAAGCAAGGCTTATGCAAACAAACCAGAAACGCTTGACCAACTCAAACAAAATATTCTCGATGAAATTAATGAAATACCGCGTGAAATGTGTGAGAATGTAATGAAAAATGTGCTGAAAAGGACCAGCATTTGTGAGGCTAACAGAGGCGAACATTTATCTGATATTGTATTCCATACATAATTGCCGACATTAAATAAAACATTTATTAATATAAGATCCATTCTCTTTCATTTAATCAAAAATTAAACACAAACAAAGTAGTATACCTTCCCGGCGGACACCCTGTATAAAATATAAAATAAAACTCTGAATAGATAATTTACTTCCTTATAATTTTAAGAAGTTTCGTGCTACTTAACAAACCCGAACTGTGGCCAAAAATAATATACCTAGCATTAGGTGAACTAGGATACTATTAAACTCCGATCACCCATTTTTTATAAAACCCGATTGTCAACCTATAGCGCTTACTTATTTTACAATACATGTATGTTGGCTCCACAAATTTGAAGACATAGATAATATATGTATACAAAAATTCCTTCCAAGAGACTTCGAGTTTAGTTAAAGATGCTGCACGTGAATTGAGCGAATTTTCAAATAGCAACTTAAACACTTCAGATAATATACATTTACGACAGTGCATTTGAAGATTAAGTGTAGACAAACAGTACAATGTTGTAAGCCACCCATTTGAAATATATAAATAACTAGAAATTAACGTCAGCTGCAAAGCACGATAGAAACTTCCAAAAATATCAATCTGTCACAAAAGGTTCCATTTCCCGTTTTGATGTGTCGAGACAGAAACTCGGAGTGATTCACTAAATTTAACGATCTATGGTGACTTTAATCAAGCTTTCACTTCGATATATGTTGTCATGTCGGTCAACCACACTCTGATTCAAAAACCATCAGAATGGAATTTGTTCATAGAGAATCTACAGCTGCCAACTAATGGATTTCAAGAGTTTTTAGAGATTACGCACACGTCATTGTTAAATGTGATACTGCATGTAATGCAGAGTGACATTTACCTGTCAATTGCAATATTAGTTCTAAGGATTACTCAGGAGGACCATCGTATTTCAATTAATCCATATAACGATTTAAACTTTTAAGATTGCCCTATCAATCAATACTTTGCAAATCTAGCACAGATAAAATTGGAGTGCTCGAGTTTTCTAGATAAACGATCATCATTTCGACTTTACTGACTTTGTTAGTATAAACAGAATAGTCACTCTTAAGCGACTGAAAACCTTTAATTGATATATCAAAGACTACTTCATACTCATAGAGTAATATTATAATTCACTACCTTGCCGGTCAAATCATTAAATCATATTTCTGACAAGATGCTGGAAGCAATGCTGTAACAAGATGTTCTTCTTCGATATAAACTTTGGGTAAACATGTTCTCGGCCGATTAATGTCAAAAATAGGTGCTTTTAACTGAAAGATAAGAAAGACTTAAAAGACATCGCCGCTGTGCTACGGACAGAGGCGGCCACTTCACTGACATAAATATGTAAATCAAATATTTATTTTTTTTTCGGTTTTTACAGGCCATTGTTGGCCCGTACCGTGTCAACAATCTGACTCCAACGGTTTCCATCACGAGCCAGATCTTCATACTGTTGCAATCAGTTGGAAGATGCCAGATCGCTCTCTACGCCGTGGAACCATCGTCACTGACAGCGAACTATTCGCCTACCGAAAGGCGGTTCTCCCTTTAAAGATCGCTGCATCATTCGGTTCGGATCAGCACGCAGAACGTGACCGAGCCAGCGTACTCGCTGTCCTTTGATTTCATGCACGATATCAGGAATTTGCATTAAATTCCTGATCTCGTGATTGAAAAGAACTCGGTAAGTGCCATCAACGTCGCGTTTTGGGCCATATATCACACGCATGATTCTTCTCTCGAATGTTAGAAGCCATCTTTCGTACTCATCTGTCAAGGTCCAACTCTCACATCCATACATGACAACGGGTCTGATCAACACTCTGTACAGCTTCAGCTTATCCGTATTTGCAAGATATTTTGATTTCAGCAGTGGACGTAGAGGATACAAAGCCCGATTGCCAGCGGCAAGGCGAACCTTGATATCCTCTCCCACACTTTTATCGTAAGTAATGAGAGATCCAAGATACTTGAATCTGATTACTCCTTCAAACGTGTGGGTACCACTACTGAAATATATTGCGTCTTGGTCTCGAAAACCAGAGATCAGAATCAACTATTAATTGTATTTTATTTAAAAGTTAATTTAAAAAAAATTTCGAATAAAACGGGCAACATAAATGTACCCTGGTAGTAAGCTTTGGCCACGGTAAAATATTATTTCAATTTAATCAACATAATCTGAAGTTCTAACGATTTTATTTGTATAAAATATTTTTAATAACCATTTTAGAGACCACGCTTAATCACGTCGAAGGTAAACCACAACTGTATTTATAACTTCAGTTCAACACTCTTGGTATATAAGTGCCAGATCTTTTTATTATTTTGTAACAATTCTCGCTTGTCATATTACCAAGCCGAGTTTTTTTTAAATGTCACAACTAACTATATGGCAAGCTTCTGGGAGCATATATCCTAGCACTGAAACATATACACATACGTTTTGTTTACTTCTTTATCTTGGGGGGTCAAAGCTAATCTTTTTAGCGGCTCAAGGCGTTCCCAACTCTTTCGGCGTTCCCAACATTTGCATAAATCTTAGAAGCTCCATCTGACAGTAGTATATCTCTTCATTTTTATTCACTCGTTCGCATACATATGAGCAACACTACCTAAAGCGATAATAGATTATTTCAACGTGACGATAAGTCAAACAGAAAATCCAAAACTGTTACAGCAACATATTATAAAATGATAAATTAGCTTTTATGAGTCCAATTTACAAATAATGCTCGTAGTTTCTCACTTTATGTTTGTTTAAATTAAAATAATAATAATATTGAAAAAGAAAATGTTTTTTTTATTGTTATAAACAAAAGATTTAAATTTAAAATTATTGCTTTTAATATAAATGAGTGTATCGCGTATTGTAGGATATGCTCGTAGTAAACGATAATTCTCTTGTACTCGTAAGATGTTATATGTTGTGTTGCATAAGGGGATCGCGTTCGAATTGATCTATTGTTTGTTGATTTTGGCAGCTTTATCGTTCTGTGGTTTTTAAAGTAAGCTACCTATTCAATAATTCAATAATTTAAACTCAACCCACTTTTTATAAATAATATACATTATATACATATATACAGATGACCCTCCTACAGCACGGTCTCTTGAAACACGGTTTGAAAAGTTTCTTCTTGAAGAGAATCTTCAGTGAACCCAGATTTTCTATAGCAAGTAATAGTTGTTTCGTGAACTTCGAAAAGCAACATGTTTCCACTCTACAATAACAAGATTCAAGGAGAAATTGCATCGGCAGAACATAAACGCTGCCCTATCATATCTAGAAAAAGGATATATAGGCTGCACAGTGCATCAAGTTGAGAAAAGTGTTGAAACCGGGATTTGGTGGAAAAATTACCCAATAGAGTTTATAAGGAAAACAGCATCCGGATTAAGGGTATCAAAAGATTGCTTAACTTTATACTTTTGTGGATTATTACTTCAGAGACTTTATGACTGAACCTCAGAGAAATTATGAATCGAAGCACATAACCGATATATTGGACAACTAATTTAAGCTCGTTTAATTGATGATTTATTGGATGAGGTAGGCATTTTTTTCGAATCGAAACATTGGTGTTTCTACATCCTAACATAACCTCATTGCTCCACCCATTGGATAAAGTAATTATTTATACGTAGAGCCTTATTACCTCGAATGCATCGAAGCCTTATTACATCCATACATGGCATCGTATTTGGAAAGAATCATCCGTAGTATGAAAAAACTTAATCCACTGATCGATTTGGATGAAATTCTCCATAACAGTCACCGCGATAATTTCCTAATCCAGAAGAGTAATTCTTCTGGAGGATTTAATTATCGCGGCATTTTAATTCTTTCCTCTGCAAAGGGGAGCTATACTGCGATAATTCTAGCATTTTAACCGACTACCCTTCTTGAATATTGGGTATTACGCGATCACTCCATTATTTGGGCATAACTTCATTTCGCCATACTAATCGAATAAGGTCAAAAGACAGTCCAATAAAGATAGCCCTATATCATGAGCTCATAATTAATGCAATCAACTTCAGGTAAACGATTTTTCTTTAATTTCAGCATGCTACGGTGAATTCCTCATAGGATGGATTTGAGGGTATTCAAATACAGCTTGTGATAAATGAGGAACATTAAGTAGGTCAGAAAAATGTCCAAGCTATGTATCGAGTGTTCATACAGAGAGACTATTATCCTAGACTATCTCCCGAATGGCAATTGATCAAGATCTTAAGGTATGGTGCAATTCGGTGACTTCTTTAAAGAACCCTAATTGGGCTCATTGCTGAGCTGTTCTATATTCCTTAAATCTTAGCTTGCCACCATTCGCGCTTCTTCTTTCTACAAATTCGTTTAGCTGTCCTCGATAAGTATGCTGGGCAGCAACGACAACTAAGTTTCCTATACTTTCCCGACAGTAATTTACTTGATCAGTAATTTACTTGATCAGACTGGTAATTAGATCACAATACTATTGCTGACAAGATTTTGATTTTTTCGTTGCATTTCTTGATTTATCAGACCTTCATCGAAGAATTGCGTTGTACATTCTCCTGTCTTGCCTGACTTGTAAGAAAATTTCCATTGTAGGTATGCAAAGACCGCAGATAATGATCACTGCTTCAAATTGAACCCGATACATTCTTACGTCTTGGGCAACCCGGGTCTGCTCGTTTGAAGTCAACACATAGTTAATTTTGGCTTCGGGGTGTTTTACGTGGTCTATGTTTCCAGATGGATGTTTTTATGAGAGAAAAATGTACTTGCCGCTTTGAGGTCATCAGCGATTGGAAAATAGGAACATCATTTGCTCTCCATTTTCGGTCGCAGTTTTGTGTCGGGAGTATGCAAACTTATATTATAACATAATATTGTCTGATTTCCGCCAGGTCTAGCATTAAAGTCACCAACATTGTCCTCAGTTACAGATCCTATCAGATTTTCCAAATTATTGTAAAATAAGTCTTTATCCAGGAATTGACTTACATGAGTAGATACATATAGACAGACAATTTACAGGTTAGCTCATCTCATGTGCAAGTGAACTTAACATATTCGATTGTCGACTGATTAGAAGTTCAGCACAGCTTTTTACCTGTTGCCTAATGAGTAATAAAACTCCAAGATCTGTACGGTATTGCAATGTTTAGCGTTCCGAAACATGGTATCCACCTTAGGCCATCAAGATCGTTACACGAACCGGTCCTTAATCTCCTGTCCGGTTACTTAAGCAGCGGTTCGTTGTTATTTTGCGGATCAATTAAGTGTTAAGAATTTTTATGGATTCGGGTCATAAGTCCAGCGAGCCTACCAGATTAATTCGCATCCTACGACAAGCTATGGTTACTATTGTGATATTCTACGGATCTTATGTTTCGTTCGAAATATCTACGAATCATATATGCCCATCATATTTTGGTACTTACTTTTTACCGTGTTATAGAAGGATTACCTGTGTATATATGCATAAGACACAAAATCTTCGCCTGGTCGAGCCAAAGTAAAAGGTGTGCAATAAAATAAAAACTAAACAATAAAGTTGCAATACAAGTTATTGGCCATTAAAACGATCTTGGAAATGACATTGGTTATACGATTATGATTATTGTTTTTACTATCAATATTATTATCATTATTATTATTATTATTATTATTATTATTATTACTTTTTATTATCCAGTTGATGATTATAATAATGGCGTTTATGATGAAGACAATTAACATTAAGATAATAATAATTACGATTGGATGTATATGTTTCAACGATCTGCAATTGAAGTGTTTATACCATATAAACAACACAGAGCTCATTTGTTTTATTCGAGAGATTTGTGCAATAAAAATTTAAGATAAAAATTTAATCGATTTAAAACTTTTATATATTAAAGACAAGTTGCTTTTCTTTTTTATTATTCCAGCTGTTCGTGGTGGCAACTCTACCTGCAACATATGCTTGAAGACGTTCGCTTGTCATTCAGCATTGGAAATCCATTATCGCAGCCATACAAAAGAGCGCCCATTCAAGTGTACAATTTGTGATCGCGGATTTTCCACAAAGGTGAGATCTCTTATGTATATATACTCGTATATAGTCCGTTATATACATTTCGTGTTTATATATTTTAATTGAGCGTAGCAATAAACATAATTTAATATATAAAATGCAATTTGAACATATGTATTCCATTTTCTTGGCACACGCTTATAGTCTAGACACTATATATGTATATATAGGCATTTTATGTCACATAATTATTTTGATAAATCATTTATATAATTTATTAGGAAAATTATTCATTTTTACGTTTCTCGTTTTGCCTAAATTAACTTGACTTTGGCTTAAAAACTATCTAGTATATCGTAGTATACACTCGAACGGTGCGCGGATACGAGTACGAATACAAAATATTTCCCAGATCACTTATACGATATAAACACATTTTGCAAACAATAAAAAATATTTTTAAATATAAATAAATAAATTAATAAAAAAATTTCCTATTTATTTATTTTTTGTTTACATTTTACTTTAAATATGTTTTGTTTTCCCTCATCAAGAACACAACAGAAAATTTTAACTCAGTTTTTCATTTTATTATTTTTTTTTTTTTTTGTTATTTTTGAGATTTATGATTTTTGTCTCGACACTAAATAAAAATACCTATATATAAAAATTAAATAAAACAAAAAAAATTATTATTCCTACAATATATTTAATTTGAAAATGTTGAATAATTAATTATTTTGCTTGTAGCAAAATTCTAAATAAATATTATAAAAGAAAATTTATAACAAATGGCGAACACATAAATTATTTATTAATTTTGTTTTAATTTTAATCTCGTGTGTTAGGATGTCAAATTGCATTTACAATTAATTTTTTTTTTTAGTTTGTTGTTTGAACAAACAGAGAACCAAGATTCGAAACCGCAGATAATTGATCATAAAATTCTCAGTTTGTTCATAAAATAATTCTGTTCAGTATTACAAAAACAAACAACAAATTAATAATATTGTTATTAAAAAAAATTATAATTAATTAAATTTATAAATCAACCAACAAAATACTAAAAAAAAATATCGAAATCCCAAAAAAAAAAATAAATTTTGTGTTTTAGAATGAAGAAATGTACCACTCTCACATCTTATCATGTAAAACAGTAAGTTAATTAATTAATTATTTATTTATATAAATTTTTTTTACTATTAATAATTAATTAAGAAATGCTTAATTTTTAATACACAATTAATAATGCTGATTAAATATTTAATATGATTTAATATATTATAATCGATATAGCGGTCGATTTCATATTGGTGTATGCATGCTGTATATACAGCAGTGACCTAAGCAAATTCATGATGAACCAGAATAGCGTGTGTTAAAATTTCACGATATTAATCAGTTTGTCGAGTGTTGGTCACATGCCAAAATTTCGAATTTATGTACATATTATACGGGATTATATAAAAGAAGGCCACCATTATGACAAAAGCTTATATCAATGAACTTCCGAAAGTTAATGAAACAAAAACTAGATCGTCACTCTTATAGCCGGTAATGTATAGGTTAGTGGTTAAGAGAGTTTATCATCGTCGCGAGTTGACCAAAAACTTAACGTATTTATTTTTTTAATGTATATAGTAATCAACCCTTCACCAGTTTGGGGCAGACAATACTAAAAAAATCTTAACGATTACGTTTAAACTAATATACCGGGTGTTTCTTTTAAACTGTGACGATCAAATATCTCGAAAAATAACCACTCAACGGAAAAAATGTCCATAATAAAAATTTAATTATACCACGGGGGAAATACATTAGTGCAAAAATAATAGTCCCCCACCCCCCACTTTGTAGGTGGGGCGGGAGGTAAATTTTAGCTAAGATAGGAAGCCATATTTTTCATTGAAAATACTCGAAATACGTCATCAAAACAATTTATTAATGTAAATGGCAGGTGAATTAAATAATGTTAGCTTAAAATAAGTGTTCACAATGATGGCCTGCGACTTCAATGCACTTATTAATACGCATTTCAAATGATTGTACACAACTGAGAAGTGTTGGTTCTTGTGTGTAAACTTTGTCTTTGAGATAGCCCGACAAACAGAAATCTGGCGCAGTAAGATCTGGTGATCTGGCGGGCCAATTTATCGAACCAGCTCTACCGATCCAGAATTGAAACCACGATCAAGTATTTCACGTGCCACCGAATAGTGTAGGACAACCATCATGTTGAAACTACATGTTCTGTCTCACTTCTAAGCTCAAATTTACAAGTAATAATGGCAGTTATTTTCCAAAAAGTTTCGGAAAATGAATTTGACCATTCAAGTTGCCTTCAATAATGTGAGGGCCAATGAGTTTGTTGCAAATTATTCCACACCACACGTTGACAGTCCAAGTACCCTGATGTTAAACTTGACGAAGCCAGCGCGGATTTGTAACACTTCAATAATGCATGTTATGTCGATTAACCGTTCCATGGTTTGTAAAAGACGATTCGTCAGAGAACATTACGCAACGGAAAAAATTGGGATTTTGTTGTATTTGTTCACGTGCCCATTGACATAAGGTTACCCGATTTTGGAAATCAACGCCATGAAGATCTTGGTGTAACGACACATGATATGGATGATACTTGTGCCGTTTTAAAATTCTCCAAACACTGGTGAGGGACAATCCGGAATCGTGAATTTTTTCTCGTGTACTCACATGAGGATTATGAGCCACTGCTGCCAATACAGCAATTTCATTATTTTCTCCAGTGACTGTTGCTCTACGGGTCCTCTTTTTCGGTTGAACATTTCCATCAGCAATAAACTGTTTGATAGTACGGCCAAATTAGTCCTATCCAAAAAACGTCCAAAAAACGAACAAGTACGAAACCTATATACAGGAACACCTGAAATATAAACTATTATTAATTATATGGGACTGAATTTGATTTTTTACTATATACTATCTCAAAAGTTTTGGAAATGGAACTTAAATTACTAACACTTTTAAACTGGGATAACTCAATAGGATTGCTAATTTTTTATAATTGGACTATTTTAGATTCCATTGCTCGGAAAAGGAAGAGAAGGTTATGATAAAATTAAAAATGTGTAAGAAGTATTTTGAGACTACGGAAAAAGTTTTATTACCAATTTTAAACTAACTCTATCAAGATTCGAAGATTCCGACTTAGCTTTCCGAATAGCAAACTGTAACTCTTCAAAGGAAATATTTGAAAATGAAAATGGAATGGAAAGTTGGATTCGAGCCAATTCCGGATGCCATAAAAAGCGAATGTGTGTAATATACCATCTACAAGGTGCATCAATACGCGCATTAATGGTTCATCGTTTAAATTCTGTATTAGAGTGTTATGATGTGAGTCGATTTTATCCAACCAAAGATAGATTGACACATAGTACTGATTTTTGAAGGACTGCAGAAAAACGATTCTCTTTCTTACGATTCACTGTTAAGAACGTTGGGATATAATCATAACATAAGATGGTCGTACTCTACGCGAATGAATGACCTTTTTAAGATGTTGGATAGTGAGTTACTGATTTACTATATGGGTACTGCAATATGAACTCGCAGTAACTTAATGCGTGGAATGACACCTTAACTGAAGAAATTTGACATTGACTATTTTAATAAAAATAGAGTTATAATTTTGCACATAAAAATCTCGAGTTTATCTTAACACAGAATTCATAATACCAACCTTCTTAAACGAATAGTCTAGACTCTAATCGAGCAAATTAATTAAAAGATACATTTGGTTCATTGGTGTCTTCAAAAGATTTAGTTATAGATGAAATTTGTGCAGTGACGACAAGACAATACATTTCGTTTAAGCCAACAACCAACAAAAACCTTACAAAACTACAAGTATTCTTTTATAGAAGACAATTACCTCATTTTCAATGAGTGTAAACCCGTTAGGCACGTTCTAAAAAATATCGACAACAGATAATACCGATGATGATGCTATAGAATTCGGATTATCTAGACTCTTATTATCGATATAAGATACATAAATACATGTTCTAGATAATACGGCTGAGTTTCTTCGGCGCTGTGCAGTTATCAAATGAGTACCCGGTGTGCGTAAACCGAACTATAAATAAGTGTAGTAATTTTTAAAATATGTTCGAGTCGATCTTGAAAAGGGCTATTTATCCACAGTGTCAGTTTTGATAGGAAGCAAGGGCCGTGAGAAAAGTTCTGAATAGAGAGTTAAGTAACACGCGAAACCACTAAGAGCTTAAGCCCAATGAACCTAAAACTCATAAAGAAGAGATTCATTATATTTTCTTCTCAAGCACAAATCGACAACTGACTGTTATTCCCAATACCTGAAATGAAAAGTTAAAGAGGTTAAAACGTTTGTTCATTTCGCAACACTGATTGGTTTCATCAGCCCAATTATCTTAATACACAGGCGTCTAACTACACTCAATTGTTCCAATAGACTTGTTTATTATAAAAAAAAGCTCAAAACGTAAATGTGCCCAAAATTCATCATACGGTTTATTTGCAAAGAAGAACCATTAGTCATGCATACTTTGTAACAAATTTAACTATCAAATCCAAGTGTATTGATTGATTTTTTATTACTGATTCATTGGGCAAAATAATGAATGTTACAGTAATTGGGCAAATGATAATTTTGTCACACGACCTTTATTGAGAGCTTGGTACCAAATTGTAATTAAAAGATCAACGGATCGTTGAACACTATTTGTATATTAAACACATCACCAGCTTGCTCGTATACATGCTCATTCATACTAGTAGGCAGTTCATTTAGATTTAAATTATTGCTTCATGTGTTACACTTATTGATGATCAGGTAAAAAAAAATGACTCACACCTTGTGGAAAAGCTAATATAGCTTGAATTGACTTGGGCATGCTCTTTACAATATTGACAATATTGGATTTGAATCGTACAACAAAGTTATTTGAGAACCCAATCTAGTATAACCATTCTAGTGCTTAACAATGGCTAAAACAGTCAAAAGCCTTAGCAAAGTTGGTGTTGATTGTGCTGCTGGTGAATTCAATAAGGTTTGTAGATGTTGTTCTCTTTGGCATGAACCCATATTGGTGCGATGAAACATGTCAAGGTGTCTTGAAGGAGATTCCTATTACAAGTTCAAATAATTTAAGTATAGATGAAATTGACGTTATACCTCTATATAACCTGAGACATGACCACTAGCCCCAGTGTTGAATCATGTGGTTATTCTGGTTATTTTCCAATTCTAAAGAAATTCTCCCTATTCTCAGCGACTGATAGAACAAAACTGGTGTAATCTTTGACAAATGATGCAGGTATTTGGTCTGAATCGCAACCATCGCTAAATGTTTTCTGAGCATTGTTTATGCCTCCTATAGTCGGGCGGATTCAAAACGGCCCGAAAATGGATGGTTTTGTCCCTATTGAGGCCCTTGTAAACTCTTTGGTTAACACACAACATATTAATGATACAAAATAATTTATTACTGTTGATCAAAGAATAACACCATCTGATCTACTCTGTATAATTATATTGTACGGCACCCAACACATCAAAATTCAACTATAGTGGTGACTTTTGTATCTGAATCGTTTAGCTTAGATTGATAGCACTCCAAAGTGGTTTACTATTTCCTTTTAACGTTTTACGTTGAAGCCAAATCGAAGATCTCTTACATTGCTCTGCCGAGGTGGCGCAGTAGCTAAAGCTGTGAAAATGAAGCGATAAATCCCATAGGTGCAGGATGCAAAAAGAGGGATTTTTCACCATCGATCGTTACCCACCAGGTGGCGCAGTGGTTAAAGCTATGCGGCAGTTGGAGCGGGTGGTACCGGGTTCTAATCCCGATAGGGGCAAGATGCAAAAGAGGGATTTTTCACCATAGATCATTGGGGCGGTGCAATCGATGGTGTGAATGAACACATCTGGACCCCTTGTTGAGTTTCGAATCTATAAGCCGTCCCACAACCGTCCCCGTTCTAAGTATGCGATAGCAGTCATTCAACCAAGAAAAAGATTTAATTCAAACACTGAGACTCGGTCATAAAACTTTCAGTCTAAAGAGATTATAAAACTGCAATTCATTAGTTCTCTACGAACTTAGACGTACCATCTTGACAATATATCCATAAAGTTAAGTTATTAAACACGAAAAATGGGCATTTGTAGGTTTTGAGTATGCCAGAAAAAAATATTTAAACTCAAACATGTAAAATCATTCCCCAATTTCCTATTCCCGAGGAATTACCATAATAGTGCCACAGTTTAAAATAAAAATATTGAACCTGCAATTCTTTTACGTATACTGGTTGTTTTTGTAACTAACGAATGCACAGCGTTAGCTGTGGAATGGATGAATTTTTAACCACAATATAATTGAAATGGTCCAGTATGATTGTAATTTAAAGTCTTATTTTGAATTTGCTTGGGTCAGTTATAACAACATATCTCAACATACAGATAGATATGAGATCGACCGCCCGTATATCTAATAATTAATATAAAATAATTTTTTTTCACTATCGACATAACTTAATTAATTAATTAATTTTGTTAGCTGTTTGACAATGAAAATCTATATAAATATAAATATTGTTGTGCGTGTGGACTATTATATTTCGTAATTTTAATTTTACTATATTTTATGATTTATTTAATTTAATTTTTTATAATTTCCTACATTTATAATTAACATATATATGTATATATTAATAATTAAAATTATGCAAAAATTAATTTAGTTTCGCGCTTAATATAGAAATTTGATGGAGTTGAACTGATATTAAATTTAAACAGAAATTTGACACCTGCTGTTCGCGTGTTTAAAAAACAAATGATGTGATTTAATTTTCTATTGCTACTGGTTTTGTCTCTCCAATTTAATCTGTGATAATTTGATGAGCCCCCGGACAGATAATTAATCATTTTGCGTCGTGCACTTGTTTCGTTCACTGTATATAAAATAAACGAGTCAAAGCGTTTCGTTAATATATAGATGCACAACATGTAACTGCAACATGGGAAATTCTTGGGAAAATGTGCTCGCACACATATGTACATACATACTCGTATATATGAGATTATATGACATATTAATAAAAATGTATTTGGTCTTTAGTCGTCTATCGCGTGTGCTATAATAATTACAATAATAATAATAATTATTATTAATAAACATCAAGTGTTGTAGACACATAATTTTCCATTTGTTTGCATCTTCTTTCATTTCAAAGTGGATTTACATTTTCCTCGTCTAAGTATTTTTAAAATAGTCTTTTGTAGTAAATATTTCAAATTATTATAGTAAAATTTTAATTGTCACAATTTATAAATAATTTTAATTAAAAATAAAATCATTTTTGTTCTTCTTCAAATATACAAATTATCAATTATGACATGCGTTAGAGAGATTTTATTTTTTTTTTGTGTTGTCGGATTTTTAAGTAAGAGACTATTAAAAATATTAATTCTAATGTCATGTAAGTTATGACATGGAAAATAATTGCGTCTCGCGTCTTTATGGGAATCTTGCATCTTATATATAGTTGTGCTTGTGATGAAATTATTTATTGTTATAATTTTTTAATATGATTTTATGAACATATGCGGTGTTTTCGATGTAGAAATGTTTATGGTTTGCGGACACAAAAAGAAAAGAATTTCGTTATATATAAGATTTCGGTTTAATTTTTCAAGACAAAAATTTTTGTTAATTGGTTTTGAAAAGTAGATGAAGCGTTAAACTAATTAATTATTTAAAAAATTTCTATGAAGTTTGGATCATACATATAAGGATATATGTACAAAACATAAGTGCGAGGCAGTTATTTAACCTAGATTTTATGAGCCAACATCGACCGATATCGATTTCTATCAAATCTTACGTTTTCTTTGAAACAATATGTCACTTTGATGGTTTTTACAGTGTGAAATGAGAGTGTAATATTCTTTATCTCAATCGCACTTTATACGGAAACAAATGCAAATCATCATTCAAAAAAGGTCGCAAAGTGGTTACACTGAATGCAACACTGCTTCTCTGACTGCTTTAACCAGTTCATTGACATATCTCGGTCGTTCATCGAGAACAGAGTTAATTAGACGGTCGTTCAGAGTTGATAATCTCTCGCAGTCTTGTGCTCAGCAAAATTTGACACCAAACGACGAATAGAGTTGTAAGACGGTGCCTGTTGGCCACGATATGCACACAACTGAACGACTATTTTCAATGTACAGCGTCCTGGTTTCAGCAGGTTTTTCAATGTGAAACGATTCGTGATTAACATTGTTCTGCATTGATGTGTCACTGCACTGAGATAAACTTCTAAATTCTACATTACCAACGCAGGCGTGCAAACCTAGATTTCTCATAAAAGACATGCATGACACGACATAGACAAATTCTGTTTTGGTAACAACTTCAAGGTTCTAAGCAGACGATAAATTAATTTTACGATTCTTTCAATACACAGTTATTTAATATTCTCCCTCATCTGAATAAACCAAACATTACTGACCAAATCCATCTTGGTCCCGCAACACAGTTAACAGAGGTCTTAAAGTGCAATCCGGTGATTCCTTTAAATAGCTCACGCAAAATACTCACATTCTTGAGGTGTTGTACTCTTAGAATCGTGCCTTCACGCTTGTTCCTACAAATTTTAGCGGTTCATCTAGAAAGCACAAATTATTTCTCCTTGCGGTTTTGTACCGAGTTTCAGCTTCATTTATAGGCTATATTTAGTTCCTCAACTTAAAAACAACACTCTTTACCTCCGAGTCTGCTTAGTACTTCTTAAAGAGTTCATTTCATCAGGCTAGTAATTACATAGCAAAATGCTATTGCTGACAAGATCTTGATTTTTTCGTTACGTTTCTTCATAAGACCTCTACAGGAGAATTGCATTGGAAATATTCCCACGTCTTCTCTGGCTGCAAACTTTCATCGAAAATTTGCAATTCTTACCGAGGCAGATCTGATATTATCATTATTCTAGGTAGATCGTTTTTTGAGAAAAGAATGTACTTGCTCCTTCGAATTCAAGAGCGATCGTAAAGTACATCATTTTTTCTCCACTTTCGATTGCAGTTTTGTGTCGAGACTACTACCCATATGCTTGTAGATAAGCCAATTTCTGCCAGCTCTAACATTTAAGTCACCAATCCACAAACAAGCTGACACTGATGTACACTGACTTTGCCAAATCGCTTGACAGCATTCGCTATTGTAAAGCACTAGAACGGTTATACTCATTTGGTTTCTTAAATAACTTTGTGACATGGTTTAAATCTTACTTAAGCGGCTGCATCCAATACATCGATATTGGAAACAGTAAGATCAAGTCAATTCATACTAGATCGGGGTTTTTTACAAGGTTTCTAACTTGGCCCTTCGAGTTTTACTGTTCGAGTTTAACATTCAAAAATATTATTGTCGTCAGCAGGCTTACAGAACTGTCGAGAACCTAAGCGATGTTTAAAAACTCCAAGAGGATGTTGACAGTTTATGAGCGAATTTGTATGAGTCAAATCTTCTTAACCTGAACATCAGTAAGTGTAAGACTTTATCATTCCACCGGAAATTAAATCCTATTTTAAAACATTACGAAATATACAATAAGCGAGTATCTGAGATCCAAGGCCCAGGTGTTATTTTCGTGGGAAATATGAGCAGTAACAAACATATAGAACAATATTTATTGTGTTGCTATAGTGTCTTTAGTGTTTATATAGTGTTGCTAGATCTAATTCCATGTGAGGTTTTATTAAACGATGGACTCGAGATATTTATGGCCTGGTTAAGTGTCCAATTTATGATACAAACATCTATAAACTATATATATAGAGGGTAATCAGAACAAGTTTATCCGTCACGTAATTTGGAAATAGATTTGGAAGAATGATCATGAAAACCATATATGGACGGTTGTAAAACATACAACATAACTCTGGAAAATAGACGCGAGCTTTTAAAGTGCTCATTTGATGATAACATTTTTTGAGTCACATTGACACACCGTCTATACTAGAAACACAAACTAAGAAAACATGATTCCTACAAGATGTAGGACTCATATGATTGCCATACCCACTTAATTACGCCATCTTCCTTCTGGCCTCATCTGGAAATGATTAACACATTACTTCGGATAAAGCTATTTTTCCTATTGTTTAATTAGCCGCGTCGGTCTTGTCTAGGAATCTTCCCCTTGTATGATAACACTAATGATATTTGCAATGGACACTGTCCCGACCAACAGATTTCTTCTCTCTGCGTCGACCATCTTCCACATTCCTTGATAGTGTGTTGGGCATCATCTAATACACCTGCCTCGCAGTAAATGCATTCAGCTGCTCTGTGTTGTATTTGTGTCAACCTTTTCCGGTACATCTCCTGGCTTAGAGTTTCTGGTCAGTGATGTTTGCCATCAGTCTACTCAATACTTTGTCGGCAGAGTAGTTTATCTGCTCCCAAAAATTCAGTTCCCGTCGAGCAGTATACTATTTCAAAGTGTAAAAGCTTTAATCAAATAAATCACCTGTTCGATTTTTCTTTTAGGATACGCTAAGACGTAGGTTGAAGCAACACTTTGCTTCTTCCCGATTTAAATTATTATTTTTAATTTTTTTGTGTCTGATTTGTAGACTTATAAAAAATAAAACCCAACGTACCAATTAATACCTATGGCTCAATGAAAAATCCAACTCCAAAATTTCCACAGTGTACGGTTGTGTATAGTCTTAAGACACTTGCTTTCCACATTAAGGCCATCGAGTTTCGTTCATACATGACTGACTGTATATTCCACGTGCCGATTCTAAATCTATCATCCGAATTCTTAAGTGAGGGTTCATTGGTATATTGGCGGTATCTGATTTTTTGCAGCGATCCAACCAGATACGACAATTTCTGGTTACTGTGGTAGTATTCTACCGATATTTCGTACGAAATATACCCGCGGCCATCTATAGGGCTTAGTTTTACTCATTACTTGTTTAAGTAACTGGGTGATGGTTTAAAAAGCGCTAATTAATTAAATTTCTATAAGATAATCTACGAAACTATTAAAACTATTCTTCTGTTATTGTTCTTAATTTAAACTGCATATATAAACTCGTATACGTTCAGAATTTTAATTAATTTCAAATTTTTATTTACACTAGCTAATTGTAATTAAGATAATTAGAAAAATGTATATCAATTTCATATTTTGATGAACACGAGTACAATCGCGCGAATACTTGTTGACGGATTTGGATCAGGTGCTTATTAAAACATTGCCGTTACACTTTGTTCACCTCAATATATAAAATATATAATAAATTATTCAAATCATTAATTAACAATTGACTTATCAAACAGCATATATACATATGTATACATACTATACATACGTGCATCAAATACTTTGACACAATATAATTTTATAAAATCTACAATTTAATTATATTTAAATTGTTGTAAAATTCCAAATATGGTTTTATATAGTCATGGTAATTAATGTTGATCATACACACAAAAGACAACAACTTGTGTGGCATTTTAACATTACAATTTAAAAGAAAATGGAATAAGAAATTTTTCTTTTCTGTGTACCATCGAGTCACTTCGAAAAATGTTATTAAAAATTTTGTTCTACAAAAATGATGAAAAAGAAACTAAAAATGCAATAAATATGTCATTTTTGGAAGAATTTCTTTTAAATGAATTTATTAAATATGTAGATTAAAAAACATCTGTCCCGAATTAAGAAATTTGAATCGTGTGCGCGCCTCATCCAAACAAGACAAAAAAAAATAAAACAAAAATCCTTTTATTGTCTTGTCGCTAAACACACAGCACAACAGTTTTCCTTATAAATATCATCAGACAAAATCGCGTCAGGGTAATAAAAATGGGAACGATAGTTGATCGAGATGTTCGTACATCAACACAAACCTAGAATACGTTGAACAATGCCGCACCAAGTGTCACATTAAATTTTTAATTTTATTTATTTCGGTTTTTATATATAAAAAAAAAATAATCATTTTGTTGTCTCGTCTGTGTGTACACACCAAAACACAAGAAGTTAAGATGAAAAATTCTGTGAAAATTTATATTTATATTTAAGCTAATAGAAAATGAAAATGTACCATATACACATATACGAGTATGTATGCAATATATGCTTTTGACATCGGCCAAAAAATAATAATTTTTTATAATACATGAGACATAATAGACAATAAATAAGAAAATATTTTTGAAACAAAAGTATATACAGTGCATGAACGAAGTATACAAAGTGTCTTAAACTCGGTGATACGTATAAAAATTGAAAATTAGATTTGTTCTACCAGTTTGCAGAAGGTTGCCATCCTATCGAGTTATAAAGCTTGATTAAATTGAGCGCCAATCTACCAGCACGTGTATCAGTCTTTGCTCTATGCTTGAGCGAGTGGACTCGGGCGAGATACTTCCTGATACCACAAATAAAACCACCTCGCAACTCGATGGAAATCAATCCGATGCTGTAGAATGGAAGAAACGCGTTAGGTCGGAAAGTAAAGAAAAGAAAAGAAAAGAAAGGAATATCGGGAAGTAGGAAATGCAAGAAAAACTCACCTGTATCGCTGTCGTGTAATCTGCTGTAACCAAACAACCACTATCATGCACGTGTCTCCGATGACGAACTATTCTATGTCGGGATATTTCCTGCGTGTGCAGGTGGATCTGAATATTCACTATTTCACTCGTTCGCAATAATATTGACCCAAAATATTTCTCCAAATTATTCACACTATTAAAATTTGCTTGAGATTAACGCGAAATTTCGAAATTCTCGAACGAGACTTATAGCTTGTCACTTCTGCCATCTAGCCTCGAACAGCTCAACGTTGAAACACCGTCTGAATCGCGATCATGGATTCTCGTTGCTGCTTTTGCGCACCAATTCGTGGTCTCTCGTAGCATACATCACATGAAATGAAAAAACGAAATCCATAACTTGGACTCACAATCGACGACATTTGTTCTGTTCTACTGTTTTTCTAAAGCGGATGCCTATCTAAGGCGGATGCAAACAACAACAACAACAGGTGCAATCATTTTACTATGTTTGGTGGCTGAGTTTGTTCGATCGAAATCTTAAATCATAATAAAACAAAGAAATATATTTTAGACAAGTGACTTTACATAACCTCAAAGCAAATAATCCAATGGGGTTAAATCACACAATTATGATTTCCTTCGCCAATTAATAGGACCACTATGCGAAATTGTTTTTTCATCTAAAGTTTTTTCGAAAGGAGCCATATGAAAGCAAAATTAATGGTATCTAATCGAGATAAGAAAAAATGTCTAATCATGTCGCTATATACCGCTCACCATTGACAGTATTATTCTGACCATCATCGTTTTTCAAAACATATGGACAAAGGCTTGTGGATTATCCTCACTCCAAATGGGACAATTCAGCTTATTAACATATACATTCAACCAAAAATGTGAGAACTTTGGAGAACAATATTTTGAATCGAAATTCAACATTATAATATCAATTTGTGCTGCAA
The DNA here is from genome assembly GCA_963932295.1 of Tipula lateralis. Taxonomy (NCBI): domain Eukaryota; kingdom Metazoa; phylum Arthropoda; class Insecta; order Diptera; family Tipulidae; genus Tipula; species Tipula lateralis. The sequence continues at coordinate 192,323,417 of OZ010736.1, read as the reverse complement.
GCCATTCTGCTTGGCGGCGCATACGATTGGTCGTTAATTGGCTTTAATTCCAGCACAAGTTGAATCTTGAAAGCTTTTCAGCCAAGATCATTTCGTTAAATCTTCCATAAAGTAGACGGATTGATTTAGATCTTCTTCAATGCTTTCCGGTATAATGGCTATATCTTCTTCAGTGCGAACTGTTCGGCGTCTCACGGGATGCACATTATCATTAAGAGTAAACGTGGCCGAAAACGATCCATTGTTGTTCGAATTAGTCGCACTGATAGATTATGCCATAAAATAACTTCATCTATCACACGATAAGTTGGACGAACAGAACCATTAATTTGATAAAAAATTTCAACAATTTCATTTAAGCCTATCCATAATGAAATGTCCAACCAAACTAAAAGCAACTATCAGCTTTAAATGGGTTGTCAAATAATGCAGTATTGCCAACTCAATGTTGTGAACCTCTAAAAAACACATTTTATATGTGTATAGGTCTTTTTTCTGTACAATTCTGACAATGACAGCATGTATTGACGATTTTCTGTACAATTCTGACAATGACAGCATGTATTGACTTCCAATTATATTATTATAAAGCATAGTGCAGGCTTTCACCAACTAAATGGTGCAGTGATTGAGCTTACATGGTTTTAATAATGTGTACTACTTCCAGGCTGAAATTTGGTCCAGGCTTCATTTATCGCCTTAATAAGGCTTTCTTTAATGTCGACCACCTTCGTAAACTTTCCGAGACAGCCAACTCCACACGTTTTCCATGATATTGAGATCAGGAGAATACGGAGGCCACGGCAAAAGCTCTACATTTTGCTGCGATATCCATGATTCCTTCTTCGAGGATGCCCTTGTAAGTTGCTGCGGTCATTTTCCGGTTGAAAATGACAAATCTCCCGTACCATAAAATGATATAGCCCCCACACCGTAACGGCTCCTTCCCGGCTGTGGTGTTTGCTAAAAAAATTTCCTCTTTTCGTATGTCGTGAAAATAATAATTAAACCCATCGGGGCCATCGAAGTTAAATTTCTTCTCATCAGAAAAAACGACACGTTTCCAATTTTCAACCCATGTCATATGCTGCCTCGAGAAATCTAACCTTTTCTGTTTCCTCTCCTGATTTAGAGGTGGTTTCTTTTGGATCTGCTTTTGATCTGCTTTTTTAATCACTCTCCATACTGTTATTCGGCTGGCCTCCACACCAACTCTAGCTTTAATTTTTGTATGGCCCGCTTGTCGGCTGCAGATGTGGCCTCATCAGTTCGGCCTTTATTGTTTGAGCCATATTCTCTTGGATTTTTTGTAAAATTGAAGATAACAGTCTTACTTCTCCCTATTTTATCTGCAATTGCTTGAAGAGAATAATTTTCGCTGTGTAGTACTTGAATTTGGGCTATTTCTTCCTTACTAAGTTTTTTTCCTCGACCCTTATTTAAATTTTTTTAAATAAAATTGATAACCTTTTTTGAAAAAATTAATTTAATTTAAGTTTCAGTTGCTAACACTTCATGGTCGTTTCTATTCAAGTGAAACAAACAAGAAAAAACAAAATAAAATAAAATTCTTCTGGCCTACTAATTTATTTTTATTTAAAAATTAAGTAATTTTAAACAAGTGCTAATTCTGTAAAAGTCAATCTTGGAAAAGTTGGACTGATTTTAAAATATTTAAAAAAAACGGTCGTTCCTATTCAAGTGAACTGCAGTGTATAGCCGTACGTCCACAATTGGAAATTTACATGTTACATGTTAAAAAACAGCGTAAATTACATCGTTTAATTTAACGTTCAAGTGTGATGTGTATGGTTTTTACAGACCATTATTGGCACGTATCTTGTCAACAATCTAAATTCATCGGTTTCCATCACGAGCCAGCTCTTCATACTGTTGTAAACAATTAGAAGATGCCATATCGCTGCCAACGCTGTGGAACCATGGTAGCACACAGCGACCACTTTGTCTACCGAAATGCGGCTCTTGCTTAATAGATTGCTATATCATTTGGTTCGAGTCAGTACGCAGAACGTGACCCAATCAGCGGTAATGAGGAATTCGTATTAAATTCCTGATCTCGTGATTGAAAAGAACTCGGTATGTGCCATCAACGACGAATGTTACAAGTCATCTTTCGTACTCATTCGTCAAGGTTCAACTCTCACATCCATACATTACAAGGAGTCTGATCAACACTCTGTACAATTTTAGCTTATCCGCATTAAGATAATCTGATTTCAGAAGTGGTCCGATTGCCAGCGTCAAGGCGAACCTTGATATTCTCGCTCACACTATTATTTTGAAAAGAGATCCAAGATACTTACACCTCATTACTTCTTCAAACATGTAGGTACTACTACTGAAATCATTTGCATCTTGGTCTCGAAAACCAAAGATCAGATATTTGGTTTTGGATCAAGTACCTCTTTCATTCAGCACTTCCGTGAGCTGCATTTTGCTATAATAAGATGGGTCTTTTGTAGAGCTTGAATCGAGAGTTGTTCAGGTTCCCGATTGAAAATTCCTATGGCTTGACGCATCTTAATTTATGGAGTTTTGGTGTTTCCGGATTAATGATGTTTCTTAACTGAGTAACGTCTTTCCAAACAGTTAATTTCTGTTGAAAATGTTTGACAACTCTCAAATGATGAAGTGATTTCTCATAAGTAGGTTTTACCCACTTAGTGTTCGAGAACTGGTTAGAATCTGGAGTCGTTCTGGAAACTGGTTAGAAATATTTAGGAGCTAATAAAAGTACTTTATGGCTCTAAACAGAGTCTAATCTGTAATGTTGGTCACTCGGTCTCATCGGAGATATGCTACTAGACTTGATACTTTGTACTGCGTGATTGATACATTTAGTGAGCTCGATCTATATTTTTTATTATGGCGTGATGATCATTGTATTGACTTTACTTGTTCAAGAACAGAGCTAAACGGAAGTAGATCTTGGTGAATCATTAAATGGTCATGAATCAATTATTTTCAAACGAAGACTTTGAAATGATTCAAAAGAGAGAGCCGTACGAGTTGATGCCTATAGGTTGCTATATTGCTGCAAAGACACACAAATGGACGTTTCTTGGATTAAATTAAGTAGCCCCTCTTAATAGCTCTTGAAATAATTACCACTCGTCTAAGCAAATTTTGGGACAACCTGTATATAACCCATATTATTGCTATTTTGATGAAATTGAGATTGAATGTCACACCCCGAAACTATAATAATACGCTTTAACATCTTGGCTCGCATCCAAACTGTAGATAATTTATTTCGAATGCATATATATAATATGTATGTGTATACAATGTCCAATAATTATTACTTTATTATTAAGAAATTAAATAGAAATGACTTATATTATGTGTAGGAGGTTGGATATACGTGTTAGCCAGAAAGTGTGTCTAAATCATGATCGATAATGTCGACAGTAAAACAATTAGCTCGAACAACCAAAACAAACAAAACTAATTTTCAAGCGCAGATAAATTTTTAATTAATAAACTTGGCACTTCTAATCGTCGTCCCGATCAAAAAACCGTTGAACATATTTTTTTTTATTAAGTTTTGTTTATAATTAAATTGTCATTAAATCTGTTAAATTAATGTTTAAAATGAAAATTTAACAAAACAATTTTTATAATTAAAAAGTAAAATTCGTGAGGTACCAATATAATTAATTGTTAATTTGCATGATCTACGAGGCATACGAGGGTTAAACATTGTTTTCGACCAAACAATATGCCATATCGATCATACTAAAATTGGACGATGTCAACAATGTATAGAACAACAGGCTCCCAGTGCCGAACATAAAAACACAAAATCTATCTACTAATTATCGTCTAAACAACCGAACAGAGAGTCGACACACTACTTTTGTATAATAAATCAGTCAAAACAATCAAAACCAATAGTAATATATTTACATATAAAACATATAATATATTCTCAAGAATACAAAATTATAAATTTTTTTAAAAAATTTCGTAATCATAAAAAAAATTTATACTAATAAAAATAACAAAAGAATTTTCATTTAATTTTCTTCTCAAATAAAAAAAAAATTCTATTGTTAATTTTTCACATTTTCTTTTTTTTTTTTTTTTAATTTTATAGGGAAATATGAAGCAACACATGTTGACACATAAAATTCGTGACATCCCGCAGCACATGTTCAACAACACTAATAGTAATTCAAATTCAAGTGACTTTCCACTTAATCAAAATAACACTATCGACGATGATGGTGATAAGCGCTATGATGGTATGAAGATCAAAACAGAACGGATTGATTCAAATGCCAGTGATCACAACGATTATAAATCGGATGATTCGATGCCAAAGTATAGCGTTAACCAGCAAATGGTACATAGTGACACAAAAGATGAAGAAAGTGTGGTCGAGGATACTGAACCAGTTAGGATTAAAGTTGAACCGGAAATTTGTCATATGTCCGATGATGATGACGACTATTCGGAGGAAGATGATGAACCGCTGTCGAAACGGGCTGCAAGTAAGTTTTCGATTTTCTATGTAGTAATACAATTATGTAGCAGCTAAAATAATCCATAACTTTTGATGATCCTAGACTCGTTGAGTACTTAAACCTCACATTTCATTTTCACTGTAATTATTAAACCCAAGCAATTATTAATTCCATTTTTTACATCACCAAAAAATACACAAAAATGTTATAGTATGGCTAAGGTAATAACGATGGCGACCAATCGATCATTTACCTAAATGGGTTGGGCTCTTAATTATACAAACCAATCTGCCCACCTAATGCGCGTAGATGGAGCAGTCTGGAAGTCCACATCCTTTTCGCAGCTAAAGATCGTATCTCGCGAATGTTGTGTTCTATGTGTTCAATCTAATGGAGTTAGATCACACGAACTCGGTGGCCAATTTACGGTACCATTACGTGAAATTAGTCTTTCATAAAATGTTTCTTTGAGTAAATTAATTGTATCCCACGCTCTGTGGCATATGGCACTGTCCTGTTGGAACCACATTTCAGCAAGATTTATGTCGCCAGTTTTTGAAGACATATGGACTTATGATTCCGCCGGCCCATAAAGTGACGAAACAGTGATGGACGGATGGCTTAATTTCCTGTACAAGTTAAATTTTATAAGAACGTTAACCAAGATCCTTAGATAAAGCCTTCCATAAAGTGGATGGACACATCTCCAGTTGCTCAAAACAACGCCGAATTTCCTTCATACTACACAGTTCAGAGTTTTTCGTTTGTTCATGACGCACTGTACGACGTCTTATGTGGATGGTGCATCGGTAATATACATGTTGAGTATAATAATGTTACCAAACGAACATCTTATCTTGTTCAATTTGTTTTTCTATGTTGTGTAGTAATAACACCACACGTTAAAAGGTTCTCCAGTTTAACGCTTGATAACTAACTACATAAAGAGTTTGATCTAATTCTAGCGATACCGATTAAAACTTACATTTATTTTAACTCCTTCATATCTCATGGCCTCTCCTCGTGATGATCTTTAGCGATGGATCAATATACTCTAATCTGGCTGATGCCGAGTTATACACGCTAAATCTTTAGGTGAAATTATCTATCCCTCCTGAAAGGTACGCTACTGTGTAACAGACTTTCTTACAGCCAGGCTGCTCTAAAGGCGATTGAGTTCAATACTGTTTTGGAGATGGAAATTGCCTTTAATCGACTAGGCATTAAGTTGGTCTTCACTGCGGGTATCCAGTAATATGGTTAGCAAAGAAAACGTATTGGCTGATAAATTGGTCCGTTTGTGTGCAGCTTCCATTTTATGGAACCTGAGCCCGCTCAAGAAGTGACTTTATTATCTCTAAAGAGATTTGACAACCTCATCTTTTGTCGCCTAACCAATATCTAATTTGGAACCATAAGTCAGCAAAGATCCCAGTACTTCTTGGACATTGTTCACTTAGTAATCAAATTGTTGGAGAGGAAAAGAAGAAGTTGTTGAGCACTTCCTGTGGTCCTGTCCTTCATACTCTTTCCATTCTGCACTGCTTTGAATCACTTAAGGATCTGAAATTTCAATTTTTGACAATTCAACATTTGGAAAAGGTTTAAATTGAATATTATCATGAATATTGCAAACATACAAAGGCCAACGTTGGAACCATGGGCCAACGTTGGAATACGTGAACGACTATAACTCCAAGGCCGATGCTGGTAAAGATTTGTCACCTTATTTGACCTTATTCAATGTTGTAGAAACCCATAGTTTTTTTTAATGAATAACAAAAATGTTGTACATAGCATAATAAAGGGCCCATATTCAGCACCACGAATTTACTACTCATATTATTAAACATAATCTTTAGTTATTTTACACTATAACATCCACTAATATAAAACCGCATAATATCCAAAATAGCATATTCAAAATTAACCAAAACAAAATATCCTTTTCCTTGCTTTTGCAGTAAAATTAACAAATTCCGATGTATCTGCACCTCATCAAACCGCTACTACACCACCAGCTAGTAATCATAACATACACGATTTGGCCGTTCCAAAACATAATGATGTACATACGACTAACAAAACGCGTAGTGTTTGCGATGACGAATCTAAAATTATTGACATTGGGACAACACAACCATCTACTAAACAAGAATCACAATCACCACGAACCTCATCATCATCTCCGATCAATACAAAACACTATTGTTTCATTTGTCGTAAAAATTTTAGTTCTACATCAGCATTACATATTCATAATCGAACACATACTGGCGATAAACCTTTCAAATGCCATGTTTGTCAAAAAGCGTTTACAACAAAAGGGAATTTAAAGGTATAAATAATGAGAGAAAACTGTTCAGATTATTGATCTAGAAAGGGTTTATATCGCACTAAACCAGTTTTACTTATTATAAATTTGTTTTTGTTTTTGTAATTTCTAGGTCCACATGGGGACCCATATGTGGACGAATGGAGCATCACGTCGAGGCCGTCGAATGTCGCTAGAACTTCCACTGAAACATCCGTTACACTTAAGCCCTCAGGATGCAGCGTTTCTACAACAGCGACCTGACCTATTCTATCCCTATGTACAACCACACTTTATGAATGGAATTCATCAGAAGGTACATAAAATCAAAATAAATATTCTCGATCTATATAATTATTTACTATTATTTGTGATTCCATATATAGATGGCAGACATGAATCTGTTCCAGTCGAATTTTTCGAATAACATCCAAAACATACAGCTCAACAAATGTACAGGATATTTAGGATTAAGTCAATTTCCAGGATTAAACGAACTAAATCACAATCGGCCGCCAACACGATCTCCATCGCTCGATCGGTCTGTGTCGCCACAAGTAACGCGAGGACCTAGCGATGATCTTAAACCGAATTTGTTAGATCACATCGCTGTTAAGCCTGGTACCCAAACTGAAATCTTAAAAACATAATTTTTTTTTTGATGCTATGTATAATGCCGAAATGTTCCTAAAACCTCCTAGTCGATTATTGTCATCCATTTTATACGTTTTCCTTTTTTTGTCTTGAAAATAGCATTGGAAAATCAGAAATGAAAAACTAATTAATTTCTGTGATAATTAATTGAAATATTATTTAATAAAATTAAATCGAAACTTGTTAAGAGTTTTAATTATAAAATCTTAATAAATTTATAATTATGTAATTAAATTATTTTTATTTATTTGACAGTTTTTTTTGTAATTGTATAAACATTTTGTGAAGTATAAATTTATATGATGCTCTTTAATTATAAATTAAATATAATTATTAATTAAATTCAAAGAAATCAGGACGAGTTTTATTGAAGAAAATAATGTCAGCTTAGAAGAATTGTTAAGAGTTATATTCTTCTAAGAGTTTCAAGTTAAGAGTCTAATACATAATTAGAGTAAGTATATACTGAAAAGATAAAATACAATACGATTGTTAACAATTGTTGTATCTACTATATAAATGTAATTATTACCGGTAAAATATTTGAAGCAGACACGTGGAAACGAACCATTTTGAATAATATTTTGGCGCTATCTATAAGCTAACACTAAAGACACCGACACTTTCTAAGTCGAGTTCCCAATTCAAAATATATACATTTCAATTATAAATGGTATAAAACGCCTAAATGTATATTACCGATGTATGTTTTATAAATCTACATCTTAATAATTTCAGAGTTCGAATCATCTTAAATTTTCAAGATTTTGAATTTTATAATAAAATATTAAGTAACAATTTTAAATAAGGTTTTATTATATTAAATTAATAACAAAAGAAGTTATGTAAAAATGTAGAATTTTAATTTATTTGGCCACATCTTCTGAAGCAGAAGAATTATCTTCCTCCTGAAATAACTTCTGTTTTTCTACCATCGATGTAGCCGTTTTGATTGTCTCAATTTGTGCCGGTAACAAATGTTGAATGGGTTCTAAAATATTTTTCGTATTCAAAAATGTAATTCCTTCCTTCTGAAGCGTTATATTACTAATTCCTAGATGGGACGCAAGCGTTCCTATAGGAAATATTATATGAATGACATTCTGAATGAATGGCACTAAATCGTAGGCGAAGCAGGAACAAAGTTTAATAAAATTTTGTTTCTCATTTTGAGAGAAAGCTTGGTGTTCTTGACGATAGAATGACAAAATCGATCGACTCACCGACTCTAATGAACTATGAATAAATTTCGTTACTGAATCAGCTATTGCGATCGGAGCACACAATCTCAGCTCATTGAAAATAGTTAAAATTCCATTGCAATAAATAGCGAGTGGTTGAAAATCTAGCAAAGTTTCGGGTGGTGAATTCTCGTCACTCTGTCCCGCAGTACTTTTACTCCGAGTCAATCCGGAAGCGAATTTATTGATCAAAGTGAATTCGTCCATGTCGTTTTCAAATTGCCTGGTCACTTTAACAATTGAATTGCTAAAATTTTGTGAAATAACTTTAATGAAAATTGGTGCCATTAGTCCACGAAAATCGACCCCAACACGACTAAACGATAGTCCAAAGTACATACACTGACCAAGGACGGTATCAAGTGATGACACGCCACGTGTTAGATCGTCTTCGAGGATAACCAGAAAACTCTCGACTTTTTCATGCAACCAACTATAAAATATCTTATTTGAATCGTTTTCAATTTTTGATCGCTCGATTGTGATTTCCTCGTCTGAAAATATCGCTTTGTACTGCGTTATGATGTTGAATAAATTGATTCGTGTCAATTCAATCGTTTTAATTAAATGCTGTTGCGGATCCTCATCCGGAATATTAGATAAAATCTTTTTCAGCCAACTATCTCGAGCCTGCAAAAATTTTAATTTAAGCTCAGGCGTTGAGAATGCCTGCATTCTACGTAAATATCCAACGACTTGTAAACATTTTGGAAGCTGTAAATCGGTTTTTAGTTGAGTCAATAGTTGCGTTAACATTGTATACCACGAATCTTCAATCGACTTCACAATACTTTGTATGATTGGTATATTAGCATGTTTAACACCCATACGTTGAACATATGCTGCTAATTCGAGCGCCTCTTCATACTGTCCCTCCCGTATACACGTTTCCATTAGCTGCGGCATTTCCAATATCTCGAGCAGCTGGGCATTACGTTTTAACGTCACTGAATTAAGTCGTCTCGATTGATTTATTTCGTTCGCTGTCTTCATAAAATGTTCGCATTTTTTTGTGAAATTAGGTAAATTCTCAATCACTGAGTCCAGTTTCTTTTCGGTGGCCAAAAATTCTTGATATATTTCTCTCGAACACTCCGAGGTTTGAATAAAAGTTTTGTAATTGGTAATCGCTAGATCTTGGGTATGTTCAACAAGAGACTTATGCTCATCATTCAATCTGATTTGATCTTTTTTTATTTGATCTATTTTCATTGTGCCTAATTTATATAGGTATTCTAGAAATTCGGCATTATCTTGTAGTTTTTCTAAAATATAAGAGTAAAATGTGATCACAACCTCCGAGGAATTTCCACATCGCTTATATAAATTACCTGGCACACCATCAGGAAATATTAATTTTAGCACACGTTCATTTTCGTACTCCATATTTATGATTAATGTATTAATTATTTAAATAAATTTGAAATTTTCTTAAATCCAATCTTTTCACAAAATTTTGTTTATTTACGTAAAAATGACGTTTCCAATAAATGTCAAATACACTTATTTAGTTTTATCAGTTGGTAGTGTAATTCTAGCTAACTTCGCTTGTGAAATGTGACGGTGGCTCCAAAACTGTTATGTTTAGTGATACGTAACTTAACGCTACCTCTTTCTTATTTAATTTGAAAGTTTTCCCAAAAGCTACTTATAGAAATTTGTGACTATGTTCCGTTTTCAGTGTTTTAATTAATTTATACACGAATGTCAACGCACTATAACTGGTTCCACTCCTCAGTTAATAACCAAAAAACCACACACTTTGGCTCAAGTCAATGCTGTGCTAACGATCAAGAAATTCTACGTGCTTGACAAGAACGACGAAAATTTGCAGAATAAGGCTAAGCCGGATTGACTTGTGTGGCCGTATTCTTGAGCGAAAAAATTAAACGAATTTGTTGAGCAGATTTTAAACTGCTATTTAACTGTTGGCGTTTCTTCATGTATGTAGATGGGCTAATAACATAATGGTTGGTCGAGAAGATCTCCAAAGTAGGGAATCTCAAAATTGGTTATCGATGACCATCCTTAACCACTATTAATCTAAACCTAGGTGCTGATCCCAACTAATCGCCAGTCGATTGTTTTCCAGGGTTATGTGAAGTGCATTGGGTACATTATTCCGGATCGTCCTTACAGTAACTCTTGAGTTGATCTTTATTAAAATCATCTCTGGAAGTGGTCTTTTTTATCTTGCTGGTGTTATTATAGCATCCCTGCTTTATATGCATGTAAACAAATTAAATTGCAATATAGCATGTCAGTTTCTGTTGAATTAAAGAATTTGTTTGTTAGTTCGCACATAGATTTATGCTTATTTCAGGAACTTTACCTAAATGATTGGTTTTTTTCTGGACTCAACACAGTGGCAAAGTTTAAGAGTTCAACTGCGAGAACTAGAGCGTCCATCTATATTTCAAATAATATCAATGAATGTATCATTGGAGAGTGAGAGCTGATATTGCAGCTGCTCACATTACTCTTAACTCTTACACTGAAGTGGTTATTTTCTCAATATGCTTTTCTTCTTCGAAGGATTTTACATACCCTGTAACGTGGGGTAACGAGAAAATCATTCCTCTAATACACATCATGTTCTATATGTGATATGGGACATTGAACAGAGAATCTACTCTGCTTAGCTATTTTAGTTCTTCTGAATTGGATATTCTTAATGTTGAATGTGATCCTATTTTTATAAACTGTGCTCGCAGAAAGGTGATCGACATCAGTTTGTGTTCCATGTTTTTCATTAAATTTATAATGAATTGGAGACTGACGAATGATATTCTTACCTGCGTTTACCGTATAATAACGCCTTACCACGGAGTGTGGTTCGTTTTAGTCACTCTTTGTCGTAAGGCGAAATACTTTGTCATAGGGTTTAACTAGAAGCTGTGGAGCTGACCATTTACACTCTTTCCATGAAATAAGAGAACTTTAGAATATTGGTTTCTACTTTCTACATACTTACTGGCCATGCTCGTTTAAAAAGTAATTTTCATCACATTGGACTTGCCAATAATGCCATATGTTACGAATGCCTTAAATATCTTAATGAAATTGATCTCTTATGTTCTATACCAGAAAAATTCCTGTAAATCTACTGTCTTTTCTGTCCTGGTTCAAACTACACCAGTTTGCCTAGGATACAGAACGCATCTGTGAACTTTGATGATTTCCTAGATTTGAAACATGGATCCTTTGTGGAATTGAGTGTGGAACCCCGAAAGATTCCAACAAACTTTAATAATAATAATAATTACAAATTCACAACACACAGATTAACTAGAACTTCAAAATACTTCCTGGCTCATATAAAATTTCTTTAAATTAAATAAGCGTCCATCTATTCTCGAAACCTTAAACATTTCTGGATATTTGAGAAATAAAACAATTATTTAAAAACAATAAATATTTTATTTTTTATAAAATAATGTTAAAAGATATAAAATTTTAATAATATATCAATGACTAGTCTTATTAATGAAATAATTATAATCTAACCTATAAAAGTGTGAAAACATCTTAACAATTTCTTATTACTCAAATATAAAATGAATAAAATATATAAACATAAAAATAAACTCTAATTTTATGTAACAGGGTGGGCTAAGAAAACATACATGCAAGCACGAAGACGTACATTGATATCAACTTTATTCATCTAGTGGTCGTCATTATCAAATCCACCATCTTCAAATGCTTCCGTATTTCGACGTCGATACCAATCTTCTGTCGCATGGCTATAAATTGCATTTCGTAATTCCTCTTGTGCAACATCGGCGGGATGCCGAGGCGTTTCAATCGAACGCGGACTTCTTGATGTGCCACGAAATTCCATTCCTGGTATATTATAACATTTGCAAACACAGCATGACGGAAATCTAAACCAATCGGAAAATATTCCTCGACAATCGTTATTCGGGTCGTATGCCAGAAGTCGATGCAAACTATATTGCTGTTCACATCGGCAACCGTCACGACAGTACATTTGTTTATCTTCTTGCGTGCATTTTTCCCAGTGGACATATTGTTCGAATGGATATAAATTTAATAGGGCCAATACTTCGCCGCGAGTATTATTTGCCCAAAATGGAGCCACCACTTCTTCTTTGACCGGACAAGCATTAATACCTTTACCTTTTACCATTATTGGAGGTGTATCTTTTTGTACAACATCCTGAAATAATTGGCCCTCCATTAAAGCAGATGGGCCACTTGGTCTTGGGAAATTTGATTTTAGTTCTTCGTCTGGATAGTATTGATCTTTAAATTTCTCACCTAAATAATCATCTTTCTGGACAAATTTCTCATACTTTTGAGACTCTTCCGCTATAATATCATCTTCAATCGATAAATCTCCCCCCGTTGAAAACTGTGCGAACGGTGTAGTAACATCAAGTTCATAATCGTGATCGGTTGTTAAACTAGTCAACATCTCGTCTATTTGCGCCGTAGTCTTTTCGACTTCAATCGGCTGTGGAATGTGTAGTGATGGAATTTTTTTCAAAGTTGTCGAAATTTTTTCAGTAATTGGTGCTTCGACTGATTGATTTCGGATGGGTGCTAAATTTGGCGGTTTAACTACTTTTATATTACCATTTAATTTATTGGTGAAATTTAAGAAAACACTATTTGCTTCTATGCTTGCGTTTATTAAATCGTCGATTGGCATTGATTCCTCTTTTATATCTAGTATTGATATTTTATTATCCATTGGTGCGAAAGGTTCACTTTTACTAGTCGGTGATGGAATAGTGGCTGAAATGGTTGACGTAGTCATCTCAAAATCTTTTGTCGATGCCAATGATATTGTTGATGCTATTTTATCTGTATTTATACTGTTTGTTGGGTGAGTGATTGGTTTTGTAGTAGTTGTGCTTGATGTACTTGTTGTTGTCGGACGGAAATGAGGCTCTGAAATCACTTCATTGTTTCGATTCATTGGAAATTCACCTCGTAAATATTTACTTTTCTTTTGACCTCTTTTCGAATAACGATTGGCAGCCAATTCAATATCATCAATATCGATACCATTGCTATCAATTTCATTTTTTAGCACGGAAATATGTCTCATATCTCCGTACATTCGTTTCATAAGACCTTGGTTTTCGGTCACAAACCTTCGAACCGCATGCCACGGATATAAACTTCCCGGTAGATTACAGTAGCCTTGTTGTGATATGTCACAAGGAATCGAAGAAATAATACGGGCACGAGCTTTTCTTGATCGTGTTTTCGGGTCACATGATGATGCCGAATCGTATCCATAACCACTAACCAGATGTATTACGTTTAATACAATTATTAGTAGTGCGATCTGAAAATAAGTAAACAAAATGATTATGTTCAAGTATAGACCAAATTAACAAGATCACCGTATAGTGATCCAAAAATATTTCTAAGAATGCGTTTCACTTTCTTTTCTCATAAGACAACAAATAAATAAGTTAAACAAAACTACAAAAAATAAAATAAATTTCGTTTTCAATCGAATAAAAGCTTCGGTGTTATAATAAGGTAAATTCCAGCTGTTGAATGTTCTAGCAACAGTAAAATAATATCGCATAAAAAAATCATGGATAGAAATAAGAAATAACACAAAAAATTAGAAAAGAAAATAAACCGTACGATCTTCAAGTATAGCAACGAGACTTATTTTCGTTTGACTTACTTTTTACTTTTGGAATATTTGTGCTAATTAATTCATTATTGATTGTAAAGACGATATATATGTTATGCACAATCGTAGGCAGTAGTGTAACCACGAATTTAGGTAAGGCATTATTTAGGTATTAAATGAAAAATTATAATCCTTCTCTTAGCATAAACAGATTATATGTTTGACTAAATCAGAACAGTCGTTCCTTAATATAAGAAAATAATCTATGGCTTAAACGAGCTGCGTTACTTCTAAGACCATACAAAGCATGACATTACTACGTATTGGTGCACACATTTTGTGGTTAGACAAATGAAAGCTTGACTCTTTTTATGTCACCGGAGCAAGCTTAATTTTAGTCAATGGCTATAATCGAACTTGAGACCGCAGCGTGATAAGGAACTTACTTAACTTCTATAAGCTATAACCGGCGACTTAAGAAAACTTTTAATATTGTTTCAATCCCCTCCTCATTAACCATCAAACTACGTCACTGAAAAAAGAATTACTAAAGTAAAGCTTTTTTTGGTTAAATTACATCACACTTTCACTTGTCGTTAAAACATTAGATCCGGTAAACTAAACAATGAAATTTTATAATTTGTTTTGGGTAAGTTATGCAACCCAGCATACTAAACATTAATTTTTCAGAATTTCATTTGTAATCATATACATGAAATTTCCATGCAACATGTGAATGAACCGGATTTTTAAGTGTTTCACGGTTGTATCTTGTTTTGAATAAAAGCCACCTTCTCCTTTCACTTGCTGGTCTGCATGGCAGATAAGATAATGAAATTAAAATGAAAAACCTTTCTTAATATTTGTATCTTGTGTACTCTAGCAAAAAGTGAAATCGATTGGATCTTTTTAGTTTTTTTGGCAATAGTTTGTTTTATTTGCACTTTGCACTTATGTGTCAAACAAAATTTCACTTTTATATTAAGGCAATAGCATACGTCTTATGATATTAAAGGCACACATTACAACTAAAATAAACAATAAAAGTGCCACTCTTTGTTTATTTTATTGAAGTTTCTGAATGCTTCTGTCTCAACCGACAATGGTAGAATGGCCAATACAGATTTCCCTCATGATGTTATTATTTTGTTTTCGAAAACGATCATCTGTCATTTTATTTCAGCTAAATTATTCTATAAGCTCCATAATATTTTGTATGGGAACTATCTGTGGGAAATTAGGATTCACAGGTTTCCTAATTTCCGTTTGCGAGTTTACCGATTCCAGTTACAATTTACACAACCGGTGGAGGGTATTTGCAGTTCAAACAGAATCGTACATTTCAATTAGCTATTGACGGAGTCTGGACGAGCCCTCAAATGTTCAGGATTCAAATACATATTTTCCTCAGATGAAATAAACGATCGTCTTATGCACACCCCTAGAAAATTCTTTTCCACGCTCCCTCATAGGACTCGCAACAATCTACCATTAAGCGTACAAAAGTAAGCATTCTCCTCCAATAAAAGAATTTTCTTCTTACAATGTTCTACCCCGCTAACGGAGTTTTCAAGGAGTGTACTAGACGAAGTACCTGACAATAATAGTCGATGAATGTGTCTTTTACCTTCTGCTTACGTAGATCTAGGAAATTTTAATGTCAGGATCACTTCGACGATCCGTATTTTAAATGTTCTTTGTGCTACAAATGCTACATTATGGGTTCTGCTCGAGTTAAACCCAGAAATGTTCACGAGCTGAACAGGCATTTGTGGTGAAGTTTGCATTACATTCACGTTTTGCGGTTGCATTTCTACGGCATTTAAATAAAGCTATCAGGCTAACGGCTAGGGTAGTTGATTCACTTTGATGACTGTTTAACAGTTTAAGTCATTTCAAATGGAAATAAACTGGATAGTTTGGCGACTTCATTGGCACTTGAGTTACTGATGATAGTTTTGGATGTTCATTAAATTCAAAATGGACATTTTGACGTACCACTGGAAGACCAAGCAGTTTTGGGTATCTATATGCCTGAAATGAGCGTGAAATTGGCTCTGTCGAACACATTTGACATATACCTACTGCGTTCTTATAGATATAAAGATTGGAAAGAAGTTTTTCTCATACCTGAAGATTGATGAAATAAATTTCGTTCAGTTTGAGAATGCTGCTCTCCGTCATATGAAAAAAGAACGAGCTTTTGAGTGATTAAATTTTAAATTTGTTTTTGATCATTAAAGTCAGAACATTGTACTTAGTCACATCTTTAGTGACATTTGCCTATTGTTTCTTTGTTGACCGATGGTAATTAAGTTAATTCCAGACCGATCTTTCAAATATAAATACATCCATAAACTATATTACAATGCAAGGAAATATCGAATCCTGAGAAAATGGGAACCAAAACCCTAATACTCTTTTTTGAATATAATCGAGATTCTACCAACAATCTTATATTCATACCATAATCCAATATAGATGTTTGCTTATACGATGGAGACATTTTAAAAAGCTAATTAGTCTCGATCTATTAGGAGAATGTCGAGGTGTATGCATACTTCTATTTGGATTTGAACTACAAATACACGCTTGCTAAATGTTGTAAAAACGCACAATAACTAACAATATTTTCAAGAATAAAACGCATCTGGCCAAATAAGACCAAAAATGAAAAGCTTCTGTGGTTAACAAACCAAACAGACATTAAAACCTAATTCAGAAAATGCAAGTGAATTTTCAGAAATCGACAAGTGAACAGGAAAGTCGGAAGACCAGCGATGGCCTGCAAGAGATCGGTGTTAGCTTTAGTGAAATAATCGAACAAATTTCAATTTCTATTATGATATAATTTACCTTTATGTACAAAAATTATGATTATGATAATTAACTTTACGTGTTAACATGCTTACTAAAGAAAAGCAATCCAAAAAAGAAAAACATCTCTATATAATCGAAAACAGGTCATCCTTACACAACTTAATTGTTTTAATACTTTTGAATCTATGTACTCGACTCGACGTACATATCTTGTTCTGTACTTTATAACATACACTACATATATACACACACATAAGGGAAACAATGGGTAAGCAAAGTATAAGCTATATAGTGTAAATTAAGCTATACATTTGACAGAGTAAATATTAATAAAATTAATTACAAATTC
This sequence comes from Tipula lateralis, assembly GCA_963932295.1. Lineage (NCBI taxonomy): Eukaryota > Metazoa > Arthropoda > Insecta > Diptera > Tipulidae > Tipula > Tipula lateralis. Next base: position 192,305,923 of record OZ010736.1, on the reverse strand, counting down.
ACTTCATGTCGCCTCGATTTATGTCTGTGAAAGAAGAATTTTATATTTCGCGCTTACATACGAGTATATCGTATATTTTTGATTGATTGACATAGATCTTAAGGTTGAATATAAAGTAAAAGTTTTTGTTAATATTTTTGTATGTTTTTGGTAGTACTCATAAGTATATAGGGTTAATGGTTTTGGAAAGTCCAATGTTGGTCGCCAACATTATATGATATATACGAGTAGTAAGTAAAAGTGAATTCAGCATTAAGTGGAACATTAGACGCGACGATAGAATTTATTCTCTATTTTCTATTACCAAACGGCCTTCAATTATATTTTTTAATTAAATCCATCGACTGTTAAACTCTGTATATAGTATATACATATATCAATTTAACGATTTGTTATAATTATGCCGAAATTTAGTGGCGTAACGAACTGAAACGAAAAATTTTCTTTTTTGAAACAGTGCATCTGATCTTAATTCTTAAATGTACCGATATTTCATTTTGCTCTATAAACATAGTTTCGAATTTTGATATTAAAAGTAGTCCATAGTCCTATAATAAACGGTCACACGATTCCCATCATACGAATATGGGATTTTAAATACCGGAAATGAAGAAACATTTAAAATTCTAAGCAAAGGTAACTAACCTTATACAAAGAAATATATGAATCTATACAAAAGACCTTAATATAATGATATTAAGTCATTGCCATAAAAGTTAATCAGTAATTCACCTGAATGCACGTGTGTATATAGTATACATATCATTTACATTCAACGGCCTCAACCTTTTTTATACGTGTGCTTTGTTTTCATTCTTCAAATACAATTTATATTATCTGTTGACGATGTTATGGTTACTTTTACTATTTCTTAATTTCCTTCTTTTCTTTAGTGCCATGTTCTAGCCACGATTACGAGTTCATTTCTTGGTCTTATTAATACAGGAATACCTCTTATAACGTGATCTCATACTGTAGACTTAAAATTAATTATTATAATGTATAAGTGCTATAAAATCAGGTTGTGTTATAGGCACCATATAATAAGGTGTCAAATTTTTTGTAAAAAACTCGAAAGTAACCGCGATTCATTTGTAATTTAAGTCTTTTTGTTATTATTTCTGGAGTGATAAAGTCTATTTTTAAACATAACAGCATAAGATTTATACTATGATCTGAATCTTAATTCATGATAAAAAGACAATTATTCAGGCTAGAACAACTGATTAAATTTAAAAAGTGTGCTTTGTATTGACAGAGTATTTTGAATCCATGTCGGAAATTATTAATTAGTACACTATGCCCTTAAATACTTATAACTTCTCCATCACTGACAAAAATGAAAATTTTGTATACGACATATACTCACTGTATCAAACTAGAGATCTACTAAGGCGATATAAAAGAAAAGTATGCTTAAATAACCGTCATTTTGAAATAATACTTTGAAGAACTCTTTTTTAAATTCACATTCGTCAGTTTTGTTACAAATGTACAAGGTGCGCCATCTTTATGTCGGTTTCTCAACGTTGAATAACTTTGACATTTGTCAACTTATTGACTTGATTAGACATATTTATAAAACGTCAATTCTGTACAATTTAAACCAAACACTTCACACTGAAAAATGCGACGAAATAGGGACGCTGTACATTGAAAATAGTCGTTCAGTTGTGTTAACTCAACGTGTATATAATCGAAAATATCGTGGCATCGCTTATGGTCGTTTGGGTCAAGTTTTGTTGAGCACGGAACAGTGTGATATCGTCAACATGACATTTATCAACGTCTAAGACGTTATAATGAACTGGTTATATGAAGACGTTATAATGAAGAGGCCAGAGAATGGAAATCGATGTCAATGGTTGTTGGATTATCATGTCTGCCCGTAAATGCGTGAAAAATTCTTGAAGGTAACTGACTGGTATCAACATGACGACAAATCAAACAATTCAGTTTCTGCAACGAAAAATCTTTGGATTGTGATGACAAAAAAAGGAGACATTGACTGGCCACTCAGATTTCCAAATTTTGGTGGGTTTGTGTACGCCAGCAAACTTTTTTATTTATATTTACAATCTGTTCTGTGGCTCAAGGCACTTCCAACTCTTTCGCGGTTCGCTTATTTACGTCCTTACCTTACGCCATTACAGCCAAATCGAGGACGTACGGCTATAGGTCCGATTTACGTAGAACCATCTGCACATTGCATAGCTGGCCCATGAATTCTGCACTCTAACAGGGGGTTCATAGATGTGTTCATTCACATCACCGATCGTAATCGTATGGTGAAAAATCCCTTTACCATCCCGCCCCTATCGGGATTCGAACCCGGTACTTTCCGCTCCAACTGCCGCAGCTTTAACCACTGCGCCACCTGGGCGGTGACATAAAAGATGGGCAACCGTTAGTAATGAGAAATTATACAATACAATACAATATTATCGAATGCAACTAAATATGGGGTTGAAAGTTCGTAGATTCCAAATAATCGTCAGTTACTTTCTTAATAAAATAGAATCAGTTAATGAATTTAGATCATGTGTTGCAGTTTCTTTTCCAAAATATTTAATATAAAAATTTAAAGTAAGACCTCAGACAGCTTTTGCTTGCTCTACAATATATCATATTACATTCCTATTAGCACTGACGAAGATATAAATCAAGAAACCCCTTGGTAAAAAACAGTACAGAGTTATAATCTATATTACTACATAAATATAATTTCCAAAGATGATATGTAACTGTGCAGTGGTAACCGAAGAACGCTGTACCACAAAGATCCTCAACAAGTAATTGTGAGATGCATTTTTATCGGTATGAACCTTTATCGGTAGATCTTGGATACTGTCACGATTGTTTATGGTGACGATAATTTGCTGAAAGCCATAAGAATGTATTAAGCTAGTTCCGAGATAGAAACATAGTTAAATAGTAAAACCCCAAATAGCTATCATCAAGTACGATCACATCAGTAAATGCATCAGGAAATAGCATTAAGATGATGTAAACGAATCCAGTTAGGTTGTACCACCTATGTTTAACACAAGTTCAACTACGAACGTTTTTACCCCATCAACTTTAATATACGCTATTGGAGCTGGAACCAGATCAGCTGCTCCAGATTTGCCCTACAATTATTGCTTGTTACAGGATTTAAAGCGTATTCATTCCAATAACATGGCCTTGGATTGAAACCTGCGTTATTGTTATTTACTGTTTAAGCGGATCTATTTGATATAACGCTTCTGGGAATATAACCTTGATTCTCCGTTACCCGTTGCCTTGGTGCCATAGATAATTTGCATGTATTAACTCTGAAATTCTAGTTTCTGAAGACGAAATAGTAATCCCATGTAAACTACTTTACAGACTTGTGCAAGATATGATTCTGATACACAAGTAAAATGCATGCGATTTTCAACCCAAAGATTCTGTTCTGGTTAAAAAATGAAGTCTAATCAAAGTTAATATTTGTAATATTTTGATAGACATATTTCTGTAATATAATCTATATAAAGCGGTTGACGAGGTAATCCTGTAGTCGGTATTGAATTTCTTGTTTATTCATTAATTTATTCTAACATAATATTCGAAAGAAACTTAAGGAGATCTTATGGTTAAGTTCATTGTCAAGGTTATTTTAAAAATATTATTAACCTGTATTCAAATATATAAGGCATAAAAAATTGCCAACCATCGTTGAAAATATTGAGAGTAGAAACTTTAGAAAGCTCTAAACTGCTGTAAACGTATAGCCACGATATAAAACTACTTTCAATGCACAGTAATGATAACGTGCGAATATGAATGGAAAAGGCTTGATGTATCAATAAGAAAAACTATTGATATATATACCATAACGAAAGAAAAATGTTAATTAAAATTATTAAATTAAAATGCAAAGTAATTTTACTTTCTTTCTATTTGTGTTCCTACACATAAGACTATATACAAGTGTATAAGCAGATACGAGATGATGATTTGTCATATTTAACGGATTTTTGTATATACATAAATCTTTATATTTGCACAAGAAAAACAGTTTTGTCTTATTATTGCTGTATGTTGGCGTTATAATTACACACAAAACAAAATATTTTAATAAGAAAATAAAATTAACAGATTTGTTTCGAGCTATTGAAATTTAGGTCAAATATGATATTTCTCTGTCTTAAGTATATATGTATATATATATTGTTTATATATTTTCTAGAAAGTGGTTTTACTTTCGTTAAGATGAATTCTTTATATAGTATTATATTGATTTAGGAATTTTCTTTTTTAACGTACCGCACGACAAGAAAGTCGCGTATCACAATGATATACGATTGCATATTTAGTTAATCAACCTATAACAACACAACTCGAACTGTATATAAGAAACACCCAAAACCGCTAAACCTAATTTCCTATCCTAAGCAATCATATATATAAGATTTGTAAATTAAAACACACATGATTTTGTTTTAAGAACACACACACACGATAAAGTTAACTTAACATCAATATGATGATGTACAAGAGAAAAGTCAATAATGGAAAATTAAACAACACAATCACTATTTTCACATAAATCATTTCCTCTATTCTCATAATAGCCTATATAACTAGTTTATGTTGTGTGTTTATAATCATTTCACTGACAACAAATGACACAAATGTATTTAATAAGATTAAAATAATAAATCTAGACGAAGATGAAGAAAAGTCTTAGCTGATCAATAATAATATATTGATTATAATCACCTGTGTGTGTTTGTGCCAGCAGACAGACCAGACTTACAACTGTTATGATTTTGTATAAACAAACTAAACGGTAAACTATGGAGAAAATCAGACTAATTTTGGATTGTTTGTGCTTTTCTTATATACATATTGTATATATCTTGAACGCTAAATCTTAATGACCGATATTTATGTGTCTCATACACAAATATAAATCTATTTTGTTTCTTTTGAGATCTTATCTCGGCTTATATCTGATTTTAGTAATTACCTGATTAAATTTATGTCATGATCTTGTAAGTCATCTTATAATTATTGAGCGAGGTGTATTTACTTTCTTAATAGTTTAATGGTTATTGATATCGAGACGATGGGTGTAATTATAATCTAATCATAAGCTAATGAGTAATAAATGAAAGTGACCCCTCTTTTAGATAATCACATCTTAATAAGTGTATAATTATAGTTCAACATCGCAGTTGATAAGTATAATGAACTGTTTCGAGTGTGAGAAAGTCTTATCTATAACCATAAAAACATAATACATATTAAGGTTACACACGCATGCATACACATTTCTTAAACTTAAAACAAGAAGTTATACACTCGTATTTTATACACCTAACACAAAATTTTACTTTCTTCGCCTGTTTCTTATGACTCTATGAATATAATGATACTGAGTGGTTTTGATTAGCATAATTTTGTTTTCAAACATACTACACCAACGTTGTTAAAAAAGGTAAATTGAAAGTTAAGACCGAAAATAAAAATTTGGTTGGTATAATACATTTTCAATTTTGGAAGTTTGCACAATTAGCACAAATCCAGTATTTTTGGACATTAAAAATTCTCTCGACCAACTTACAAATTTGATTATATTTTTTTGGTTATCCATAGTGTATGTATATATATAGTTCTTGAGAATATCTTATTTCACACAAATCACAAAATAATATATTTTTAAAATTTCATATCACAAAAAATAAAAATTAATTCGTGTCACCAAAAATCACTAATATCGGGACCATTTGAAATGATCCTTGCACTTCACATCCACATAATAATATCAAATAACACTCAATAATTTTTATAACTCAAAATTATAAATAAAAACTTTTATTTTATTTTATTGTACAATATTGTGTATTTCGTGTGGTTTAAACTGCTTAACTGTTGTATATTGAATGAAGAAAAAGTGTAGATTGTTTTTTTAGTAGGTCAGTAGTGGCCTCCATCACCATCATCATCGACTATATTTTTTTCTTTTTTGATTTACTTTATTTTCTTTTCTTTTCTTTCTTTTCTTTTCTTTACACATATAATAATTGTAAGAAACTATTATTGCTGTATCGTCGTGGTGATGATTAGTTTTTTTGGTGGTGTGTATTTGTTATTACTTTTTAATAATTTGGTTTCTGTTTGGGTGGTCAGCAAATAATATCCAACTGTTCATAATTTAGTAGCTACATTGGTTACGATATGATCAAAATTTAAGATATTTTGTTTGTTATGTAAGGCGATTAATCTTCATGACGGAGCAAGTTGCGTGTTTGCTCTGTCATTCAGAGGTCTAGGGTCCTCGATTCTCGGTATTAACCAAAAATCAAGATTGGGTGTTTTTATTGTGTAACTTTATGTGGGTTGAACCGTGGGTCTTAGTGGCTTCAAGTTCTGGAATGTATATTTTCAGCCTTCTTTAATCGTTAAAAAAGGAGATTTATAGTTTTACAATCAATCAATCCTATGCCAACGCCATCTACGAAAACTAAGAAATTATCCTATCCAGACATCTTACTCTGTTGGAGACTATATAGCTCTTATCCCATGATTTACCAAGTTGTTTCGCATCGTCTTCTTCCATGTCATCGCTGATCTTTCTACTTTCTTTTACCTTGCTGGTTAAAGGCTAACGACATCCTCATTATTTGGTGATTTCCACAGCATACGACTAATCCAACTTCACTTTCGTCTCTTTATTTCGGTCTATATGTCTGTCTGAACTAAATAATAGTTATGGTGTTAGGCCAAACGCATTTCAGTATTCGTCGAATGCACTTGTTTACGTTAACACCCATAGTTTTTTTTTTATGTATAATATGTTTCCATGTCTTACACTCTTCAGCAATAATGAATTAATGTCTATTTATACGTTTGCTTATGTCTTTTTCTACCCAACCTGTTTTCACCATTCTGCAGCCAAGGTATCGTGTGATTATAATTGTTTTGAGTCTCATCGTCTTGGTTGTTGTTATGTTTATCTTGAGACCAATTCGATCTGATAGCTGTTGTTTTTTTGCAGCATGTTTCAGTGTTTGTGTATAAGCAGACACATGTCATCTGTGTAGTCCATATCACTTAGTGTATCTGTTAATCCCAATTGTATGGCATTAGAATGACGTGACATTCAATTTCCTCATTGCATTATCCAATACGGCCAGGAACAGCATTGGTGAGAGAACGTATCCATGTCTTACGCCTCGAGTATTATAGTATTTTTCACTTTACTTGCCTTTATCAATATAAAGGCCACAATCAATACTTGGCCAATTTTTGCATTCCCTTAGTTCACCTTTTCTGGTCACCTTAAGATGGATCTCCTTTAAATATTTCGAGGGTTATACATCGATTAGAGAGTATCTGATTAATTCAAGGCGGCTTTACATTAACAACCTATTCAAATTTTGAGAAAGTGAATAATGTAGCTGTTATTTTAGAGCGGAACCTGAACTCACTTCTATAAAAATAGGCAGTTATTTTGGATAAATATTCTATTATTTGTGTGATATAAGAATGCTTGGAATTCTGTGAGAAGAAATTACAAAGCAGGAATGAATGATAAAATGTTCAAATACTATATTAAGTGATGTAAAAAGGAAATTATCAGTGCATCAAATCTGGATTTAAACTATTTACGAGATATTTTTTACCAAGCAACACCATTATAGTTGTCATATTTTGATTAACATCGATCGTTCATAAGTATCTGTTTTCGGGTCGAGTCTGTCACAACTAACAATGCTATTCTACCCCTCGATTATGTTTTATGTACTCTTCTTTATCAATGTTCTCGTGAAGGGTAAGTATATCTTCAATTCACAAAAAAGTACGCTATGTTTTGTACGATTTAAAAACTAAGCAAACAACATTACTCAATACGGAACCTCTATAACCCATCTTCGATTGATATAACTATAATTTTCTTATCAAGTCCCATTAGTGTATGCATGATGTGGTATATTGGGATTTTTGATCACGTAACTTATCAGGCCGAAACAGGACCAATTACTATATCAATCAGGCAAAACGTATTCTTTAAAATATGTAGTTTATAATTCTAGAATTTGAAATTCTACATCAACTCACTTCATAACAGAATATCTAAGATCAATTTGTATATCAGATGATATCAGATCATACGTACCTGTAAATTGTACGCTGATGTTATATTCTCATGATAAAAACTCATTTTATGGTAATTTGATAATCTAATGGGATCATAACACAAAGTATTTCCAATACGAAACTGAAATAATGAGTTTTGAGATCGTTCATGATCTCTAAGAAACGAGATTGTTTCCCTATCATAATATACACATAGACACATCCACGTAAAACATTCAAAGCCAAATTGGTCGCCCCTACAACAAACAGCACTGTGGGGAAAAGTGGCCTGTACTGTAATAGGAAACAATCAATATTAAAGTTAACTTGTGTGAAAATAAATAATAAACAGAACCACATAATGAATAACTTAATTAGATTCTTTTCGAATAAGATTTTCCACTTCATCTGTGAAAATATGTGAATACCAACACTATTATCAATTGCAATTCCAAATAAGTCTAAAACGATTGTTTGAGGTGGAATTTGGTTCTTGATAGCGCAATGGTTAAGCTATGTCACCTAGAGCGCAAATTAATTGATTTGACATTCCATCTTCCATATTATTATACAAGTATATTAGAAGTATAGACTGATATGGAGCAACTCAATGTGTGTTAATACAAACCGAACCGCAAAAGAGTTGAGAGTTATTCGGCCTCAAAACAGATTACATTTATATTACGAAACAAACAAATAAATAAATTTCAAACGCCTCTCACAGTATATACATATATGTAGCATACATGTTGGACATTAATGATTATTTTAAAATAACAAATTACACAAATAACCAATCTTAAAGGCCTATTGATCTAATTTGATAACCGCGACTGTGTAAATATTTAAAACTAAAATTCAATGAAGCATACAAATTTTGCTATATATTGACCTAGAAATCATCATGACTTGAACAAATTGCAGAATTTATAGTTACAGCTCAAACCAAAACTTTATAGATTAAAACCTAAAGATAAGAGTATATATGTGATATCTTGTCATGTCTGTCAACTTAAAACTATTTTATTTCTTACTTTTAATTAACAGACATAAGGTATTATTTCACAATGTTTTGCTTTCTTCATTCATATGTTCTTTACGAATGTGTTAATGGTTAAGAATATATGATCATCTGTAAGCTTCTCCCGTTACTAATTTACTACGATTCTCGCATATACATCCCATCCCATCAACGACGAAATACACACGCTAGTCAGTCTTCTGTATAATAATTTTTATTATTATTTGCTTGATGGTTTTCTTATTTATATTATTGGCTCTAGGCTAAGGTGAAAGTAGAACGTATTTCTTATATGTTGCGATAAAAAAAAAACCAAAAGAAAGAAGAATAAATAAACGTTTCAGTTTTAATTTGAAATAATTTCATTTAGCTGTATTGTTTGTAAAAAATTTATTAATAATCATCGCGTTGTCGCGGGGTAACCTATAGGTTTTGTATTGGTTACATAAATTTGTGTGATACATTAGATAAAAATCATGTTTTGTAATATACATACTTGGCTACATACTAACATATTAAATCAGATGTATTGTGAGAGTATTTTCGATCGGTAGAAGACATAAGAAACTAAAAAGCCGGTATACCGATCTTCAAGTATGCATCAGTTATTAGAGAGCTAATTAAATTTTCATAAATCATTGTTAATTCTTGTTTTTCTTATGTTGATGTGAACGAGAGAGGGACTATTACAAGACTCATACTAAAAATTAAAATACATTGGGTAGTTGTTTAAGCGGTCAGTATGAAAACATATGACTTGAATATATGTAGTTAAATGAAATGATTCATTAGGACATTGCACCTTCGTCTTTTCATCATATAATGACTAATTCAATTTAAATAAATTAACTTGCATATTAGGTTGATGTTCCCATTAAAAATATAACCTTTGCAAATTGTTTAACTTTATCACGTTTTTGGTTGTATTTGGAAAGGATTTTCAAAACGTATGATTTATAATCTTATACGACCGCTTACAAGCCTATTTTATAATTATGTAAGGGATTTTTTTTTATTATTTCACCATTATCGTAGATGATAATCTTCCAAAGGGGTTCAGTCCAATACAAGTGATTTAATTATAATCAATAGATCTAGTGGAAGCACACCCACCGTCACCGTATTTCAATGAAAAGGTGGGTATGATATGTTAAACATACAAACAGCCAACATTAGAGTACTAGAGGTACTTGTGAGTTTCGAGTTCCATGATTCAGAATACTTAATTCCCTCACTATATTACCACTATGTCAATCGCCATTTGATTGTGATAACATAATAAATCCATATACTCAACAATTAGTATTATGACTGTCATCAGTATAACACTGGAAGTAAAATCGGTTGTCAGTTGAATAAGCAGTAAGCTGACCATAAGATTGGAGACAAAATGTTAAATTGCAGTTACATGTTCTGTTTCAACAGATTTACGCTTCTGGTCATTACGATTCTTCGATATGAACTGACTGAATTTTCTCCATGATTCTGAAACGTATCTCAGAGTGAAACTAACTCTAAAGTTATGTTAAAGGTGGACTAGGATAAGCTTCTTCTCTGTGAGACCACGCTAGATCTTCGGATGCAAACTACTATAGAAAACAGCTAATTTCAGAGAAACTTCTTACTTCATCATAAAATAGAATTATAGTGTACTCAAGTTTAAGAAGTCAAGTTATTAGGGAATAGATTACGGTCGAATGTTCTGTATAGTGTATTTTCAATGGCATATTGAAGACAGCCATGGTATACTGAAGTAACGGACTCATAATAGTGGCCATCTAACCATCTAATATACCTATCTGAACAATATAGAACATATAACCACAGTATATGCACCTTTCACACGTCCCTCTTATGTGCATACAGGCCGAATAATTTATACATTTTGATTCTTCTGTGGTACCTATTTCGTGTAATAGGCTTGGGCATCCATTCGATAAATGCTTGAAAATAGTATTGATGTTTCGACATGCAGTTTGGACCAGAGCAGAGAAGACAGTAGATTTACAGGAAAATTCATGGAATTGAACACAAGGCATCTCATACGATCAAAAGGTGGGCAACTTCTGATGAATTGTGAGCTATCATCAATATCCTCAAGGCATTCTTCGCATACTAGCATGTCCCATGCGATGAAGGTGTTAGGTAACTTTTCAAAAGGCCACGGCCAGTAAGTATACAAACCAATATTCTCAAGTTGTCCATTTTCAATTAATTGATTTTAAATTAAGCCATCCGATAACGTATTTTGCCTAACGACAATTAGGGATAGTTTACCACGACTGATTTAGATTCGATAGGCCAAGATTAGTCAAAATTACCTCTAGTTTTTAAATGAATAAATGATACAGTTTCTTGAACATTTAATGTAAGTTATATATCACATAACAAGATGAATGTACAGTACATTCTGGTGTACATATTCCGCATATGTTTGATCAATATTTTCCATATAGGTGGATTGATCGCAATAGATCTATAGTTTGGCCACCAAATCTCAATACCTCATGTCTTATTATTATGTATGGATTTTTAAAAGAGAGGTAAAATAGAAGCTCGTGAATGTTTGACTAAATCGATCGCTTGTCATAAATAAAAGGGGATCTACGAAATTATATCTTGGTCAACACAAGATAAAAGCAGGTTCAATTTTATTTTCATTACAAAATGATAATCATTTTGAAATTGATTTGTAATAATCTTATCATTTTAACTTAAGATTATAACCTAAAATAACAAATTATTATTTTTTTAGTACATGTGAGTAGGATCAAAACAAGTAACTCACAAATGAAACAGGAGGAGAGTGTCAGTATACTCAAAAGTTTAAAGTAAAATAAATTAGAAATACCAGACTATTTCCCATTATACATAGGTGTTGCGGTTTCAAATTTACCCAGCTACGTACTCTCGAATACACCGTATTTTATGTATTTTAAGTACTTGTGAAAGTAGTCTTGGGGACATTTTGTTTATATGTATAAGACGATGTACACTAAATATAGCTTAAAATATGATAGATGCCATCTTATTGGCCATTCCTGCCTCATATCGTATCCACAATATGACATTTTCGATTTACATGATAGACATTCTCTACCAATTTTATTTCAGCATCAGAGTGAAGTGTATTAGGATTAGGACTCAATTTCTACACAAGTGACTATTCTTTAAAGATTGTAGATATGACTTTGTATGTTATTTAATGTCAATCCGCAACAATTCTAACAAATTAACCACCCTAAAATAGTAAAAAGACTGATTCTTATCATTTATCGGTTCTTGCTCATAAGTAGGTTCCCGACATAAATTCAATAAGGTCTAAAGAAAGTACTATTAAATATTATCCGGAATAGCACGAACATTGATAATGCAATGATTTTATTTAGAATCTTGACTTTCTTATAGAATATTTGATAACATCCTACAACTCATATGGACAGTTTGTAAGTCATTAAAATATACACACCACGTTTCGAATACAATTAGGTAATGTTGTCATATCGCTGAGTAACTGTACTATCTAAACATTGGTCAACAGTAACTATCTGGTCAGCAACTTTGATAAACATCCGCAATTGGCCATAAAGTTACTCCAGGAAACAGTAGTTTGTGTGATATGATATTTTGTGTCGACACCTTTAGCAATTATAGTTTTTACAACCCTGACCGAAAAATGATTATAATTATTTTAAATATTTTTTTATTCAATTTTTAAAAATATATATTTTTTGCTTATTCTTCTAAAAAAAACAATAAAAATTACAAACAAAAATATCAAAAACAAATAAATGTTGTGAAAATAATATATAAACATTTTAAATGTACATGAATAATAACTCAAAATAATACATATAAAAAAATACATACCAAACTTTAAGTCTTAAGATATTAAATTTTTTTTTTGTTAATATTCTCAATAAATGTCATTTTAATTTACTTATATATAATAAATAAGAATTTTTTAAATTTCAGTCCAATATGTAGATTTCGGTAAAGTATTTATGTTTTAATCAAAAGGCACGTCCATATACATTTCGAAAAAGGCACTTAAAATAAATTAAATGTTATTAATTAAATGCTAAATATATTATAAAATTAATCGTTGTTTCAATATTTAGATTAATAGTGTTTATAAAATCTCAGTAGTTTCATAATTTCAGCTGCTTATTTATTTTATTATATATAGTTTTTATATATAAGAATTGCACAAATAATATAAAAATTTTATTTTTTAAGTAAAACGTACATTTTTTAAATGCATTTAAATATAAATAAAAATGTTGATGCATTATTTAATGCAAGAGTTTTGCTTTTATGGAAGACTTAATTATGATAAACTTAACACTACCAGTTTTTAATAAAAATTGAATATTATGTTGATGATGTCGAAGGAACCCATAAAATTTTTTCCTGTTCTTTTTCAACGGCATCCTTTATTTGAGTACATATATGCGTTATATTTACACCAGCTGGAATGACGGCTGTAAATATATAATTTAAATTAATTAATACAAAGTTATATGAAATACTGCAGACGATATACATACCTGATATCAAATGTTTATAATCTGTCATCAATTTTAATGAATGCTCATACATTTCTTTAGCTGCCTTAGCCGATATCTTATCGTTTATAAATCTTGAATCTTTAATTTCCTTAATTTGTTTTGCTGATTTGAATCGCAATAAAAGAACAATCGGGAAAATTTGTAAACGTTGTAAATGTTCAACACCTTTTAAATCAATATCCAATATGCAATGACGATTTTTATCACATACATCTTTGATAGCCTTTACGGTTATGACTTCAAAATGATTATTACGAATTATACGATAGTCGACGATACTATTCGCTTTAATCATATTCTCGATTGTTTCCTGTTCACAATTCATTGTGGCAGTGGAACAACATTTAAATTGTAGTGGAAAATCGTTTGTTAATTTGTCAACCACCCAATCGGATAACGGACCTAATACTAGAAGTGGTCGTCGAACTGGATCTAAAATAATAATATAATATAATAAATACTATAAATTATGTATAATTTTTATATTTACAATCTAATCTTTCGACTCGCTGATAGCCCTGAACTAATATATCGTCCACTAGCATTCCTGAATCAGAATGGCAGCTCAATTGTGTGTTACTAAAACTGGCCAATTCTTTTGATTCGCGTGACGAGCTACGATGATGTTTTTTGCGTCGGAAAAATGAGCGACGAGCAGAAGTAGATCCACGACGGGTAGTTGCATCACCATCACTAATGTTACCTTGAAGGCGAAGTTCTTCCTCAACTCTGAAACATAAGCCATAAATAAAATACCAAAATATATCAACAAATTGTAACAACTCTTACTTTAGTTGACTTGTAATCCGACCACATTTCAGCGGTGTTCCATATTCATCTAGTTTCCATGCTCTCCACTGTCCTCGTCCGATCATCGTGTCATCGACTAACAATACCTCATCTTTTGCGAAACGCAATTCATTTTCGCCTAAATCACCGGTCCGATCAAAACCAACTCGAATATAAAATGAATCGCCACCACCTAGTAAATCTTTTATCTGCTTAAACTCTGCAAATTGAAATATTATTAAAATATTTATTCAATAATTTTATAATTTGATAAATTACTTTTAAAATTATACTGGAGCACGACTGGTACCCGATCATTAACTGGTTTAGCTAATTCTAACGCAGCTTGTTCTGCGGTCACGTGACGTAAATCAACACCATTAAATTCCAATATTTGATCACCCACTCGCATACCAGCATTATATGCTAACGAGTCTTTTTCAACATTATTAACGAAAATGCCACAAGCATTACCACCGGTTAGACTAATTCCTAAGTTTGCTGATTTTTTAGTTTCGATAAACAATAATCGAGTATCTTCACCGCCATACAAACTATTACGATTGAATGAATTCGATGATTCAGCCTTAGCGACAAGACTTGCGTTAAAATCTACTTGGTTTTGAATTTGTGACATTTGAGATGGAAGAGTCGATGTTTTCGGTATGGTTTGGATTACGGCCGATTGCTGTTGTTTTTGTGTTGATTTTGATAATAGAAATGAGCGCGGTTGACGTGGTGAATTACGTGGTGTCGGTGATCCAGAATGAGAGATTGATTGATCATCGGAACTATGATCTATTTCACCATCGTATTCTGTAATTAAATTTAAAATTTGTACTTTAAACAGTTTTAGAATATGGTTTCTTTAAATTTTTAAGGCACAAATGAGTAAAATATTTATGTGTGTATGAAATGTTCTAAATTAATATACTTTACTGGTATGTTTTAATGTTTCATGCAATAAAATTTACCTTCTGAAAATTGCGAAATGATTGTGCTTGCTGATAACAAAAATGGCGAACGATTTACAAAAAGCAACAACAAATTATAAATACATAATAGCATACATAAAATAAAAAGGCCACGCACAGTCGAAAATACAATTACACTTTAGTATTCGATATATGATTAAATCCTCTGTCAATCGTGCTTATCACTTAACCCTATATAATTTTGATGTACAAGTTAGGATTGAACCTTAAATGTCTTTTTAGTCATGGACGCGAATACAATTTTGAATAAGAATTTGTATATTCGTTCAGTATGTTGTGTGCTATTGAGTTCGACGCTAGGTTGATTCCGGAGGTACTTATAGAATTTGGGTTGTTTTATTTTAGATTAGAATGAAAATAGTTTGAATCTTCCAAAATTTTGCGATGAATCAACTTACATATTGTTTTCATATGAACCACATGCCAAAATTTTCGACTGTGTGTAACCCACGGTTAACGATGAATTACATTTTTATATTAACAGAACTAACCTGATTCAATGTTCCCCAGTTAATTGTTAATTATGTAACCGCTTTAAATAGTTCCTACTTCTAACACATTATTTTAATAAATTTGTAGAGGCTCGCACATATTTGTTTATTAAATATAGGTAATTATTTTTATATTTCTTAAATTATTTGTTCTTTTTAATAAATCATTTCTAAAAACATAAGAACAATATCTCAACTATCTGTTTTATATTAACTAGTCAAGTAATTATAAATGAACCCGAAAACTATTTTAGAGAAATAGTTCATGCAAAATAATAGAAAATGATAAACAATGAATCATCTAGCCAATGAATTGAGAGATAGATAGCGTAATTTAGGCATCTTTATATGTAACAAATTCATTGGCTATAATTATATAAACAAGACTTAAACTATAATAAATGATAACGAATTAATAGAAACTTACTTTCTGGCGAATATTGGACTAACATCGTAATCGGGTTAGCACATTGTCTTAGCACACGGGAAGCACTCTCATATGTAGCCGCCCGCATATTAATTCCACAAATTTCGAGCAACTGATCACCAATTTGTAACCCAACTTGACTTGCAATACTATTTTTTGTTACCGTCGAAACAAAAATACCCCCACCATTATTGTTGCAACTAATCGTAATGCCAAGTGGCTCAACACTTTTATCGATCGTAACACGGCGTAAATCGCCCGGATTCGGTTTTTGTCCATACATACAATCTGGCATAGAGTTACGTTTATTGGCGTTGGAACCATGACTTAATATTTCTACACGAAATGTCGGCATTGGTGAACCACGTTCGCTACCATGGTGCTCGATGGAACCAGTACTGTTTTTAACACCACTACCTTTGCTCGTTACACTCGGGTTTGAGGGGATCCTGAGCCGTTGTTCTTTTTTCCTTGGAAATGTTCCTCCCTCATAACGAAAATTTCTATAAAACACATTAACATTATTAATAATTGGATTTATGAACATACATACAAAAAAAAATAATAAACTTACGTATTTGTGTACCCAAAAGGAATATCTTCACGCTCTCGTAATATTGGTGGGCGTCCCATATCGGATGGATAATCAATAGACTGGCCATGTGAATGATAAGGTGGTGTATACGATTCATATCCATATCGGTCATAAATTCCTAACCCCAAACTATCTTCATTATGTCCTGGTAAAGTTGGTGGACTTGATAATCGAACCGGATGTTGATGAGGATGGCCATGATGTCCTATTTGAAATTGGCCAGGATATTGAGGAAAAATATTCTTTGGTGACACGGAATAAACACGCGAATATGATGATATTGAGTTGTTACTATTCAATCCTGAAGTGATCATATCGGGCCCCAAACTTTCACTATCACTCGGATATTTTGTCACATTTTTTTGATTGTTATGCATTTTTATGCGATACTCCAGATTTTCTCTCGACATTGGATGTTTACTTGTAAACTCGAGAGGAGGCTGATTTTTTGAATTCAACACAGACTCTATCGAATTTTGACTTTTGAGCAACATATAATCTAAGGAATTCTGTTGCTGTGCGGAACTTTTCATTAAATTGTGATTTGGCGATTTCAGTGTATACATTGGGGTTTCGTTCGGTGTAAAATTTAAACTCATACGATGATGATGATTTACATAATCAATATCTGATGATTTTTGTAAATGTGATGATAAAGTCGATAGACCGGCTAAAGTTGGCGTTAGTGGGACTGATTTATTATTTCCGAGCTGATACACTGAGTGTCGATTAAATAGTGATGGGGGTATTTGCGAAAGTTGATGCTGAAATGGTATCGGATTTGAATTACGATTTGACATACTGTTTGACATGCTCTGATTATTCTTTTGCGAAGATGGCGGTGGAGCGACACTGAAATAGTCTTCATTCGCGTTTGAATGTTCGATTTGATTTTTATCCGAAATAATAGCGTTAAAAGTGGTTAGAGCTGGACGTTCCTTTTTACGTTGGTGCACTATTGTTCCTGAAAAGTATAATTTAAACATTATTACTAATATTCCGTACATGGTGATAACAACTTCTTACCTGTATTATGGTTCAATTCAATTATATTTGCCCGCGGCCACGTCTCCATCCCTTTATTACTATTATCTTTACTCTCTTTGCTCTTCTTATTTTTTAATCTTTTGATAACCCCATTATCTTTCGTTGGTATGTTCGACTGTAAATCATCCTTAATTACCGAGTCAAGTAAGGCAATAGCTTCTGCTTCATTAGATTTCGGTGATTTTTTTCCTCGAATTTTTTGAATCATTTCAGTTAATCGTGATGTTGATTTGGTTGGTGTTGTGGTCATCGGAAAGGATGATGAACTTTCGTGATACGTGCTTGTCGGCGTAAAATGTGAATTACGTTCAAAATCAATCGATCGACTGTAATTATCTTCAGTTTGCGTTGAAATTGTTGTTGGCTTTAAATTAACTTTATGATTTTGCAGTACAACTTGTTTTAATCCAATTATTGTTATTATATCATTGCAATTATCGTCTAAATATGACATTGCATCATTGCGATTTTTTGCGCTCTCCATTGGATGATTGTTAATGCTTAAAATACGGTCACCAATCGATAAATTTTTGTCCATCGATGCGAGAGATCCGGGTTGAATTTTGGATATGAAAAGACCACATTCCAATGAAATTCCATGATTATTGCCACTACTTAAATTTAGTTGTGTTGTGTAGAAATGCTTCCGCACTGACTTTTGCCGCTTCACAGCAAACGTACAACGATTTCGACTCGATCGTATTTCATTGAACACCAAATGTTTCGACACATTCTGACAATCCAAATCATTTACTCTAACAATAATATCATTTTTATGCAACTTGTTACTAAATATCGAATCTTTAGTAACAGCAATCACTGTAATATTGCATGTATTCGATTGTAATTCATCGCCACTATCATCTAATATTAGCCCATAGTCTTCGTCATCCACCTCATCATCGTCATCTACATTCGAAAACATACTCATATCAACATCAATTATTTCTGTTTCTAATTTATTTTTATCGCGTAAATATTTTGATGTGTCGTGTCCGCCATACGACCAACGTGAATCCATTGAGCTACTATTGTTAACCGAATTATTATTACCGCCTCCTGATGATGACATTGAATTATTATTATTATTATTGTTTGACTGAGATTCTAAAATTTCTTTTAACAATTCAACTTCTTTGTATGCCTCATCTTTTTGTTTTTTTATATTTTCACTATCACGAATTGCGGCCAACAAATCCGATATAGCTGTATCACGCTCTTTACGCAACTCATCACATAATGTCTTAATACTATCACGTTCTTGAACTATTTTTTCACGTTCGGATATTGCCCAATCGCGACGACCCTTGGCAATTTCAATTTCCTGCAGTGATTTCGTTAATTCGGCATTCACTTTATCGAGTGCTTTTTTAAGTTTTTCTATTTCACGATTTGCAGCAT
The DNA here is from genome assembly GCA_963932295.1 of Tipula lateralis. Classification (NCBI taxonomy): domain Eukaryota; kingdom Metazoa; phylum Arthropoda; class Insecta; order Diptera; family Tipulidae; genus Tipula; species Tipula lateralis. Next base: position 192,286,474 of record OZ010736.1, on the reverse strand, counting down.
CTAGCTCGTGTTGCTCATATTTATCTTTTGAGTCCATTAAATCTTTGCTCCAGCTATCACCCGACATTGCTTTAAACTCAGGACGAGATTTTATATGATCAAGTTCGTTTTTAAGTGACTCACATTTTGTGTACGATGATTCAATTTCCTGCTTTAAACATTCACTCTCATGTTTTAACGATTTATTTTCTTTTTCGAGCATTTTAATTTGCGTCGACGCGAATAAACACTCATCAGTTAATTTTTGATTTTCTTTTAAGACGGTATCACGTTCATCAAAAGTCATTTTTGATTCCTGTTTTAATTCATTCAAGATTGATGAAATTTTATTAATTTCTCGCGTTTTATCAATAATAATAGTTTCGCTTTTGGTTTTTTCCGAATCATATTTATTCTGTAGTAAATCGAGTTGACGAAATGTTTTAGCAAGCTGGAGCATTAAATCTTTCTTTTCACTTTCACTTATGTTCCAATCATCTTTTAGCTTTTCATTAATTTTCTGGCAAATTTCTTTATCTTTAACCACCTTTTCATTTTCTTTGCGTAAATTTGAATATTTAATTTTGAGATCATTGTACTGCTCGACGAATAATCGAAAATCAATTCCATCTTTTTTGAAATGATCAAATTCGCATTCAACACGTTGTTTATCCTGCATCGCAATATCTAATTTATTTCTCAACGAAGCATTTTGATTCCTGTAGTAATCAATTTGTCGTCGTAAATCACTGACCTCCAAAATTGGGTCGAACGATTGTTGCTTCATTGGATCATAATCTCTTGGGTTCATATTAGAACTTCTAATAGGTTTTTCATTCGAAAAGCCTAAATAATTATGATTCCCTGTAAAATTAAAATTATAAATCAACAAAAAGGTCTTATTCATAAAATTTACTTTCTCTTTTAATTAGTGCATGTAATTCAAAACCTAAAACTAAGCGTTGGTGTGATTTCGGTAAATAAAAATGATATCTACTGTACATTAATCACTTTAATATATAAGATAATTTAAAATAATTTACCTCCTCCGCCACTTCCATTACTATCGAGAGATGATTCACCTGATGCCATATTCAAAATATATCTGTAAATAAAGTTAACTAATTAGATGTTTTGCAGAATTATATGTAGGCCCCCACAAATTATAATACAATGGAAAATATGTTGGACCACCTTAAAGTTACCGAAATAAAAACATAAATTAATTAAAAATTCATTTTCTACTTGACTATCTACAGGTGTAGTGTTCGAGTTTGGCTATTTTTAACTTTGCTAAGAACATAAATTAATCGATAATAAAATACCTACTTCTAGTTCGCATATTAATCTAATCATTGCGAATCAAAATGTAATTTTGGTTGCCATACATAGTAATATAAATTATATAGCTTTAATTCAAAATTAATCAAACGACTAATCAAAATTTCCCATCAATTGACATTTCAAGTATCTCGAATATTTATGCCACATCTAGATAAGCAATAATCAAATGAATTTTATATATCAATCATTCTAAATTAGATGAAACTTATAACATGTTTTAGATCGATGCTCTATTTAATTGTTCAATTATCTGATATGTTCAAAGTTTAAATATATTTAATAAAATCCAGGGAAGGTCTGCTACATCGGATCAGTTTCAATAATCTTGTTATATTAGACACAATTAGATTTTATGTTTTATCTAAACTTAGATTGAAATAGAAACAATCACCGTTGCTCTATAACGTTCTGAAGATAAAAGTCTTAATTTGATTTACTTCATAATACCACAAATCAAGAGGAAAGTCTAATTGGCCCACAAATGTTTAGCTCACCCAAATAAATTGTAGTATGTTTAATTTAGTTAAAGTTGGACAGACTTAATCAACAGAATTATGGCCAAGATGCTTAATTAAGTTGTGCTTATCTAAACTATGAATGTGCTTAGCTGAATGAACACCTAAAAATATAATGAATTAATCACACACAAAAATAATTATATTGATCAATTATTATATATTGCTCTAAACTGATATGCTATGCTATACTCTGATTAGATTATAAAAAAAATTAAAACTTTACACTTTCTTAACAATGAAACATTAGAATGAAAGTTAGAAATTGCACAGGCGAATTACCTGTATGTACAATAATAATAAAACAATATTTAATGCGATATCAAAAAATTGATAATACAATCACATATGATATAATTATTGATAAGAAAATCTACTAAGTTTTTCATCGTTTTTCTTAAACCTTATTTATTTTTAATTATTATTATTTATAATATAAGGAAAGAACTAGAAACAAACGAACCAGATTAAGATCTTGGGTTTTTATTTTTATCTAAAATAAATATTAATTACTTTTATGCAAGATAATAGTTTTATTTACCTTTTGTTTTAACTTTTAGTAAATTTATTTATAAGTTTTAATTTTGTTTATAATTAATAAACAATAATTAAAAAATAAAAGAATGAATTCACAATTACATCGTCATCAAACTTTCATATATGTATACATACATGAAAGAACGAAATAAAAATGTCTAGCTACATAGCTATCATAATGAATAAGTAGGTATTTTCTTTTTATACATTTTCATTCCTTATTACTTAAAAAAAATAATATTTTTGAATACATATATTATATTTGGCTGGTTTTTATAAATATAATTATGTCACAATAATAATTTAATACTCTTTTCACTTTATAAAATCATCACAATATTATGACGTTTTCAAATTTTTTTTATTTAACTTTTATTTGTATTGTAAATATAATTTATTACTACAAATTTTAATTATGTTTAACTTATTGAAGGCACAATATAATTAAATTATATTTTAATTATTTATTTAAAAAATAAATAATAATTAATATGAAACAAAAGTATAAAAAAATAATGGCCCCACCTCCTAGCAGTGAGAAAAAAAAGTATATCCGCAAGCAAATCTACTGTCATACGGAAAAATAAATATTAGCCATGTTTTTTTATTATTAATTTTCGAGTACGAAATTTTCGAGTTCGATACTGGATGCTTGTTTTGAAATATTGACAATATTTTTTTGCGATTCTTGGGTTACTTTTTTGATTGTTTGATATTACACATTTATATTTTTTAAAATTAATCGAATTTGTTGGAGATGAGAAGCTGCCCGTTATGTACATATGAAATAGCATTATCATATTTTTAAAAGAAAGTTTGCTTCTCATGTCATAATGTAATATAAATAATACTGCCATCTGAAAATCTTTACCATGTCTGTGGACACTTTTTCCTTATATGTACTATTATAAATTATTTGAAATATGAATTCGATTAAGAGAGTTAACTTTCGATTTTATTTGAGTCTCTGGCACATCCCATTTTGGGCTTACAAGCTCATTCATAATGAGAGTATGTAGTTTGTAGGACCCAAAATATATATAAAAAGGTCTAAGCAAACATAAACTTTTTATGTAAGTTTGTCGAAAATATGCTGCATCGAAAGTCGGCCATCACATTCCAACACTATGTCCTTTCACTAGCAGTCATTGGCCAGAATAGTTCTTTTCCTTTTTATAAGCGATCATTCACATTAGCGACAGTTTGCAATAACTGGACGTCATAAAACTGTTCTGCCGTTGTCCTGTCCCGAGTCTACTCTTATTCTATAAAGCCTTTAAAGCAACACAGTGTTTTTTGGAAAAATATTTGCATTTTGATGGGCCCATAAATTGTGCACTCCACTCATTCACACCACCGATCGTAATCAGAACCCTTTTTCCATTCATAAAGGTGTTCATTTTCAAAGAAATTTTTGGAAGGCTATTTCATGTTGAAACCAATTACTGCACCCTATATAAAGTGATGCTTGAACTAAGGCTAATATCGAAATATTAGGCCTTAGGTTAAAAGAACATAAGTATATAAAATTCTATCTATTACAGGCATTAATTTTGTAACGTCTCATCCTAGTTTGAGCTATCTATGAATATGCTGACTGATCTGTGTAGTGTATTCTAGAATAATATAACTTGTCTAACTGAAATTTCTCATCGATTCGGATTGAATGTAATTTATTTTACTTAAAAAAGAAATTTGCAAAAGAATGAAATTCCACTCCAAACAACCTTAGATGGAACAAATGTTTCATTTATACTCAATAGAGACATCGATACAAACACCAGTCGGACATGGTTTATTTTTTCAGATGGCAGCACTGGTAACTATTCAACTGATTTTAGTCGACCATAATACAAACCAATACTAAATCTTATTTTCTTCAAATAAATATTCTATTTTGATTTTATTTTAACTATAATTAGTAAAATTAATTTTTATTTCAAAATGTTGAAAATAAAAATTAGGACAATGTGACTTAATTACAGGTATCTTTTGTATAATTGGATTTCTATATTATAAACTTTTTTTTATTTAATTTTAAACTATTATCATACTGTTCATATTATAGTTATCAACAAACTATTTTTCGTGACATATTCTTATATAACTATTATTTTTGAAAATTTATTGTTCGTTAACACTGTTCATATTATTTGTTGTTTGTGTGTGTTTCGTGAGACGCAATGTAATTACAATTATTAATCCAGAAAATAACTAACTAGCAATATTAAGTAAATTAAAATCATAACCAAACAAAATAATGCAAAACAATTAATTTATTTTTAAAAACAAAAAAGTGAAATCCACTTATAACGACGACCCCCGGGTTTTATTTTCTTTTTTTAAACAATTAAAATCTATAAATTTTTCGAAAAACCTCGAAAATAATAGCGCAATTAATTAATAAAAAAAATATTTTAATTAGTTTTTAGCCTATATAAAAACAAACAAAAATACTATTTTATTATTTATATATAATATATATTTTTTAATTTTTTTGTGGTGTAATGGAAAAAACAGAATTTAATTTATATATTTTGTTCACTTTTTATCATTTTTTACTTTTTTTTTTAAATATTAATTAATAAAAAAAATAATTATTTTGTTTTATAATTACAATAAAAATAATATAATAATAAAAACTATTCAATTTGATTTGAAAGGGGATCTTCATAACTATAGTTTAAGAAAGCCCAATCTCAGTTGTCCTTATTACTCCGTTTTAGAATTGCTTTTACTAAATCGTGTTTCATTGCATCCTGTGCCCGTTGGTCGGATAGCGTTTGAATACTTCGTAGCCCATTTACAATATCTTTTGTTTTACTAAAATAAATTTCATTTAATGTGTTACGAATTTTATTTTCCATATCTTCAACCATACGGCCAATATTTGCTATATGTGGACTAGACTCGCTAACAGCGGCATCTTGTTCAACCTGTAATAATAAAATATTAAATATAAATAAATTAAATTAAAATTATGACTGTGAGGTTTTCAAAATCTTACCTGTCTTGTAAGACTTCCACCTAAGTTCATTGTCCCGGAACCTTGTTTATTAGTTTGAAGCCATAACATTGCTGTCGATGTTAATTTATAATGTGCTGTCCTGCCGGAGCTTTTCTCTTGGACCTCGACTACATGAATTGAATCCCAACAACCTTTAATCTTTTTACCACCATCGCCAGCTTTTTTAATAAGGATAACTCCGGCAAAACCATGATCCAAATCCCATAAATATACTGACGAAACTCCACCCTCAAAATACATATCTCGATATTGATCGAATGCATGATTTGCTTCAATTTCTAATTTACGTAATCGTTCGGATGGCATTGAACCATCTTCCAGCGGTGGATCATATGTATTTGACCAAGGCGAGCGATATGAATCGCCATCACGATTGTAATCGCACAACAAATATTCTTTTCCTAATTCTCTATCTTTTGCTATTTTAAGTGGCTGATCAACAGATGACAATAGATCCTCGCACAGAGCCGGTGTTAAATCAATCAAATCAATTAGATTTTTTTCAATTTGTTGTGGTGGTAATCGGCGCATTAAATCTAGTGCACAATCCATTTGGAATTCCGTCTAAAATATGAAACATCGAGAGAGTAAAAAATGATTAAAAGTAAATTTCTGTATTGAGTCCACTACTCCCATCCATCGCCTCTGAGTCATTCGAATAAAAAATAAAAACAACAACAACTAATAATTTTTTTTTCTATAAAATATTGAAAATTTTATACACATAGTAGAGTAAATATTTGTAATCATTTCCTTTGCATAGATAAGATAAAATTAAATATTTAATTTATCACATAAATATTGGGCGTGACATTTATATACGATTTTTTTTTATTACCATTTTGCTTCGTTCCTTCTGGTTTTATATCACAAGAAAATAAACTCGAGTTTTGAGCAAATTAACAACAAAATATAAATAAACTTGTTTTAATTAATGTTAACAACTAATAATTAAGTTTTTAAATATTCGTCTACGAAACAATATATATAATTTAAATTTAAATTACGTATAAATACACAAAAATATTATTTTGATTCTTTTCTTAAAAATTTTTTTTTTGATGACTGAAGCAGTCAATACCGTTACTACAATGAAGTTTCTTTAGATTCTTAAAATAGTAATTTCAGATTCAGCAACATTAGATAAATAAATAAATTTAGTGGCGGCTTATAGATGGCAATCAAATAATGAATATACAAAACGCGAAACAATTATGTAAATTTCATACAATTTTTGTTGTTATTTGTTGAGATATCAACTAAAATTAGAGTTGGAATAGGAATTCTATCAACCCAAACGAAATCGTTTAATAAATTCCAACTAGAAAATCGATATAAGAAGTTTCTGGTTTAGTACTTGTACTAAACAGGTTTGTTTGTTTGTTTTTCACAAAACTGGTTCGTAGGGATTTTCTGTCAAAAACAAAAATCTAGCGTAAATACAAAATATTCGCACGCAAAAAAGTAAATAAGTTTTCATTATCTAATTTGTATATTACTTGCATTAAATTAAAATTTAAAATTATATGAGTCACTATGGAAGACAACAATACAGAAGACAATGAAAAAGCCCGAACTCTTTTCGTTGGTAATTTACACAGTAACGTTACCGAAGATATTTTGTACGAGCTTTTCTTGCAAGTACTACCTAGTTTTCGTTATTTATCTATATTGGCGGTATTTATATATAAATATTTTTAAATTTAGGTTGGGCCAATACAACGAGTTAATATTCCCAAAGGAAAAGCAGGTGGTTACAGAAATTTCGGTTTCATAACCTACTACCATCCAGTGTCTGTGCCGTACGCAATAGAACTATTTGCTGAGACGTCATTATTCAATCGGAAATTATTATTGAAACCATCAACCAATGCCAAGAATAATGAACCAAAACAGTTAGAACGGCCTCCTACAAGAATGCAACAAATGTATTCTAACAATTCGCTGAGACAGGGAGGTAGTAATTCGGGACTTGTAAATCGCATGTCTCACATGGAACCCACAATGAATCCTATAGCCTTTACTAATGTTTTGGAAAATCAATTTGATCCTATGATGTTAGTTGCGATGGGCACAAATTTACTAGGAAGCCTAACGAATGCACTTGGAAAATCTAATAATTTAGACGGTAGAATTGGTGGAAATAGCGACAGTTTGAAAATGAAAACGGATCGGTCACACAGCAACTCAAATCTAAGTGAGCCATATAATAGAAGACCATACCACAATAGAAGAGATCGTAGTCGGGACAATGAACAAGATAGATATGACCGTGGAGGTCGCGATAGGCGCAATAACCGCAATAGACGATAAACTATAATTTTACATTTATTTTATGTCCTTGTTTACATTTATTTTCCAATTTTTTTTTTAATAAATCATTTGACGGTACAAAATCGATCGTGTCTTTTCGATGGTCGTTGGAAGCATGATTAAAAACGTTTTAGTTTTTGATTATTTTAGTTTATTTTCAAATTATGTCCAAAATATAAATTTTCTAAAAACTTTTACACACATTTATCGATTTACTAGTGCACCTTTACTTTTAGGTTTAGCTGCTTCAGACTTTTCCTGGTATTTTCTAACTAAGTATCGTAAAATATTTACAACAAATATTAATCCCATCAAGTAGTTAAGCACCATTAGGGCCTTATCCAAGTTTTCGCCAACATCACTTGTCATTATATGGTATCCATAATATGAGAAGACTCCCACACGGGTAGCGATAAAGGCGAGTATGAAGATATATTCAATGAATATGTAAGGTTTGTTATTCCTCTTTAAAATCCATCGTAATTGTAAAATCGGATCAGTTGATTCCAGCACTGCATATCCCGTAGCTATTATTAAACGCAATTTTTCACGGAATAGATATGTACCAAAAGTGCCCATTAATATGCCATGATTTAGCAATTGAATTAACGATTCCATTTCATGATGTATGCAAAACATGAAATCCAATAGAACGTAGCCCATGGCATTGGCTAAGAAAAATTTCTCATATCGCAGACGTTCCGCAACATTATCATCAAATAGTTTGTAAAGCAAGATAACAGATGTTACATCGGCTATCGAGTGCAATGCAGATAGGATGCGCAATGCAAATTCAGCTTCGTGACCCGAGAATATTTTTCGAAATGTTTGATATAAACCGCCCCAAATTAATGTACTTATTGCAACCAATCCGATTCGATAAATAATTTGATCGTTGTCGGTTATGGCCCAATCGTTTACTTCTTCCTTTCTCAATAATGCCATCTTTTATAAATACTACTTTTTTTTTTTTTGAATTTTAATAAAAATTTTATATTTCTTTAGACCATAAATTTTAAATGTTAACTAATATTCCAAATTCTTTATAATTTTGTTTTATAAATAACGAAATCATCGGGGACGCGACTTACTACGATTACTTTGTATTTGGGTTGCTGCTTGCTTTTTACAATCGAGTGTCATACACCACTTGTTCTGGATGCGGATTTGCACCAACTCCTCGTAATATTTCACCAGATTCTTTGCCTTCATATTTTCTTTGTAAGTATTGTGCAATATTAATCGAGAATAGCAAACCAGTTGTATAATTTGCCAGCAATAGACTTTTGTCAACATTATCCACATTCTCGTCTGTTATGTATTTATGCCCCTCGTAAGTTAATAAACAAACTCGTATGATTAAAAATGCAGAAATAAAAATCATTTCAGGAATTCTAATATTCTTGCCATTCTGTTTTACAAAGTATCTTAAATGTAAAAGCGGCTCTGTAACCGTTATTAGAGTGTATCCTTCAATGAACACCATACGCATTGTATCTCGGAATAAATATATTGTTGCTGTTGTTAATAAGACACTGTGATTAACGAGCATGAGCGTTGTCTCGGTTTTATAATACAAATGAAAACTCAGATCAAACAGTATATAAATCAAAGCATTCATTATGGCCACATCTTCGTATTTTAATTCATCTTCCGTAAATAACAATCCAAAAGCACGTTCATCATGTAGGGCAGCATATATTTTGTTTAACTTACTTTCTTTAAAATGTTCACAATACAGAGATGTGCTTATTAGGAAACTTACAAACCAATGAAAACAACTTAAACAGCGTCTTGTAAATTCAGCCGACTGATCCGTGAGCACATAATTATGCAAAAAATAATAGAGGCCCGGCCACATCACACCAAAAATAACAAAAATTCCAGCATTGAATGCCAGTATATCGGCTTCTGAACGTGGTTGAATGCCAAACTGATTCGCCATCTTTGGTTAAATTTTTATGTTAGGATTAATAGAATCAGTAATAATAGTTGAAATTGAAATTAATTTAATTTAGAATTGTAGAAAATAAACTGCAATTAACTAGTTCAATAATTTGACTACATAATTTAATATTTGTTTTATCGGACTGGGTCCTTCGATTCAAAATAATTTATAAATTCTAGAAATTTCGATTTGAAGTTTACTCACGGTATGATAAAAGCCATATTTTTATTTTCAAATTAATATTTTATTTATTTACACCAAATATTCCAAGTGTTTAGACAAATACGTCGAAAGGGTTTGATTATTTACTTAGTTATTTAGCCAACTAGTTCGGGATGGGGATGCGCTCCAACACCTCGCAAAATGTGTCCAGTTTCACAACCATTGTATTTTTTATGTAAATATCCTAAAAGATTAATAGATAACAGCAATCCCATTGTGAAATTTGCCAACAATAAAGCCTTGTCGATAGGATCTACATCTCCATTGGTGATATATTGTTCACCTCCAAATGTTACGACACCGAGGCGAATGGCTAAAAATGCTACAACGAATATTGTTTCGGGTATTGTAATGATCCTATCGTAATGTCGAATGAACCATCTTAAATGTAAAAGCGGTTCGGTGACCGTTATCAAAGTGTATCCTTCGATAAATACCATACGCATTGTATCACGGAATATGTATAAGAATGCTGTTGCTATTAAAACACAGTGATTGACCAACAAGAGTGTTGTTTCGGTTTTATAGTACAGATTATAATTGAGGTCATACACTATAAAGACCAAGGCATTCATTATGGCAACATCTTCAAATTTGTACTCAGCACTAGCTGCAAAAAATTATCCGATTATGTAGTCAAATGTAATTTCTTTATTTTTAAAATACTTACTTTCTTTAAAGTTTGTATGTTCACAATACAACGCAGTGCTCAATCCAGCACTGACAAACCAATGAAAAACGCTTATACAACGTCGTGTATATTCTGGAGAATACCCAGTCATCAAACGCTTGTGCAAAACATAATATAAGCCGGGATACAACAGGGTAAAACCAATGGCAAGCCCGATATTCAAAATGATCACGTCTGAGGAACGCATTTCAAATCCCTCCGTTAAACCCATTCTATTAAATTTATTGCGTTAATTAAAAGATTAAAAATTGATGATAATAAAACTAATTAATTTAGATTAAATATTTAAAAAAATAAATTCCAATTAACTATCGCTAAATAATTTGACTACGGCTAAAAATTTGTTTTAAATAGGTGTGGTTGTTTTACGAGAATGGGCTCTTTGATTAAAAAACCACTTTATATTGTAAAAATATCTATTGCTATCAGCTCAGGTTGAAATCACTTGGTACAGCATTCGAAATATATTTGAGTATTCGCAGCCATCTGTATGGGCTAAGATATTAAGCGAAATTAGATGAAAGAAAACATAGATGTGCTCCCCATAGCACCACTAATACACAGGGGATAGTTCATAAACTTTCATCAAGAGCTTATGGTTGGTCATAATAATCACAGTTCAATCATTCCATCAATTAAAAAGGTCTGATAACTAAGGTGCTTGCAATTCCAACTAAGATAGTATAGGTCCACAATTAGGGAGATAACACACCACCTTCTGGTAGAAACTTCTACCTTTCTTCCAAAATATTTCAAGATAACTAAGAAATCCAGCGGTCAATATGAGAGCCTTTTTAAGATTTAGTGATACAGACAGGTCAATAATTATGTTGGATGATAAAACATATTCATTCGGAACGTAAATAAATTGAGCTTTTGTTGATAGTTTCACCTGTGAAGCTAATATCACTTTGAGCTTATTGATCGTTTGAAAAGTAGACAGTGATGTCAAGTAATCCGAAATATGAGTTTTTAGTGGAAGCTCCAGAGTTTTCACATGGTTTGTTCATTAGGGATGACTGTCTTTTTAGGGATGGTAGAACTTTTTGTTCCGGTTTTTACAGACCATTGATCCAGTTCTTCATACTGTTGCCAGCGAGAAAACTTGATCAGTGACTACCCGATTTGGACGAAATCTTTCTTTCTAGTCACCGACAATTTCCTCCACCATACATCATCTTGGGAAGAATTACTCCTCTAATTTACTTGTATGCTGTGCAAAGGAGAGCTATACCGCGATAGTTCTCGCATTTAAAGCGATCACCGTTTTTGAATATTGGACGTAACGCGGCCACTTACCATGATTCAGGCATTTCGCCATAAAAAATCGAACAAGGTCGAAAGAGTTTTAGAAAGTAAGTCCTCCGAATATCAAGGACTCTGAAAACGCAATAGCTCCTGTTGAACGATTTTTGTTTAATCTTTGCATGGCCATTGTGAATTCCTCATAGGATGGATCTTTAATGAACATCTCCGCGGTCTGTATTTGAGGGTATTCAAATACAGCTTGTGATACATGTGGAACGTTAAGTAGAGCAGAGAAATGTTCACGCCATGTATCGTTTTCATACATCCTGGTCTCGAATGACAGTTGACCGAGATCTTAAGGTATAGTGCAATTCAGTGATTCCATTAAAGAAATCACGAGTTGTTGTTCTTTTAAGGCATTCGCCTTCTAACTTTCGCGCTTCTTCTGTCTACAAATTTGTTGAGCTCTTCTCCTAGCAAGAACTGCTTTGTTTCTTCTTGCAATTTTAAACCGAGTCTGCGCTTAATTGTGGGTGTTCGTTGCTCAACAGCAAGACGACACTCCTCATCAAACCAATCATTTTTGGGAGGAGTTTTTACTATACCGAGAATGTGCTGGGCTGCATCGACAACCGTGGTTTTCAATACTTCCCAGACACTGGTCACTTCATCAGATGGGCAATTGGATCGCAAAATGCTGTTGCTGACAAAATCTTGATATGCTCGTTGAATTTCTTCATTTATCAGACTTTTACAGACTTGTATACGATAATTTCCATCGTATAGCTTTGCAGTGACCAGATAATGGCCACTGCCTACGAATGACGTTGTTGACATAACCGATAACATCTCATGTCTTGGACAGCACGAGCCCGCTCTTTTGAAATCAACACATGGTCAATTCAACTCCAAGATTTCCCAGGTCATCTCTACACTGTGTAGCAATGTATAGCCTTGGGACCTTTGGTCTCCACTTTTAGGCCATCGAGTTTCTTGGCCATCGAGTTTTTTCATACATGCGTGATAAAGCCGTCAAACGCGTCAGGTTTTCTAAGTGACTACATGTTCTATCTTGCCAATCCTCAATTTCGTGAGGGTTATCAGCCCAGCAATCGAACCAACTTAAGCGGGGTGTCATTGTTATTTAGGCGGTATCCGACTTTTTTTATTTTTGTTGACATTTTTAACTGTAATTAGTTTTTACGGATGCGGGTCGTCAGCCCAGCGATCCAACCAGATATAGTCACCTCCTACGACAAGCTGTGGATACTGTGGTGGTATTCTATGGGTCTTATGTTTCGTTCGAAATATTCACGAAACATGGATGCCTCCACCCACAGGGTCATATTCTTACACCCTTATTCTCTTAGTCGAGTCACCTGACGTTTATTACGACAATAGATTTTTTGTATTCTCTTAAGCGAATGTGACGACTGTCGGCGAATCAAGCGACAAACATGATATTCTCGTAGTCATTAGAAAAGTTTCTTGTCGACATAGGCGACAATTTTAGACGTGCAGTTTTGTGAAGTGATATCAATACAGAAAAAGAAAAAACGTTAGTTTTTAGTTACATATATTTTGAAATATTTATATTAAAACATTGTTTAAATTATTATTTATTTATTAGTAGTAAAATCACAAATGTTAGGCAGTTCATGGAGAAGATCGTAGGGGTAGAAAAAGTGTATTTTGGTAGTTCAAAATTAGAATTTACAAATAAATGGAATGCTGAAAAATTAAATTCATCCCGTCCAATACGAGATAGAATAATAAAATATGCTTTTTAATAAAATTATAATGTTTATTTTTAATAAAAGATTTGAATATTGAATTCATTAATTGCATTCGAATTCTTTGTCCGGCATCCATATTATTTTCGTCTGCAATTTTCGTTGGTCGGTTTATGTATATATTTAAAAGAAACGCAGCGAAAATAATTTAAATAAATAAATTTGCTTAAAAATCATAAACAACAAACAAAATTGACAACTAAAATAATTGTCAAATATTGAGGAAATTATTTGTGTTGCCCGATCAATTCAGGTTTTAATATTTGTCACGTCACGGCATCACAGCCGACTAAGGGAATACTGATTTTAAATTTAAGTGACGCGACAACTGTCACGGCGAATTAAACGACTCGACTATGGGAATAAGGGTGCAAATATTAATAGAACACAACTAATTATTGCTTTAAAAAGCTCTGACATTTTACTTACCAGATAATCATTGATAGGCATTTCCTAAATGATATATCATATAAATTTGTACAATGTTTTATTATTTAAATAACATATTTTTATATCAAATATAACAAATATTTTTTTTTTTAAATTAAACAATGAAATAAAAACTTAACGAAATTAATTAATTTCATAAATGACATAATTTATAATATAATTTTATTTATTTAATATTTTTAAGTGTTTTTTCAATATTGCGATAAACTCGTTGCGGTATTACATCAAATAACACTTTACTGTAGTTATTGTGACCAGATAATTGCTTAAATATATCTTTAGCATAGTTTCGAGTTTCTAAGCTGCCCTCTTGCAGCAATTGTGCAGTATTCAAAATTAATTTATCACGACAATCTTTATTCATTGCAAATACCTTATCACAGCCTAATCTGCTAACCAAACGATTAAATAGTTTGGCCGCACTTGTTCGTACCACAGCATTGGCATGTGTCGTGCCCCGCGTCGATAATATATGTATTATTTTGGACGGATGCAAATTATCAACCATCGAGTCGAGTGCACGTCCAGCATCGGCGCGTAAAAATTTATTCGTATCCGCCGTACGATGTAACAAATTTGTTACCAAATCCTCGGTCTCCTGATCTAAATATTTACGATGGGTACCGAAAAATTCACCGGCCGCTTGGCAAGCGGCTCGCGCCACTTGTGATCGTAAATTTTTTATATGCTTTGCCAAATGTGTGGCCAGCAAATGTATTTGTGGTTCAATAAATTCGGGATGGTGTCGCATTAGACGCACAAATAAATGTATACCGTTCATTGTGGTCTCCCAATTTGGGCTTTCCAATTGTATGATACATTGATTGAGTGCGTCTCGGGGACGTTCGAAACGTCGCGATAACGATGATGTTGTATAGTTTTCGGTTTGTTTCGCTTTTTGGGCTGCAGCCTGTTTGGCTGGAGCAACTTTTTTACTTCGGAATATTACCGGTTTTAATTTACGTTGGGGCGACTTAATAGTCGGTTTAATAAAATCCTCATCTGCCATCTCATTAAATTCAATTTTATCCGAATTCATATCAGCACTGTTAAAACTTTTGGCCGTACCGTTTGATTTTGGTGTAAATGAATCTGATCTTTCAGTTTTACTTTTAGTATTTATTGTGTCGTCTTCATAATCCGTATCGGAACGAGTTCCTACCGAATTCGATGATATTTCATCGATATCATGCGGTGTCGGCGTTTCTGTTCGACGAAATGGGTCTTGAATTATCGATGATGAACGTGAAATATTTGAAACATTTTCACGTGATGGTGTCTTCGACTTAATCGGAATCTCATCAAATGGAATGTTTTCGATTGACAGATTTTCCGACTTAACCGATGTTATATCTTCTTCGTTCAATGGTATATTGTCGGTCGATATGGTTCGAGATTTAATCGGAATATCGTCAAAATTTATGATATTTGCAGTTTTTGGACGCTTATTGCTATCAATATTGTCTATATTTGTATTAGCTAACACAGAATGTGGTCGTGATATGGACGAGGGTGATTTTTGTTGGATTAAATTTTCAATTTTTTGTACATTTAGTACAGAATCGCTGGTTCCAATTACTCGAGTCGGTGTCGAGTTATCAGAATCACACTCTGTACTTACATCTGATAATTGATCGTTGTTACTGTAAACACTTTTATTTGACGAAGATCCTCTACTATTCGTATTGCTATTCGAATTGCTCAAAACTTCAGGACTCGGTCTATTGCTATGCTTTTCGTTCGATTGTTGATGTTGTTGTGTTTCGTTAGTTGGTTGATAGTATTTATTGCTGTAATAAACAAAACAAAAAATTAGATCCATGGCTTTACCGTGATTAGATTATAAGATCATACTGCAGATTATTGATTGATTTTCGGTAATTACGTAAAAAATGTTGAACTACATCGAGTACAGAGAATATTGTTATTAAGAATTGTGGTATGGACGGCATCCAAAGAAAAAAATAATTTTGGGGATCATAAAATTGAAACAAACCAAAACCTATATACGAACGAATGAAAGCTTAAATAGTTTTCGTTTGTTGTTTGACCGAAAAAGCAAATTTGTGTTTTATGGCGATTTTTAGTGCGGTTACTTAGATAACAGCACGCTCATTTATAAAATAGTTAAAACTCTTCATTTTAATGTAGATTCCATTAAAGTTATTTTTGATTTATGCAAATGACGATGAACTTACGACATTTTTGCTTTGTTCGCGCAGATGATGGTTCGCGTGTAATTTATTAGTTTATGACAACATAACTATAAAATTTACTCGGGTGTGTGATGTACTGGCCCAAAGTCCATTTTGTAGAATGGGTATTTAATATGTTTTAAACGCCAATTATAGTGTATGTATGTATAGTGAATCGAAATCATATAAATTAATGATTATCGGTTAATTTATGTAAACGACAATTTCTGTCACTATAATGTGCCGGTTAAATAAAAAAAAAATCAATGTTTCGTCTGTAGAAATAGGTTACATGAATATTCTAGTTCAATAATTTGGCACGGTATATTAATCCATGACGGTAAAATAAGGGTGAAATATATTCATGGCCGGAAAATCAAACTCAAAACTAAAATATTTGTACAATTAATAAATCATTTTATTCGCATACAAGAATTTTATAGTTCGGCTTCGCTAAATTCGGCATAATTTGGACTCGTCAGTATGCCGGATACAGGCGAAATCATACTGCGTGGTGGCATATTATCTAACCAGTTCGATACGATATCAGTTCCATTTTTCCACTTAGATAGTTCATATTTGAAACGTATTCTCATAACCATTTCGTTCAATGGGAACAGTACGTCTATATCCTCGTTTGTAATGCGTATTAAGTCAGCGTGGGTTAATCCCAATTTCAATAAGCTCATAATTTTATTTTCATCGATTTTCCAAGATTTTAATAATTCATAAATTATTTGATGATTCTCACAAAGAGACTCTGTAAACAAATCAAGTTATTGTATATGTACGAGTATGTGTACAAGAAAATTCTAAGACTTACCTCCACACAAGCTATAGTCGTATACGAAAATAAAACAGAAATAAAATACATGAATTAAAATACGTTAACAAATTTTCACTTCACTTGTGAGTATGTTATGTTTGCATGAAGTGTGACAATGTTTTGGTTTCGGGCCGGAAAATCAAACTTTATCTACCATATTCATACGATATACGCGGTTGTGTCATAAACCTTCAGAAATATTTTACTTGAATTGTTATCATAAACCTTGATCGAACTATAAGGTTAAAATATTAAAAGTCGACCTGTGATTTTTAACGGTTGTATATACTTTATGTTCTATGATAAAAGAAACGTAAATAAAATCTACATAATTGTATATAAGTCACAAAATTATTCATTCGTGTTTTTTAAGGGTGTTTTAGCATATTAAGACAAAGGTTATGACCGTTTCTTTTATAATAATAACTCCCGTCTATATCATTTTCTTGTTATTGTGTAGTAAAAAGGTGAGTGCTTTTCATTTGTTTGGTTTCGATTTCTTTCAATTGATACTTTGAAATAAGGATTCCGTGTCACACATGTTTACTCAAAATAGTAACGCAACTGGTGACAGAATTGTATAATCTGTGTTAATCAACCGATTATTCAAGCCCTAAGTTTTGAAAGATGCAACCTTAAACCGATTTTCGTTCGAATAAAAATATTGGATAATGATATGGGTTCAAAGTATTTTTATTCGTTGATAATCCAATCATCTAGTGCTAAAGACCACCCAATTGCCTTTCTAAACGGTTTTGTGTATAGTGAAACCAAAGTTTATATATATCCAGGCGCGTTCATTAATTTCGAATTGTGGGAATCGCCGATCATATTATTAGGTTTATTGTAAACTTAAAAATACAGTGACCAACAACACCCATGTACTCAGGTTGATGCCACATTACAACTATCAGCACCTACTCGTAAACAAAAATGCTGATGTCTGTCTCGTATAATAGTAACTGGACAACGACTGTTTGGTTCTTTTGAACTGTTAAGACTTTTAGTTTTTTTCTCGTGTAGAGTAGGGAAAAATGTAAAGTCGAGTATAAATACATTGAACGCTGGTTAATGTAAGTCAAAACGCAACGTTTATGGAACATACCGAGTTCTTTTCAATCACGAGATCAAAAATTTAATGCGTATTCCTGATATCGAGCATGAAATTATAGGACAGTGAATACCCTGACTCGGTCACGTTCTGTGTGCTGATCGCGAAGAACACGATCTGGCACCATCTAATTGTTTACAAAAGTATGAAGAGCTGGCTCGTGAACGAAACCGATAGAGTCAGATTGTTGACATGGTATGAGCCAATAATGGCCTGTAAAAACCCATAAAAAAATGTAAGTCAAAACCGCAGGTCACTCGTGGTTTGTGAGATCTAAAAACAGATCTAGTCAAAAGGAGCCAATTAAACCGTTTAAAATTTTTGTGAAACCAAAAGTGATGTTATGTGAAACCAGGAGCTATATGGGAAACTCAGTAATGCCCGTACATATACCATGTTCAGATATATGATCCCACCCATTACCACGATCATATCCTGCGATACATAAAGCCTTTGATTCGACTCGAATCTCATCATTCACGACCTACTTCGAATTTACTATATGAAATCGAATGTGAGACTCACGCCAGGAAAGTTAAATGACATCAGTATGGAGCTTTCTGTTCATCAATTTAATCAGTATTGGTTTATGATTAAGTTCAAGTTAGTGAAGTCATAATGTTTCATCTTTGACCATACTTCAAAACGTGAAGCTTCGCCTGAACTTGGTGTCTTTTGATGACACACTCGGGTAATACCCTTTTACCGATTTAGCTAATATTTATATTGAATGAGGTCACTCAGTCATACTTGATTCATATCCTCGATTACAGTCTTATTTGCAACAGCTTATCAGTTCGCTGTGTATAGTAGCGGATCTCTTTTCATCGATCTTAATTTTAAGGCTTATGGATATAACTTCACTCTAAACTCTCTCATTGTTCTTGTCTCTTGATTGACAATCATTTGATTTTGTTCGAATAACTACTGTACGACAAACGATCTCAACATGTTATAATGTAAGTCGTGCCGTATACAACGTTCGACGACCAAAAATTGAATTTATTTAGAATACAAATTTTTTATTGATACCATAAGCTATGATCTGGTGTTGTAAATTTTAATTTGAACGAATATTTGTTTTTCTTTTTACCAAAACGAATAAATTAAGAATAACATCGTGGAATAAGTTGAGAACCGAATTGATACTTAGCCTTGTGTATTGCGGCCATCAAAAGTATATCTTCGTAGATTTGTAAAATGTGTCTTTCATCGTAAGTTCAAAAATGTCATTGATTCACTAACGAAAATAAACGAAAAATTTTCAGTTGGGATTTCGAAAAATCACTCCATAATTAAATACGAGGCCATACAACTATATCGATATAATATTAAGCCCTGATTTTGAACTATAAATTGCATTGAGATTGTTAAATCTTGAATGTTTTTGTTTAGTTTTGTATTTTCCGAACTCAAACGATATTGCAATAGCTCCGGGTGTCACTGTAATTATAACAATCGGTTATGATTTAGAAGAGGAACCAGAAAACTTAGAATTTCCAACATTATAGTTGATTATGGAAGATAACGATATAGTTGTCGATATATTATAAGAACTCTGTACCAACAAGTGCTAAAATCTATCTATACACATGTAATTCTGCTTTTATATTTCACAACTTATATTTTAATAATTTAATAGGCTCACAGTACTAAAAACCTTCAGAAGAACCTATAAATGGAGTCGGTTAATGAAGAACCAAAATGTTGAGTTATGAGTGAAAGTATGAAACATTCAAAGAACAAAACTGTTGGTATTATAGGAACTCCAAATAACGAGATCAAATTCACATCTAGATATATTTTATGTGGAAATTTTATGTGGAATAAATGGTTTTATGAAATATATATAATTAATTGAAAAACTGATCTTAAAAACCACTCAACCCAGTTTAATAAGTAATACAAATTATAATTTACCAAATCACTTTATAGTCTGTATTTATAGATAGATTTCAGTTAAGATATCATCTTGGGTAATTATAAAAGTTGTCTTTAAGCTCGAAGAACGAGTTTAAAAATATTGAGTGAAATTTTATTTGAGTGATTTTTCATGCTGAGTTTGGAATTTAGACACTGTTTGCACGATTAAAAAAGTAGATATATGGTTTAAGTATAACATAATATCCCATATCGATAAATTATTCTTATAATCGACTGATATATGTACAAGGAATTCAAATTGCATTCAACGAGTAGTTTGTATTCGATATTCTCGCTTTTGAATAAA
The DNA here is from genome assembly GCA_963932295.1 of Tipula lateralis. NCBI lineage: Eukaryota > Metazoa > Arthropoda > Insecta > Diptera > Tipulidae > Tipula > Tipula lateralis. Next base: position 192,266,044 of record OZ010736.1, on the reverse strand, counting down.
TTATATAGGTTAGTGGTTTTTTTTTATTGATTCGTTGAACTATACTGTATAGTTATTTTATATTTAATAAAATGTGGGTGAAATATTTAAAATACGTACGCAACGGGTGACATAGTTATTGGCTTCGATATGATAGTAATTCCATTCGATTCGATTGATTCGTTTAGTGTTGTCAACATATTAGCATAATTTTCATCATTAACCGGCATTGCTGTTATAATCGTTTCGTTTGTCTCCAAATCGGTTATGATCGTTTCGTCCGGTTCGAGTGTGTATATATCGGCTTCTTGTATATCTAGTACGGGTGTAATGATATTCAATTCAGGATTGATCATTTTCACAGAATCAGATTTGGTGGATATATCATCTGGTTCGACCGATCCATTGTGTTGTAAGTCATCATTCTCTATTAAACTATCGTCATTGTCGTTTTGTTCCACTAGGTTACATTCATCAGGCTCCGATAACACTAGACTAGCTTCGTTGTCGTCAACAAATCCATTCAGATATCCATTAGTCGTCACATAATTACTAAGATCATTTAGGTTATCACTACTCTCACTATTATTATTATTAAGACCAATAATAGTGATCTCATTATTTTCTTTTGTATAATTACTATTATCACTATCACTTACACTATTATTGTTTTGAGCGGTTTTCGGTGTAAAGCATTTCTTACGAAAAAAATTGAAACAACAAAACTGGGGATAGTTTAGAAATCTTGTCCCCGATTTATTTATAATTTTACTACTATCACCACCACCATCACCAGCACCAGCACCATTACTATTACTATTATTATCATTCATTGTGGCATAACTATTCGACAATTGATTATCATTACTTTGATGGTTTATACAACAAAAGTTTTTAATTTCGGTACATGACAGTTTCCCGCACATTTATATCCACAAAATTATCACTCGATCGAATACATTTTTCACTTTGCGACACTTACAAGCTTTTATGAGTACATGTTAACATCGAATGTCCTTATTATCGACTGAATTTTATTTTTTATTAAAAAAAAGAAGAAATTCGTTTTCCTCCCCGATGTTGTTGCTGGAACGTTGTAACTGGACATATCGTTTATATACGAGCATGTAGTACAAAGGTATGGAGAACAATAACAGCAACAGAATATTTAAATGTATGTTGTGTGTAGAGTGAATGGAAAACTTGGAAAAGACGACGAAACGTTACTGTTTGTGTTGTGTATATGTATAAGTGGTGGTTGAATATAGAAAAAGTAACTTAACAGCGTTGAATACTTTTCCATTGTGTTTTCCTTTTGTATATGTATACTCGTACATACAAAAGGGGTGAATATTCGGTATAATATTTGGTTAGTAATAGAGTTTGAAAAAAGAAAATGGTATAGCTGATACGTCATTATATAGACTATAGTATAGTATATAGAGAAAAGAAAATTAGACAGGTATTTCGGGATATACCTTGATTAGACCATATCAATTCTCCACGTGCCGTCTTTATATGATATGAGGAAGTAATTAAATTAGATAGCTTTCGTTTTTATCGATAATATTGAATTTTCTTCGAAGGTTTTGCCAACACAATATTAATTTTATTTGCCACCGTAGCAAACCAATTATAACAATTTGTTTTGCGCGAAAATTGCAATCTCATCATTTCCAAATTATCTACCTACGCCAATATCAAAACCTAAGAATGTAACACTTTATTTTATAATATAATATAATAGATGTATGGGAAAGTTTATTACTCAATTCTTAAGAAATCTACTGTAGGTGTTGTTAACGGATATATATGAACGATGTTAAACCTAATTTTCACCTTGAAACGACGTTAAATTTTCGTGCCCTCAATTTTACGTTTTAAAATAAAAATCATGCGTGCTGCTGGTCATAATCAATTCATATCAGTAGATGGGATCACTTCAAGTCGCGCTAATAACAATATTTTATAAAAGTTTTCGTTTCTAAAATTTTTAATCAGCGGGTATATAACATTCTTGCTTTCGTTTTAGGTTAGTAACTCAAAATACTCGGAATTTCTAGTCTATAAGAATTTTCGATGGTCAGTCTTTAATTAATTTGATTCGTTGAAAATGACATACATTTAACCTGTATATACCCCCGACAATGGTCATCCACGTACAGTGACTAATTTGACTCATTCCACTAGGTTCATGTATACAGTCGCATTTGCCAGTTCAATTATCAATAATTTATGTTTTATTACCTGTGTATATAGACTACCTATGGGTATAGACTACATGTACATATATATTTGATTAATTATCAAACAACTTATAGTTTATTAGACTGTGATGCGACACACTTCTGCGTTTCAGTCAACGAATTAGAAAATATGCCAACCCATGCCAGTGTATGCTACGTACTCTTAATATATATTTTAATTAACATAATTAATTAATTTAATTACACGGCATTGAAAATTCTGAATGTATACGTATTGATTTGGGAAATGTATTGATTTCCAATTGAAGACGTAACTACACATTTATATACTGACTTTGTCGAGATCAAGATCAAGAAAAGTTTAGGTTTTAACTAAAGGGTTTTCTAATTAGTGGTTTTATGTTAAATATTTGGGCAGTCGCAATTTTAAAGCTGTCATATTTTGACATTTGACTAGGAGAAATAACGCCATTACTTAAAATGATACGAAATTCACTGCAAAAATTGTGAAAATTTTGGTCGATGTGAAGCATCTTCTCAGCCAGTAATAGTGAAACTTATGGATTTTTTCGATTCCTAGTCGAGTTTTTGATTTAGACACTCCACAAATGACATAACATCGTATTGTGCATTAAGACTTATTTCTTAAAGCTTTTAAAGTTCAGTTAACACAAAAAACTCGAGCCAGTCGATCACCATAAACGTCGTATCTCCGTTGATTGAGGCATTCAAATGCATTATAATGATCCGAATTTTCATCGAAAAATAATCTTCAGTGATGAGGCCCATTTTCACTTCGACGGCTACGTTAATAAGCAAAATTATCACATTTGGGGTTCAGAAAATTCAACAATGACTGTTGCAAAGCCACTCCATTCTCAACGTGTCATTGTTTTGTGCGGTTTTTGGGCTGGTGGTGTGGTTGGATCTTACTTTTTCGAAAACGAGGCTGGTGCAATTGTTACGGTGAATGGATTGCGCTATGGGCTAATGAGTTTTTATGGCCGGAATTGAAAGATATTGATGTGGACGACGTTTATTTTCAGCAAGACTCAATTTTACAAGAAAATCTCCTGATCGTGTTATTTCTCGAAGAGGTGATCACGATTGGCCACCGAGATCTTGTGATTTAACACCTTTAGACTTTTTTGTTTGGGGCCACGTGAAAGATTAGGTCTGTGCAAATGCTTAACAATCGATTCAAGACTTTAAAGATGGAATTCGTGAAGTTATCGAGGACATACAGCAGCAAATGTTCGAATTGGTCATGGAAAATTTCATGAAAAGTATTTTTTAAATATCAAAATGAAATCTCTCATTTGAAAACCCGATACAAAGCGTATAAGTATACGCAGTAAAGATGATAATTCCAATTTTATTTAGAGTTCATGGTCAGTTTGGAAAACTATTTTGGAAATAAATGTACACAAATATTAAATGAAATTTTTATGAAGATAATTGAATTCCATTGTTGAAATAGTTGCGTGATGTTATTTTGATTATCGATTGGAAACTATTTTCACCAACAACTGAAAATTTTAATTTCTTTAGACTATGCTGTAATTAATGAATTATATACAGAAATAGAAAGAAATATATTTTATTTATTACAATTCGATGAAAATGATATGATTTTCGATATAAATTTAAATATTTGACTGTATACTGCAATATATAATTATCGTTTTTCATGGTAACGATGAATTTTCATGTTCACAAATGATACAAAATTTTGACACGAGTTATACTAAATAAGTGGGAGATGGAGTCTTTTGCCCACAAATAATATTATTTATTTCATTAGTGCTGTCATTATGTCGCGCTATATTTGATATTCTGTTAATTCAATGTGAAATTGCCTATCTCGTTCGAGTGACATATTAATGCGATTTTGTTTTGACATTATGTCTGTTTTGGATAAAACCTTAATTTGAAATCAGAGGTGTATGGGTATATGCGGCTGTGATTTACGTACCTTCGAACCTTACGGGTTCGAATCCTGATTCGGGGCAAGATGCAAATGGGTTTTTCATCTTCGATCGTTTGGGCGGTGCGATCGGTGGTGTAAAAATGAACATATATCTGGATCCCCTGTCGTGTTTAGAATCCATCGCCCGACCAATCTTCCATGTCAGTACTATAACATAGAGCTATGCTGACATGGAGCTATGCATTGCGCAGATTGTTCTACGAAAAACTCGGACCTATAGCCGTACAAAGAGTGGTATCACAATGGACCATCGCCGGTCTAAGTGTGCGAAAGCAGCCACACCACAACAACCTAACTTAGCCTAACCTACGTACCTCGATACCAGCCAAAAGTATTCATATGAAAATCATAATCAATAGTATATAGCAATTCGATTCCGAATATGCATTTTTATTTATGTAACTTGAATCCATTTTCGTGTCCAAAACATACTTCGTCACAAATCCACACGAAACCAATAAGTATGTGAATAAAATCTAACATAACATAGACACATAACCTGGTTGCAACCACGAACAAAATAAATCATACAATAAGAAAAGCCGGGCTTACGTGTTTCGGAAACACTCAGTTTTAAACCAAATCTTGATCAGATTATTTCAAATCTTGTATATAGACTATGTGTATAGGATTTAATTGTAACATCTTCGATAACTGTGTTGTGTTCTATTGGCTATAGCTAAACCGGTTTCAAACTGCGAGTAACGTCATTGAATGACCGGAAAGATTCCATCTCATCAGGCATATGCTACACCGGCCCTGAACGTACATCCAATCCGTATATACATATATATAAGTGAGCAATGGTATCTTGACCTTTTAAGATATAATTTATTCGAAATTCTACCACCAATCTTCCTCTTAAGTGTACGCTGTATTGTGCTAGGATGCCTGATTTCACCAGTTTAAACACGTCATGATACGAATTTTCTGGAAATGGAAATATCTATGCCTTAAAAAGTGAATCGACCACCAGAGAGCGAAGCCAATTCCATTTTTAGAAGTTATTCTTGCCGTGTTAGGTTAGTCAGGTGTTGGTATGAAATTTTAGAGGTTGTGTCAGAAGCTATTGACGTGTACAATAACGAATTATTTATTTGTCAGTTTTTATTAAGTATATTTACCATCGTTTGCAATGATTTATTGTCTTTTTTCATTATTACTCTATCGTATCACTTAATAAACCATTGATTGTTCAGAAATAAATGCATTTTCAACTTGTCACTATACGTTTGGCGTGCATTTTGCTACTCTTCTTCGAAAATGCGGTTGAACAAACAATAACAGTTAATGGTCTTTGCAATTGCGGCATAATAATCCTTTTAATGTCTAAATTTCAAGGTATGACTGTGGAACAAGACGGTGTCACATTCCATACAATCCGAAAAAAAAATCAATAACTGGATGATTTGTCAGCGAACTTGTCTTAAAGAGAAAAATTGAGTGGTTTTTTAATTCTTTCTTTGGGTAATGGACAACTCTTTAGATTATCTAATATTGCGAAATAAAAATCTTACTAACATTTTTTTTATTTTAAGGTTCGAGCCATTGGAGCTGAAAGCAAAACTTACTGGGTAGATCGTATATTTAATTCAACCAAGTCCATAACCATATAAACGAAATTGTAAGCAACTGGAATGATTCCATTCTGGAATGAACTGGAATGATCACGACATTAGACCTATTTCGCATTTTCAAAGAAATTATAACTTATAACTGGATTCAAAATTTTATTAAATAGAATTGGTTTGCATGTTTTTTGCTAAGCTCTGTGCTTTCCCCTAGAATTACGAATGTTACAATATGTTCCATAATTAGATGTTAAAGCAAAATGAGTAGTTCGGGCATCATATAATAGAGTATAGATGCAATTCCATGCTACAACAACTGCAAAAGCCATTACTATCTGGTTCTGAACTTTTTATCGAAGAAATTGTGTCTCCAGATGGATAATGTTGTTTAGATTGAATAAAAAACACAAAGTAGATTTTTAACGGCCCACTATCCGTTTAGGTTGAAATAATAAATAGATTCAAGATATTTACTAATTGATCGATCCTTGTATAATTAGAATTATATTATTATAGTTATTTATTTATTTACTATGCTAGATGTTTTCTTTCGTGGTTTGCTTTTCACGTTTTGCCATAAATCATTACTTGTCAAATCGAAGGGCGATTTGTGTAAACTGTGTAATATACATACATCAAATTTTCTGTGGTTCACCAGTTCACATTCTTTGCTTTTCCGAAACCTTTTTGTTCTCCAGACTGAAATCTAAACATTGAATCTAGTTAGGAAATATATGGTGGTTTCTCCACTTGGCTATGGTGGACGCTGTGTATGTTTATAGGTAAACACATGTCGTAAAAACCTGTTAACATACCTCCTTCTATTTCTCGAATGTAGGTTTCCGATTTAGAATTCTTATTTGTTTGTATTTTATTAATAAGCGTAGGTATGTATTTGGGACTGTGGGACTGTGCACATGCGAACTATCTCAGGTGGCGCAGTGGTTAAATGTGCGGCAGTTGGAGCGGGAGGTACCGGGTTCGAATCTTCCATGTCAGTACTATAGGCTGAAATGGAGCTATGCAATGTGCAGATGGCTATAGGTAAATCGGACCTATTGCTGTACGTCCTCGATTTGGCTGCAAAGCGTAAGGTAAGGACGTAAATAAGCGAACCGCGAAAGAGTTGGGAGCGCCTTGAGCCCCAAAACAGATTGCATTATATAAAAAAAAACTATCTCGGTGTAACAATCCACAGTAATCCAATTTTCAAAAGAAGTTAAATATAAAAGTAATAACATATCACCGAGGCCTATAAAAACGCTAAAAGCCCTTTTTGACCTAACATCAAAAGCTTTAGTGCAGAACTTGGGAATTGTTTACTTGTCAAACCTATGGTGTTCTATGCCTGACTAGTATGGTGGCCTGGGACTTAGGTGCTAAATTCACAAACTTTATACTTAATAAATTCATCCGTAACTTGAATTGATAAAAAAATGCTGTCTTGATTTGCCTCGATAGCCCAAATAATGCGAGGGTTAACATTCTATAGGATAGCCATACAGCTTTAATGGCACTCAAATCAAAAACCGATGCGAATCAAAGCTTATTTTTATACTTTCACAATCTAGGTATTCATAGCTATAGAGTTATTCGTCCACCAACAGATTTGCCATTTGCAGGTCTTTATTCTTCAAAATATCTTTAAAACAATTATGTACGAATGGCAGTTAACATTTGAGTTTAGAGAGTAGGCTTATAGGTCTAAAGCTTTTTGTGTAGTCATATGATTCGGAATAAGCATAACCTTACTTCATTGAAAACCAGTAGGTGACCAGCAAAAATCCCACCTAGTCCTGCTGTTTTAAATCGACGCTTCATCGAATTGTATCTTGAGTCACTACCTTAGTTTCCAGTTACTAATCGCTGAATCCTGAGAATTTGTCTAAGATCTAAGAGTAAGCAAGTGTAGAAATAATGGTATTTTAGATTTCAAATATTTCCTATGAAAAGTTATAGTCTGCTATTTGGAAAGTTAAATCAGAATCTTCTGGTCTTGATAGGGTTAGTTTAAAATTGGTGAAACGAAATAGTCTCAAAATATTTATTACCCATTTTTAATTTTATCTTAAACTCTTCATCGTTTCCAGAGCAATGGATACTCAGTAAAATCATTCTAATACCAAAAATTAGCAATTCTGTTGAGTTATCTTAGTTTAGACCTCTAAGTACTTTAAGTTCTATTTCTACTAAGCAACTTTTAATTTGAAACATTTCTTGCAATCATATATCTTAATCAAGGAGAGATTATATAAACTGTAACGCGTCATACATTAAGCTGTGAGATGTAAACTTAAATTTGGTAAGTTTAGTAGGTTTGGTAGGTTGCTTAAGATACGAGCAATGTTTGTTGAACATGAGAGCTTCTTTTGTATTGTCCAGTATAAGTAACTAGTATATATATAAACTGGTATTACCTTAATGGTTAAGAGAGTTTCTCATGACGACGCGGTTTCGAGTTCGATTCTCCACCGTTGACCAAAAAATTAACAAGCTCCGGATGAAAGCGATTGTGCGTAAAAAGCATTCGTTGGTTTGATCACATACAATGTGCACCAATACGTGTAAATAGTTCGTAAGGTCTCAGTCTTTTAAGCCATAGATTATTATCTACTGGTGTAGCTTTATTCTATTTATTAATCGTTATTATTATTGGTTTTGCTGGTCTTGGAATCACAAATAAACAAAACTGGTACAAACGATCTGTAGAGTGAAAACTAAAATTTCAAAATCAGATCAGAGCTTTTACTGGAGTTACACAATGATGAGTTCGCATAATTGTTATTTTTTCAAAATCAAGAAGTGCCATGAATTGGAAACAAGATGCAAACCTGCAATATATAGCTATAACGATTAGATGGCATGTCCATGGTTAAATAGCGACGATATCTGATGCGATCTTAAAATGTCCATAAATTTCCCCACAAAATGGTTTAATATAATCTATAATGCGCTTGCATTTTCGAATTTTGAAATTCGAGAATTTCAAAATTCGTTCTTTTAAATATAATTTCGAATTCCGAAATATTCATAGCGAATTCCGAATTGTTTTGGCTAGAGGCGGTTGAGATTATGTGTTACGAAAATCACGAAACTCCATGCAAACTATTGCAGTACTTTATTATTGCAAAAGAAAATGGAACACTGTTTTGCTACTTAACTTTTTGATGAATGGACATCATCAAGATACCGATGCTGTTTGAATGTGAATGCCCATTCAAAGGAAAAGTTCTGGAACTTAAAACCAGTTTCAGTTAAAGGACGTTTCCTTGCAAAGAAATACGTTGCGGCCTTGGCACCCACGTTTGGAAACCACATGATTGCGGTGGCTAAACCAATACGATTGTTTAAGAAAATCGGATCATATTCTTCAAATTTTTGTTAAAAAAATTACAAAAAGAATTGAAACTTATTATGGACACTAGAACTAGAAGAAATAGCTTAGTCCAAATTACATTGAAGAAAGATTTAATCAACTAAAAAGCTGTGTTAGAAAAGCTTTGATTGACATCTCATCTGATATTTTTATTACAGATGTTGAAATAACATTATTTCTGCACAGTGAAGCTTAATGTTGACACTCTCTGTCGAGAGGACGCAAATCTTCTTTCTGCTGATGCAGTACTATATTTTATGCTTGAGAACTTCGGATCTGATGAACTCTCACTCAAATTGAAACCCGCTTTACAAGAACGAATAAGGCAAAGACGCACAAATGTGTATCAGGTGTGCATCTCTTCAGTATTTTCATAATAGTGGAATAAGTGAAACTGATGCCTTTTTCACCAGACCATTTAAAAATATAATAGCCAAAGTTATTGAAAGCTTTGCATAAAGATTGATATTCATCACAAGTATAGAAAAATCGTCAGAATCTGACGATTTGAAAGTATTTTGAATCACGAATCACAACGCGCAGTCCCAGTCATTAAAGCAAAAGATGGATTTGTCATCGAACATATCGTCTCTCGGCTAAACTCAACAAGCAACAAATCGGAGCTGAATTTTAAAAATTAAATCGGAATGAAATTCGTTGAAGCGAACGGCGTACGAAAAAATATTTTAGAGTCCGTAAACTCATTTTTGATTTCGTTTTGAAGTTCGATCGAAACTAGGTGACGTAGCATTAAGTGACCTCTGTTTTTTTAAAGGATATTTTAGGCAAACTAAACAATAATACACCATTTTAAAACATTGATTGTCTGCACTAAGTACTAACTGAATTTTTGTGCAAGTATTGGTATTGATATTGATTAGAAGAAATATTTCGAAATTCGATCGAATCCCGAGGATGCTTAAATGCGAATTTCGAATTCCGGTTTTTTATTTTCGTCAAAATTTGCAATCCCTATACCTAGGTTAGACAATGCTCTAAATTACCACTTATGGAAAATGAAAAGTTTGCCAGGTGCATACGAAATAAGGTTGTCTTTGCAGTGGCATCTTAAGAATTTAAAATTATGAGAGATGATTGAAATACGTATGATGTCGCAATTTGACAATATCGACAGAAGAATAACCAAAATGGTTATTCTTCTGTTGATATTGTTCTAGATTTTGATTCGTAAGATATTCAAACATTCTTAAGAAAGTAAATGGTATTTTGAGTGTGAATTATATCTATTAGCAATGATCAAGACTAGACTTCATATTAAAAGGCATAATTTGAGATTTAATTGGGAGTGCACAATGCTAGCTAACATAAAGCATACAATTGAAATAAAATATCCAAAAATAAGACCGATTTTACGAGGATAGGTTTCATTAACGTGTGAAAAGTTAATATAACCTCTTAAGTATGTCTGAGTGAAATGTTATTATTTCAGACATGCCGACAAAACCACAATCCATTTATGTTAAATGAATTTCGATATTTGGTACATCAGATTAAAACTCACAGGTTAAATGATTCAAATCCGGACTGTTAATCTGACGAGTAGAGTAGTTAACGACCAAATAGCGTAGTGATTAAAGCTTCGGTAGTTGTAGGTACCGAGTGCGAGCCCTTTTATGGGCAGGATGCAAAAGTGATTTTTTATTATGTGACCTACGACCGATGATGATAATGAATACATATATGACCTGATGTTGGAGTACTCAGGGACTCTATGTCTGTACTACCTAAACACTGTCATGAATCAATGCAATATGCAGACAGAATACAGAAATCGAACCAATAGCTGTTCATCCCAAAATAGCCTTCGGCCTAAAATAGGAAAGCAACTGCGACAGAGTTGGGAGTCTAAACACGGATAGTTGAGACAAAAGTAAACAAAAGTTTCCATGAGATAAGTTACTAAATCAATCAATTTAGTTAGAATATTAACAACCAATCTCTTTTCAGAAATGTCGTTTTGACACCGATTAAATGTTACCGAGAAGATGCTAATCCATATCATTCCAATTCTACTATAATTATCATGAATCTGTTCAACTCTATATGATGGTAAGATTTACTAACGTTCTTAAGTAGTTGAACATGAAACATGTCAGTTAACAAAGAAAGGTTTTCAGTCCAAATCTACAAATTTAAAATTTTTTTGAGCCAAAGCTAATCTTGAAAATTTCTATAATTGTTTCAGCAATATATCGACATATTTATATAAGAGAAGGAATATATTCTGGAAAGGCATTGTGTAACAAAACAATGACCCTTCCCAATTTATAAGAGTGGTATCATAGACATTGTACATCCAATAAAATCAATCCATAACTTCCAGTATTCAATATGTGTATGTTGAAGAGTTTCCAAAATTTTCAAAATTTACCTGCTTATAATTTGAAATCCTTGTTTGACAGATGTAAAATATCCTTTATTATTGTTCATCATATTATACTCGGATGATGTACGCGATGGAAGGCGTGTTTCTTCTAAAGAGCTCTGTTTCATAAGAGATCCTAAAAACCAAAAATGTAAAACATTAATTTCTGGATTATTAAAGCGTTGCGTTCGAAATTCGAACCTTGAGAATCAGGACGTGTTCCATAATTTCCATTGTTATAGTTGTTAATCGATTTCGGCGGTATTCCATTTAATTTTTGTACCGAAAAACTTTTATAAATCGTTGGATGTCCATTTATCGTCGGATTATTATTGTTGTTGTTCGTGTTAAGTGCCAAATTCTGCATTGAACTATTTTTTAAACTACTTTTTAGTGTGCCACTTCCATTATTTTCCATAGCAGGAAATCTATTGGATCAAAATAAAAATATTTATTATTGTGAACAAATGTCAAATGTTAAATAAAGCTTGTGGCATCATTTACCTTGACATTGTAACTGGTATTTTTGATGGACGGGCATTTCCGTTATTACCGTTACTATGATTCTTTTTATTACCATTCCCATTTCCACTATTTGATAGTTCGGGAACTGATCGTGATTGCATTTTCATATTACTTAGTGGTTGTGGCGGTTGGGCACCTGTTGATCGATTGATGATTGATAATGAAATCGAAAAGAAACATTTTTATAAAACTTTAAGTTTATTTTTATTATAAAAAAAGTTTACCAGTTATATTAAGCTGCTGCTGTTGTTGTTGTTGTTGCTGTTTTTGTGTCGGTGGTGGTGATTGTTGTTGCTGTGTTGATGACAGTTGTACGGGTAATGCGGTTGCCACAATAAACTGCGAATTTTTTTCGTCATCCTAAGTAACAAACAAGTAAAAAAGCATTAAATAAATTAAAGCACGGCAAAAAAAGCTTTCATTCATATAGCTTTGATATGTAAACAAATTTATATTGTATGTAGTTGCTTGACAATATTGTTTATGGTTTGTTGATTTTTTTCGTGTAAAGCATATAGATAAACTTTTAGAGGAGGTGGGAGGCGGTTCGTCATTTTAATAGTGGAACATCATGATAGAGCTTTTTATGAATGAATTTTAATGCTTTTAATATTTTGACTAAATATATTCAACGTATATATGTACGTATGGCATTTGACGATCTACCAAAACGAGTTCTGTACAATAATACTATCTGTTTATGTTGCAAATGACACGAAAATCAATTTGTTATTTTTATTTATTGTGGATTTGAAAATAGAATTAAATTTTGCACGAATATAAATAATATATATATGAACAAAAAAAAATAGTTTTTATAATAGCAGAAACTATTTCGAAATCAAACTTAAAGTTCATTTTATGAAAACACGGAAATAGAATGTCGATTTGAACGTAAAGACGTAAAGACATGTACAAAGCTTGTGTTTTTAATACAACACTAAATTGAAGGATTTATGGTACTATATATGTGTACATTGGGTCTTAGAAGGTTACCTGTATATACCTCTCTCTTGCGAGCAAGTATATATGTATACATTCATGGATTTTCATTTCATTCAGTGACGTGACTAATAAAAATGAAAAGCCAGTTAAACTGCTGATGAATAAAATTATATTTGTGGATTAATTAAAATATTAATTTAGCTGTATTGTGCCATGTATTCAAAATATTTCATGTTATTGGATTGGAATATGTTGAAACTGTTTCTAGAAAATGTATTATTAACTATATGTTAATTAGCTGGTTTGCATTACATACATACAATGGTGGCAACATATTTTTGAAACATTATCCAGTCGCTATATTTATATAACCACTTGCAAGGTGTTAGATGAGAAGCTTTACTATATTTTCAAAACAGCTAGTTCTTTACCGTATAGAATGTACAAATTACATGCCAATGTTTTGCCGTACATGTGGCTTCAACAGTACGGTTCATAAGCCATTATTGAGCCGAATCAATCACCCGATGAAACTGCTTATTGACTTCTTTTTATGGTGTTATATAATTCGGGTAGAGTGTTCACCCATTTTATATACATTTTTACAAAATAAAATCAAAGTGGTTTCATGCTGCTTAATGTTTGGAATCACTTAATTTGTTTTGAAAAAGCTCTCTCATCAAAATCAGTGTAACGTTAACGTTACGTTTACGTTACATACGATACATAAAGTAATCTTACATTCTATTCGACAGTAATGACTAATAAATTACCGCCCAGGTGGCGCAGTGCTTAAAGCTGCAGCAGTTGGAGCGGGAGGTACCGGATTCGAATCCCGATAGGGGCAGGATGCAAAAGGGATTTTTCACCATACGATTTCGATCAGTGGTGTAAATATGAGAATAAGAGTTCTGAGGTGTAACATCTTGTTGCGTATGTATACGACCCCGGTAATAGTTTTATGCAAAAACCTCTCGTGTGAGCTATATTCAAATTGACATGCATAATTTATAAAACTCATTGTCTTCAGCATGGTGTCGAATTAAGGTTTTGAGTTATTCTTACTACAATGGCAATGTCTTCTGCTGAACTTTCCTTACGTTGTGATCTAGGTGTAAGCACCTTTATTCAAAAGCTTTAATATTCAAATTCATAAAAGTGGGTTCTGAGGACATGTTATTTCTACCTAATATTTTAGGAAGACTGTCAACACTTATTTTGACTTCTCACTCGGTTCAGATGAAAATTTAAGCATTTTTGTAAGCATGGATGAGAATTAAAATGTCCAGTGTATTTTATCCAGTGCAGATTTTTAATTTAAACCACTAACTATTACTATTACTACTAACTTATGATTTTGGGCATGATTTTGACTATCACTGTAAATAAGAAGTTTCAGGCTTTCAACGTATAACAACTTTGGTTTTATCAATATTACGATAGATTTAGTGCACTAATATTAACTGAATGCTGTATTTACAGTGATCATATTTGTTGAATTGGCTAGATATAAGATATTCGCTAGGTAAACGAAAAATATATCAATCTCATTACACTAGAGAATCATGGTAATGGAATAGAAGATTTTGGCCAAGGCAATCTTATCAACTAACGTTAGGTCGCTGTTATAATCTACAGGATACCGAACAAGTTTCAAAAGTATAACCAATCTGCTACATCTAAGTAATAAATTATGCAACACCAGACATATTGACATAATTTTTGAACAAAACTAGTAGAAATTATGTCACGACTTCGTACTGTGAGCTTCCCATATTTTTACTTTAAGTAGGGCCACAAAAATATTGTGTTCAACCTCTTATTATTATTAAAGTTAGCTGCAAACCCTTAAAGTTTCCGCACTCAATGCCACAAAGGGCCCATGGAGCAAACCTAGGATTTCATCAAAGCGCACAAGTGCGTTCTGAAACCTTAGCAAACTGGAGCAATTCGAACCAGCGCAGAGAAGACAGTTGATATACAGGAATATTTCTGAAGTTGAACACAAGGGATGCGGTCGAAAGCTGGACAGCTGCTGATGAAGTGTAAGCTGTCATCAACATTCTCAAGACATTCGTCGCATACGGCATCACTGTCAAGTCCCATGCGATGAAGATGACTTTTGAAACGGTAATGGCCAGTAAGTAAAGAAACCAATATTCTCAAATTGTCCTCTTTCAATGAAAGAACGTATTTGCCTTACGGAAAGTAGAGGTGGTTGACCACGTAGCTTAAGGTTCAATAGGGTAACAGTTTTTATTGATGGTTTCACTATGTGAAGAGGTAAAGAAGCAGCTAGTTCAGGACCTACGAAAAATAAGCGAGAACCAGTTTTAGCCAAACTATCTGCAACTTCGTTGCCATCAATGTCACAATGGGCGGGAACCCACATGACCGTTACCTTATTACAACCAAGGAGGTTCAGCCAATTCTTACACTACCCTACAAGTTGAGAGCTAGTAAGAGGATTGTTAAAAGCTGAAATCACGCAGTGAGTAACCGCATTTCATTTCGCTTGATAAATAGTACAGTATAGGACCCTAAACATATTCCTGGATGGATAAACTACCTCATATGATCTGTGAAAATGAAAAACAGACAGAAACCAATCAGTAACCATGTCGATTTCTGGCATAGTTCGTGTACCTCTTTATCATATACCAAGAATCCCTCAGTTTACAGTTTTCAGCAAAAATAAAGCCTGTCTTTAATATTCTTTGAAGGTCAAGTAGCCAAGGTGTGTAAGCAGGAGATAAAAGTGCAGGATTTTTATCAATGTCTGGAACAAACATAATTATGCAGGACTGAATTCATGGGCCCATCTTTTATGTCAGCACCACAGGTTGGCGTGGAACCATGAATTTTTACTGATGGTCTAAGTTAATTATATCTATAGTCGAATGTGCAACAATATAGGGCTTCAAAAAAAATTGCAAAAATAAGAAATACAAAAATAAAGTTTTCTGTTGAAAGTGAATATCTATGGCTTAAGGGCCGTAAGTGGCACCTACCGAGTCTTAACTGAGACCTTCCAAACCATTTTACGATTAGTGCACATTGTAGGTTTGTACACATACAAACGCTTTGATCGGTGCGTTTTAATTTTTAGTCAACGGCGAGAATAGAACTTGAGACCGCGCTGTGATGAGAAACTCTCTTAGCCATTAAGCTACAACGGCGATAAATGAATATATCTTACTCGAAAATATAATTTCAAAAATATGTGATTTGGAGTGATTCGTATTCAGAATCAAGAATATCCTGAAAATTGATTCTTCAGTGACTACTTGCTGTTCCCTGGATTACTCACGACGAAAGAAGATTCCATTCTTATCATACTATGCAGCATCGATATATATATAGTGTTAACTACATAAGGACACTTGACCGGAATTGAGGACTTTACAGGCTATAAATTACTCGTATTGATGGAAAACAGATTAGATAGCTTAGATGTCGGCCCGGATTGTGTTATTCTTTCAAAACGAAATTCTAGTACATTTCACTAATTATTATCACTTCCTACCATAAATAGTATCTATATGGTATTATTCAATTTCTATATCAATGATCAATCGATAGTTTATCGTGTCCCTAATTACCCATCGCTTATCCTAGAAACCTCAAAAACATTATATTTTAAATGTGTATCACGTATCTATTTCAAGGTCAAGAAAAATACATTTAACCCTAATTTCCCGATAATAAATAATAATACTTTGTATAGGTGGAATAGGTGTGTACATATATAGAGGAGTTGTAGACGATTTCACAAATAAACAGAAAAATATTTACCAAATTTTTCTTAAAGCTAATCGGGATCACCCCTATTATCCGACATAAAATCATTTTCACCCAAATATTATTTTACACATACACGAAAACGTTAATTTTAATTTTAATTAAAAACACTGAACTTAATTATTTTATTGAACAGCTTTTATTTTTGCTCGATGTCAACGATTGAACAACTTGCAGGGAACTAAAAAATTATTGTTCAGGAAAAGAATTAGAGCTTTGAACGACATTCTAGTCTCTCTCTCGCTTTTTCCACTCTACTGCTGCGTTGTGCACAACAAACCGAAATTGGAAATTTTCTTTATATTCGATTGTTTTCATGTGGAAAATGTGAAATTGCATGATCGATATAATTTTTAGGTTTTATTGTTTGATTGGTATAGCAAAAATGTTGTGTACAGTCGAAGTATACAGCAACAATGGGAGTACAATTATTTGTGAGGTTTATAAATAGGACTTGGAACGTGAAAGTTCCATTTCTATTTTTTGGTTACTTTTATCGATTGAAAGGTACATGGAATTGAGTATTAAGACTATACCATTTAAATGCATCATGAAACGATTCGAATATACGATTCTATAGTACTGGCAACGCCATTTATACAAATTCAATTAATTATTATCCTTGATAAAGGACAAAGCAAATTTGCTACTCATTCAAATACAATTTCACCTTGAACTTGCCCATGTACATATATAACTATATATAGAGTAGTTATATATTATTGGTTGATCACCAACGGAAAAATTCAATTATATTGCCAATGAAATAATAATATGCTGATGATTGAACCGTTGATTGCAAAATGTAAAAGTTATTTTGCTTAAGGATATGCACGTTTCTTATATCGATCGAAGTATTTATTATTTCAACGAAGAATATGTGATAAATAATAAACGACCGATTTTGATACACAGTTCCAGATGGGAATATAGATGCATTTAACCGGTTTTAAGAATCAATTTAAATTATTTAAATTGATAACTTCGCAAAGTATGCTCCTATTTCCGTAAGCTTTTTAATGCATCTCGTACCCAATTCGCATTAGTTATTCTAATTGGGGCTTTAACATCACAACCCACGTATCTTGTTTTTGTGATATTAAAATGCAAGAATAATGAAGATCTAGCTCAAGAAAATTGTAATATGTATTTCGACTCAAATTATCATAAGGTGAAACTTGAGATATTCAATCACAGGGGGAAACTTATTTATCTATATAAGTACTCTACATAGTTATAATGTCAACAAAAGATATCAATTGTTGACTTATGTCGATCATTAAGGCCTATATATATATATATATATATATATATATATATATATATATATATATATATATATATATATATATATATTATATATATATATATATATATATATATATATATATATATATATATATATATATATATATATATATATATATATATATATTTATATATATATATATATATATATATATATATATATATATATATATATATATATATATATATATAAATATATATATATATATATATATATATATATATATATATATATATTTATATATAATTATTATATTTATATGGGTTTTTCCTGAATCGTGTCATTCGTGGATGTCCCATCCACTTTAACGAAGTCCTTATGAAAATCTGTATAAAGTGGAAGGACAATGGCCTGGTACATACATGGTTCTGCACGCCATCAGAGTATCACAGTTGTGCTCATAATTTATTACTGATTGTAATCATGAGGTCAATTGTAATCGCTTGTCTAAGTAAAAATATGTTACGTAAACTTAAATTAGAATGTACCAGAAATCCACGAAAATTCAAAAGAGTGATTTTCTGAAAGAGCAGTCGAATTGATGCCGAAGAAGGAAAAGGTGATGCTATCGGGCTAGAAGTAATGACCACCGTATGCTGACATGTACTCGGTATAATCCACAATGATTATCTTGAAGAAAAAAAAGTGTTGAAGAAAGGAAACGGTTACTATTATGTATAACTTTGGCAACTAAGTAATTGCGGATTTCACTCATAGATGGCTTCAGATGAATTTTTAGGTTTGCAGACGTAGTACAAATATAAAAAAAAATTTGGTTATTTGATAGTTGGCAATTCAGCTGTCAATCAGTAAAAAAAAGTTTTTTGATCGGTTTCGTAGTATTCGTTTGGCGTTCGTTGAAAAATGGAAAATCAAAAGGAACATTTTCGTTGTATTTTGTTTTTCCGCAAAGGGGAAAACGCATCGCAAACTCACAAAAAGTTATGTGTTGTTTATAGTGACGAAGCCTTAAAAGACCGGCAGTGTTAAAATTGGTTTACCAAATTTCATTCTGGTGATTTTTCACTCAAAGATGAAAAACGCTCTGGTCGTCCAGTTGAAGTTGTTGACAACCTAATCAAAGCAATAATAGATTCGGATCGTCATAGTATAACACGTGAGATTGCAGAGAAGCTTCATGTATCACATACATGCATTGAAAATCACTTGGCTATGTTCAAAAACTCGAATACATGGGTTCTTCACGAACTGAATGAAACGCATTTATCGCAACGCATAACAAGCTGCGATTTGCTAAAGAAACGTAATGAAAATGATCCATTTTTAAAACGACTGATAACTGGCGATGAAAAATGGGTTGTTTACAACAATATCAAGCGGAAAAGATCGTGGAGCAGGCCAGGTGAACCAACTCAAACAACATCAAAAGCTGAAATTCATCAAAAGAAGGTTTTGTTATCAGTTTGGTGGGATTACAAAGGAATTGTCTACTTGGAACTCTTACCACCCAACCAAACGATCAATTCTGATGTCTACATTGGACAACTAACGAAATTAAACAATGCAGTTGAAGATAAGCGGCCCGAATTGACAAATCGAAAAGGTGTTGTATTCCATCATGACAATGCAAGACCACACACATCTTTGGTCACTCGGCAAAAATTATTGGAGCTTGGTTGGGATGTTTTGCCACATCCACCATATAGTCCTGACCTTGCACCATCTGATTACTTTTTGTTTCGATATGTACAAAACTCCTTGAATGGTTAAAATTTCAATAATCATGATGCTGTCAAATCGTACCTGATTCAGTTTTTTGCTAATAAATACCAGAAGTTTTATGAACGTGCGGGATTATGATGCTGCCTAAAAGATGACAAAAGGTCATTGATCAAAATGGGCAAACCATTAAAAAATTGTCTTTGATTTTCTAAAAAAAATCGCAATTACTTAGTTGCTAACCCAATAGCTCCATTGAACGTTGACTGGTTCATGTGTATGCGGATAAAACATCATTGGTTTGGATACCAATTTCTTCCGAACATTAAAAAATAATTTAGGTGAAAACAAAAGAGGATAGTTGAAACAAGCTAAGTTCAACTGTTTTAGAAAGAGTCAGATTATTTAAATTCGGCTGTGGCGGGTATCAGGCCAAAATCTGACTGTTGAAATAATATATGAGTTAAATAAAATAAATTTCATGCTACAACGTTCCAAGATAGTAAATGCCGTGGGTTACATATGACTAAATGATATTTGAACATTGTATTGATGCTGGTGGCGAATCTTGATATCTTCAAAGGCTTAGACAGGTTCAGATTTATGTCTCAGTACAAGATAATGATCCTTCAGTTTAAATGGACAAATTATTTGGGCTAGAATGGAAATACATAAGCGATCAGATTCGAGCATTGTGTAAATGAAGGCTGACACGGAGCTATGCAATGCGCAGATGGTTCTGCGAAAACTCGGACCTATAGCCGTACATAAAGTGGTATCACAACGGACCAATCACCGGTCTAAACGAATCGTAAATAAAGAAGTAGATACCCATCAAAAATGGTTGAAGCTTAAAAGCTAGTACTCAGATCGATTTCGCGTGAAATGTTCATACGATTTTTCCAAAGTGAACTCAGAAATGAATCATTTCGTTTCTGTTTTCACTAAGCAGTACTCAGTTTATTAGCGCAAAATAATAGTTATCTCAATGCACCAAAGATGTCGCGCATAAACTCTACAAATTTGTTTCACGCGAAAATAATGGTTCGAACCTTTGGAGACCGCGGTAAAATTTCATTTCACTTTGAACTGAGTCTTAATATACTTCAGGAGAACCCAACTATTCGAAAATAAACGTTTATTAGCATTCCATTCAAAGCGGGCTGGGCGGGTAAAGCCAAAGAGTTTACAGATAGTTGTTTTCTGGTTAAATTGATTAAAACAAAGAAACAATAACAGTTCAGAAGAGAGAGTAGCCCAGAGCTGTTTTTCATCAGATCAGCTCATCATTTATCTGATTAGGTACCAAAGAATTACAACGCTCACCTTAATGTATTGATGACGGTGAACTAACCTAGCGTGGAACTTTTAGCCACATAATATAAATGCCGTTTACTATTGTACATGTGAACTATTTCTTCACAAAAGCTTATCGAAGCTCAAGAACAAAGCAATTCTTTTATGAATAATGGTGTAACAAACTTTAGTTTTTACGAGCTCATTTATGAAGATGTATGCATTGGGTGGCTGCTACCGTACACTTAGACCGGCGATGGTCTTTTGTGTCCGATCCAGATGTGTTCATTCACACCACCGATCGCACCGCCCAAACGATCAATGGTGAAAAATCCCTTTTTGCAACTTGCCCCTATCGGAACTCGAACCCACTGCACCACCTGGGCCGTTATAACTTAGCTTAAATTGAACGGATTTGTGACATGATTTTTTTTCTCACATATCTACATATTTTATTTTTCACACCAGAGTGCTGTCATCTATCGATCGATAACATAATGTCTTTGGGACTAGAATTCTAGCCACCATAGATCCAACATCTTTATTTTAATGGGACAGAAGCGTATACTTACCATTTGATAATCTGTAAATTTTCGCCAATTTCCGCTCGAATACACATCCTTTTCGTCAATATTTTTAACACCAACCCCAATTGCTAACATTTCATGGGGTGCTCGACGTCCAAATCGATTTGATGTATTTATTATATTATTACTGCTGCAATCAAACAATAATAATTTCATATTTACATTTAGAATAATAAATTATTTGTAGTTTTTATGTATATAGGTGACCTAATTCAATCGGTATCGGAAAACTATTTGTGTGTCTGTGGGGGTGGGGTAGTCATATTCTATATCTACTTACTGTGTATGTATACAGTATAATTGATTATACATAGACAGGAAGTGAATGCACTTAAAAATAATTACAACTTTTCTAGAGTCGGAAAATTTAGGTTGTCGAAATCAGTTGGGAATTATACGTAGCGCGGGGTGTTGCGTGTCCATAATTTTTTTTTGATAAGAATATGATTGAACGGTTTTGAATCGACATATGGATTGAGTTCGATATATAGGACATGTTCTGCTATCCGTTTTTAAATCTTTGGGTTTTACAATTTCCGAGGGGATATATGTACTTATGATAGTATGGTAAACCGTGGGTAATTAGTTAATTATAAATACTTAATGTATAGCAGACCGTATCCGACTTAATGAGACTGATTATACGACGAAACATAATTACCTATTAAAATTACTGTATTCGAGATAACGATTCGTATCAGTCGCGGCTTGTTGTGCAACTTGCGATGCATGGTTCAAATTCGTTGTTCGTTTTGTTAGTGACGTCGGTGATACAGAGCCACTTCCTGCAATTATCCATTCGACATCAGCACCAAACACATGTGTGGGCATATTACTTTGGGGCGATGGTATTCGTAGTGTGTACTGAACGCTTCCGTCACACCCCACTATCGGCAGTTGTTTGCGTGACAATCGAGCTTTTACTGCCGCTTTTAAGTGCTCCCCATCCTGTCGATGTTCGACGACCGAGTTTACAACATCAATTACTGTTTTAGGTGAACTTATTTGTCCTAAAACTGCTAGTACGTCCAAGGCCGCCTAAAAAAATATGTTTTACAATTTTGTGTTACCTTCACGTATATCCTTACATATGTATATGCTCTAATTAGCATAATTTTTAGGTTGAATTTTAAAATTGCATACAATTTATGTACTATAATTACCTGTCTCACTCGTTTTTTTCGATCGATTGCGGCTTTTGTTGCACGCCTAACACATGTTGATATGTCAAAGTATGTACTGGGAAATGTCATAAGCGCATATAATACCATTTGTAATGCATTTTCACGAAACTAGAAAATAAAAAATATGTTTATGCAGGATTAGGACATATATGTATGTATGTATTTTGGGTGTACAAATATATATAAGGTCAAGGTGTATAGCTTACCCTTGCGCTTCGAGCGTGCACAAACTCATCGGACAACAGGCGTAGTACAACCGCCGCGGGCGGTAGACGTTGCATTAGTGTTTTGGCAACACGATTACTTCCAGCGCCACCTTGTCGGCACAGGCCGGTCACAATTTGTCCGACCCGATTTTCTAGATTGTCCAGCGGCAGTCGGGATATTAAATTGATGATAACACGTCGTTTGTCGTCGAGCACATCTGGATGTTTTTCTGACGACAGCAATGTTTTGAACAGCGAATCGAGACATGGCTGTACTTTGCCCAAATTATCGCTGTCCCGCAATGCATCCTCTATCGAACATATTGCACGCGATCTAAGTCTCCAATCCTGCAAATGCATAATACACAAATTAGTTGGTTTAATGAACTCGCATAGCCATACACTCGAGCATATATAGGACAATAGCTTTTTAATATTCAATCACTAAACACTTTGTAATCATGTCATACACAATATACATAGAAATTGCATTACATAGAGTTTCGAAGGGGTTGATTTGGGTGTATCATGGCTAGACACGAACATGTGGTTACAAACAGTTTAGAGTTTCGATTTTATAATCGAGGTTAATATTTTTTTGGTGGGTGATTTATTTTGGTAATCTATCACGTGATTGAGTCAAACGGAATGGATTACTATATGGCATGTTGAAGGCGAGTAACAAACACCACCCAAAACATACCTCATGTATGACACATAATATATTTTCATCGAAAATTTTTTAATTTTACTATTTTATAAAAAAAAATATGTTAAATAAGCGTGTGAGAATTGTGCTGTCGTGTTTTCGTGATAGAGTGTCTTGCCTGACAAACCAACGAATTAAACGATGTTATATAAAATAATAAATTTTTTAAAGTGAAATTCATGATTTGGGAATGGAAAAAATAAATTAATAGCCAATAAATTTTGTTGCAAATTTGCTTAAATTTAACGCTTAAAGCTGGTTGGGATTAAACACGGCTCTGTTGATCTTCTGCGTTTGAAAAGCCACTTCGTATTTTATCAGCTTCGTATTTTGCAGCTTCCACAAGTGCTTATGTTACTTCCTCGTGGTGACCACCAGCCAACTGGTTAACTACGTTAAGTGGGGAGACCGGCAAATATGGGTTGTGTCAACCGCACCGTACCGATAACCAGCCGGGCTGGCCCCCAGTTTAAACACGTGCATTTATTTGTCCTAAAACTAGTTCAGTCTATAACAGAGTATACGGATACCGGGCGTCGTCAGGATCATGTAGTCTTATCTGTGTACTGCGGACTCTACATAGTCGGACAATTTTTCTCCACTTCTCATGAAATGTAAAATTTAAATTTAAAGGAACCGAATAGTTCAACCGAACCTAAGAACTTGAAGGTGCTTTCGGTTTCTCTAGAAAACATATCTCTGCGGTAGGATCAATGAAACCTTTAACAAAGAACAATGATGGCCTCACCTTGCTATAAAATTAAACACAAATACACAACCAATGGGAGTGCAATTGATTAAAAGCTCTTCAATTAAGAAAAGGATGCTATAGCGGAGGAAAACTCCTTCTTCCATTAGAAGAACAAACCGAAGTTCACATGTTCACCAGAGGGAACCGGACCAAAGGACAGAGGGTATCTTCTACCTCAAAGTCACAGGTCAACCGTTATGAGGAATCAGGATCGGGAGAAATTCCTCCTCGAGACCTAGAGCCTGTGTTTTTGTTTATAATTACAAGTTATAGGCTTCTAAATAAATCTGTTGTATTGACTTTACAGCAGTCGTGTTGGAGGAACAGAATGTTAAATGTGAGGTTCAGCTTTTTCCGCATACGCTTCAGAACTTCACCCTCCTACTTAAGAGTTTATCATATAGCTATAAAGGACGAAACCCGTTGTGATATCTTAATCATGATATATCCTGGAATACCTATCTGCGTCTGACCTAGTCATCTAGAATAAAGGGCTATAGATCTAAACGTTTGACATTCTTAAGACAAGAAGTAATTCATTTTAAACATGCCTCAAGGAGTCTCGTGGAATGGAAAGTAGTGAAAACAGATTCAATCGGTTGCACATTCAATATACGGAAAATATATAAGTAAACGAACCTGTCAACACCGCAGTCAAGGTAATACTTTGGAGAAATTTTTATTAAAATTAAAGCCATTCTAAGCTTAATGAGAAAGATATTTTAAATTAGAGGACCTTAGTGTAGAGGACCTTAAGGA
Source organism: Tipula lateralis (assembly GCA_963932295.1). NCBI lineage: Eukaryota > Metazoa > Arthropoda > Insecta > Diptera > Tipulidae > Tipula > Tipula lateralis. Next base: position 192,240,783 of record OZ010736.1, on the reverse strand, counting down.
TGTGTAAAACTAATGATTGATACACAAATCAAGGTATTTCAAGATTGGTTGGGTATACTACTCATTATTTAATACACCAGATCAACTTATAGTCTGTTTTTCGACCAGGTAAGAGTTGCATTTATTTACAATAAATACACCATTTTTAATTCACTGCATCAGAGTTAATTTTTACTTCGGTGAAGTATATAATTTGGGAGAGGATAGGGTTTTAGTCAACTAATGAAATTTATAGAAATTTAAACATTAACGATTAAATCGACAGTCATCTTGGAGAGAAATACAATCGAACCGTTTGGCTCTCACAAGATGTGATCAGGAGTTAAAGGTTAAAAGGATGTGCAATGTTATTCATGATTTTCAAAATGATGATTTTAGTTGACAGTTCACACAGGAAACGAACAATTGATTCATCGACCCTACCACTCCTATTCAATAAGCTTTAATCGTAGACAATATGAGTCCAATTTGTAACAAGTTTCGATAAAAACACCTTCTTGAAAGCAAGATAAGGTTTTACAACCAATTACAGAATTTGGTCGTCGATGAGACATGAATATCAAATCACACTATACTCAAGAAAAGTTCCTAGGAGCCAATTTCATTATTCTCAGAATAATCCCGAAAGCATTCAAACTTCTCAAAGCCTAATCTGTTATTAATCGCATCAATTTGTCTTAATATAATATCATTCAACAGGATAGAGCAGGAGTAACAGATAATACGGATAATTTGCTTGAATACAGCTAAATACGTTCAAGTCTGCTTTGACAAGTGTTGTTCATCTCTCCAGAATGAACCAACTTATACGTTGCCTATAGAAATAAACGTGTTGTATAAACTGCAACATTGTTAAATTGTTGCATTTATCTAAACGCCCTCCTATTTCAACTCTATACGATGATTTTATATCTGCGTCGGCGGAAGATAGCTCAAACATAAGGTTGTTGACATGGATGTTTATACTCGTAATAATAAACCATATTAATTATGAATTTTATTATCAAATTTGTGGTAAACGAGGTATCTCAAGATTTGACAAATTTATTTACAAAACTAATCCATGAATATGATAGAGCCTATTGTTTTTTTAAGCATTGCCTATATTACACAAGGTAATTTGAAACTCGTAGTTTGCACTATTAAGAGAAATAGTCTCGGTTGATCTACTCTTTTATTCCCCATTCTACCAATAAACAATGCCTGGCTCGCGATTTACACGATTGGTATATAGACCTAGAGAGAAACTTGGGTCAAAAACACCAAAAAACAATTTAACCTAAAACTTAGTATTTTTCAACCAAACAAATGCCTTAGTAAAATAAATAACTACTCTTGGTAAAAATAATTTTTAATTTTAACTAACCCAACTTTGGTTATTAAAATAAAACATTTAGTTAATTAAACCAAAAGTATTTAGTTATTTTTAAAATATAAAAAAAATTATTGTTTTTAATAACCAATTAAAAAGTTAAATTAACTAAAAAAAAGTACATGTCAAATACGACTTAGTTATTTTTAACAAGTTATATTATTAATTGATTTAGTCAATATTTGAAATTATTTTGGTTGTTTAAATTAACCAAAAATTTAGTATATTGCAACGATTGGCTAGGGTAAATTCAACATAAGATTAAACAACACATAATGTTAGTATATTTAATCTTATAAGAAAGATTCAGTTTATTCAATAAAATAAATTTTTATTATATACTCTTCATGTTTCCAAGCACTTTCTTTTCGAGTAATCCTACAGCTTCAGTGTATCGTCAAGTGTGCGGCCAATATATACTTCCCATTTGGCGAAAATTTAACAAACGAAACCGGTAAATTATCATCATCAATCAGTGTTTTTAAACACTGTCCACTTGCTGTATCCCATATGCGACATAAAACACAGTAACTAGATGAAAAAATTGGGTGATGGAAGTTTTTATGATTGAAATGTACAGCCAATACAGAATCTGAATAGGCCGGAAGTGTTTTTAACATTTACCCGTTCGTACATTCCATATTCGTACTGACTCGTGGAAACTGACATTTAAAATTACAACAAAATACATAGTTACTGTGCTCTTCTAGTGTCTTAAGACATTTGTGTCAGATGTTTTGCATTTGAGGCGGCCCACTATGAACTGGGGTCCCATTGGTACCGTTTTGCTTAAATAAATTATTTCTGTCCAGCTACAATATTTTCATAATGTCAGTAAAGCCCAATCGTATTTAAACTAAAAACTAAAACGTTGCTTACCAAATAAATCGAGATACAACTCATAATTTTTTTGATTCATTATAAAATTGATTATTTATTTTCGGAGTATCGTCCGAAATTGGAAAGCATAAACGTGTTTTGACTGACGAAAAACAACACGATCTGACAATTTAAATTTAATTTCTAATAAAATTCCGTTGTCTAGTAACCAAAAATTTTGATGATTTGAACTAAATATTTGGTTTAAACAAACAATTGTTGGTGAAAATCATACTTTTACTTTAATCAAGGTAAAATTGTTTTAAACATTTAATGAACAATAATTATTGTTTGGTCAATGTTACTAAAAACTTAGTTTACACTGCTAAATTGTTTTCATAGACACATCTGGGTGGTCATTTTGTGGTGCTTTATCACATTTAGTGCTAAAAAGTACGATAAAACGAAATGGTCGTAGCTTACTGCCGTTGAATCATGAATCAACAACTTCATGTCGTATATTGATATGGGTAAAAACGACAACAATATCTTCTATCTCACTTTATCAGTCTCACCACATTTTATACTGTTTGTCATATTTCATTTGTTTCCAATATCATTAATTAAGTTGTATTGATTATTCAGCACATCATACAAAAATTTTCACTACCTACTCAACCACTTCATATAAAAATGATATAATTACTTTTGGGGTTATGAAGAAACGTCAATTAATCAACTCTAAATTATTCATTTCTCCTTAAAATTCATTATTTCCCCTTTTAAATTTATTACACAGGGGTGTGTTTGTAGAACCACAAAATGACCACCCTGGTTTCGTAACCATGATTATGAAACTATGATTTTCGAAATGAGAATACATGACACTTCACATTAATTTTCCTATTTTCTTTGATTTTCTATTAATTTATCTTTATATTTATATATTAATTTTTTTTTAAACTTTAAATTTTATAAAAAAATAAATAAATACATAACAAACCGATATTTATACTTTTCGGTATTCACTAAGTGTAACTTTGGCACTGTCAGCACTAAAACTCCATGGGATGAGAAATAATTGCTCATTCCGAAACCATATTTAAACCAAGTTGCAAACCATGGTTAGCAGTGACACATTACAACGAAATCATGGTTAACACGAAATTGTAGTTACGAAACCATATATGTATATTTAGTATTAGCAAAGAGAATAAATATAAAGAGGAACATCTTATATGAACCGCGGTTGCATATAAACTAATAATATTTCTGTTTTTTTTTATGGCAAACGAAATAGGATCAACATATATTTTTTATTTCGTTTTCTCTTTCGAACGACAGCAAAAACAAATATTTGACTATTTCAAAACTTCGCTTACTATATATTATAATTCTATTGTAGAATGGAATAGATATATTTTCATATAATAATCTATTACATTTTACAATTGAATTATAATATGAAATACTAAGCAAAATTTTGAAATAGTCAAATATTTTTTTGCTGTCGTTCGAAAAAGTAACGAAATAAAAAATATATGTTTATCCTATTTCGTTTGCCATCACCAATAACTAGAATTAATTTAAAATTTTTAGTTTATATGCAACCGCGGTTCATATAAGATGTTCCTCTTTATATTTATTCTCTTTGGTATTAGTCAAAACTACTAATTAATGAAAAAACTTAACTTTGTTATTTTAAATATATTCTTAGGTTGTCTAACTATTTCTTTTTAGATAATTTAACCAAATTCACGTAACAATATTTTGGTTAACTAAGTTTTGATCAATTGTTTTAAGCAAGTAGTAAAATTTTTATTTTTTATATTAAACTAGAGAATTGTTGAGTGTGACCAATAAAACTTGTGTTAAAGTGACCAACTTGTATTACTAAGACTTTGGTCATAATATTTTTTCTGAGTGTACACTACTTTAGCTCTGTTTATCGCCAATCTATATGCTAGTCCACCAAGAGTACTCTCTAAAATTACTATTTTGTTGAATAGGGTCCACGTCAATTTATAGCTTATCCTATATATTAGTTGTTACCACAACACATCGAAGTATATTTTGAACCCATAAATTTAATCGAGAATGGATTAAGTGGCTGAATAACGTTCCAAGCTCGAAGCACTTGTTATCTCACTAATGAAGTCATATTTGACATATGGGCATTCTTCTAGATGATTTTTGCGTCATATACAAATATATGTTATAGAAGAATTATATGTACGGTTGAAATACTAGAGAAGCTTTCTGTACTCTGCGTATCGCTACACATATTCCACCGAATACCTCTAAATAGCTGTCGATCGTATATTGACCTAACAATATAAGAACAAAACATCCGTAATCAAAAGTCTAATAACAAGAGTAGTCATATGAGATGCAGACAGAGTTAAAAAATTCGGCATATAGGATCAAACCAAACATCTGCAATCCATGACTTAAGTGATGTAATTAGCCATTTCAAAGTAAATAAAATAGGATTTGGCTAAAAATCGAACATATATTTTCAAGTAAATTCAATTGGATTGGTTCGAGTTCCGAAACCTACAGTGATATAGCCGAGCCAACATTGTCAAAATCTGGTTTCTATCCATTGTCCTGATTTTATCCAAGCCATCTATATTTGTTTCAGGTATCAATATAGAACCTATATTGAGTTTGAACAGGACGGTGCCATATGAGGAGTAGAAGTCTTGAAAGAATATCAAAATTGAAGATTTGGTTTAAATTAGGTGTTGTTTGGTATAAACTATCAGGTTTAATGATCCATAAATTTGTTCTTTAAATCTATGCTGGGATTAATTTGAAAGGTTAAGTCTTTCGTGTGAAATGGGGATTTTCCTTTTGATATACTTATAACACCATCAGTTTTGACTCAAGACCGCGAACGTGTTAAGAAATATAAATCACTATTATTGTACAATATTGAATGACACTATTATTGTACATCACGGTGGTCATAGCATAACGGATTCAGATTATATTTAATAATTAATAACATTAATAAACATTTCCATTAAAATACTAATAACGATAGAATAATTGCTTCATAAAATATATTATCTCACCCGTCTCACATCTCATATAACTACACTCCCGAGCAACTAAATCGACTAAACCTTCCTATTGTGTGCATGCGGTTCGCGATTGACCATATTAAGGGTTTGGTAATGACTTGAGGGATCGTTTCTCACTTTTGACTCAAACCCTTCGTTTTAGTGTAATGGTAGGCCACTTCATCGTCTCGAGTTAAACATCATCCATGAGCTACCGAGCAGTCCAAGCTGAGTGACAGTGGGCGTTGTTATCAATATTAAATGCTCCTCTATATATATATTTACGTAGAACACTACATGATCCTATTATGTTGATCCTATTCGTTCAGATGTCATCTACAGCCTCCACTATGTACGAAAATAAAAACTATTTTTCACTCAAGCAATAAATGTCAGTCATTATACAATGGGAACATATTCTGCACTCATCAGTGAATAGCACGAGCTCGATGTTTCTTGGAGTGTTTGCGTGCATATTAGAGTTGCTCTTTGAGGTGGCATGCTGTCAATTTTGGGCTTCATTTTAGCCGTATTGGAGTGAGGTTGGCTTTTTTGAAGCGTCTTCTTACTTTCCATTGGCTTACACTTATTGATAGTCCCTCGGCTAGTATGTGGTCTTCGATTGAAGGTACCAGTTCCTGAACCCATCTGGCTACTTTTAAGAAAACAGTTTATCCATTTTAAAATAAACTTTGTGTTCGATGTTTTGAGTCGATTTAGTTGCTCGAGAGTGTATATTATCGTATAGTGTTTTCATGTTCGAAACTGTCACCTGAAATTTTTAACGACCAAATTTGTAATAAAATGTTGATTTTGTAATGGCATGGAGAAAATTTATGATTTCCACTTAGATTTCGTAAGGCGAATCATATAAAACGAATACTTAATGGTTATTTTCTAGCCACAGCGATCGAATGACCATTCGCGACGACGACAACAATACAATGTTGCTTCGCTTATTTCTTATATATATGATACATTAATATATTTTTTTATTATATTATTATTTTGATTACATATTTAATTACATTTTTAGCGTCTCGATGTCTATTAAATAATTTTTATACGGGTACATACGCGATAATTTTCATTGTATCTGCACAATAAATTCACATTTTAATTGATAAATTATATGTACAACAAAATTGTATAAGAAATTAGTTATTTTGTATAATCGTCTTGATGTGATTGGATGATTGATGAATCGCGGTTTCGTTGTATATACTTTGTAGCGAACACATAAATAATGAAAATGGTGAAAAAAAATCTCACTCGTGTGCAAAATTGAGTGGGTTTTTACTAATGAAATGACGTCAGATCCGCATTGCCATAGTCATGGATGTTTTCGGGTGTGGGAAATAATATCGATTTATTATTTAACAGTTAACAACATAATATATTGATGGAGCGAAGCAGATATACACTTACATTTCGTAAGCAACCGATTAAAGTGTAAATTACATTTTTTTGTTTATCAAGGATATTTGGTCTATTTGTCAACCATTACGAGAATATTGTAGTAATATTTAATTAAATAATAAATAAATACAATCGATTGATATTATAATTATATAACAATACTATTTATTTATTTACCGATTGCTGTGAATCGAGTATTAAGTTGATTAAATACGTGTTAATTTGCTCGAATGTTCGTTAATAAATTACACAAACCATACAGAGTACTACTACAGTGATCAAAAGGTTGTTATACTATAGGCGACTACACCTAGATGAATGGCTGGGGATCCGATCTGTTCAAACGATAACCACCAACCTAACACCGAATCTCCTCTTAAGCACCCATATAGGAGTGCTCTCTGAGCCATAGCTAAAAAAACTGTGTGGAACGAAAAAGAGTCATTTTTAAAATAATTTGGACAATCCGATGACAGAGTCGTTATTTTAATGTTCGAGTTGGGAGAAACGAAATCGTCTTATATGTAGTAACATTATATTGTCCAAGATTATATTGCCTGTACGGATTTTTAACCAAAAAGCAATCCACCTTAATCTTGTCAGCAATAGCTTTGTAATTTAGTTACCAGTCTGATAAATGAACAATATGTGTATGTATTTATCCTGAAAGGTCGCCATTGAATACTCGGTTTTGTCAATAGGTCCCTACGATCATTTTACCAGAAAGTAGAGACCCTATAGTATTGAAAAAATCGGTTGGATGTCCCACATCAGAATCTCGGTATACTGAACCATATCTATATTCCTCAGGCCACTAATATTCGTTACCAGGTGGAAACTTTTGGTTTAATGTGGATGTGTCACAAGTCTCAATTATTGATTGAATATATACTCATTAAGGACCAATAACCAAAATTGGAATATTTTTGTTCTGAACTGTAATATTTGACAAACTAACAGGTAAAGACTTACACTTCAAAAGCGTGTACAGAAGCGTACAAAATTTTTAGTGGAAAATATTCAGAAAAATAGTTATCCGCAATGGAATTCAAGCGTAATAGTGTGTTAGCTCTATATTTGGCTGGAAAACCACAGCCGCAGATTGTAACAATCTCACCAGTCAAAACATCTGCCTGTAAATAAAATGTTTGTGTATCGCACCATAAATCGTTATGACGATACTGGCAGAATTTCAAAACGCCATGGCGGTGGACCGAAACGCATTGCAATAACGCTGGATATCATTTGGAAGGTGAAGGCCAAATTGGCTCCGTATAACAGCAGCAAAACGCATAGTCTCAGCGATAAAAAAAAGTTAGAGTGGAAAGAGCAAAGGAACTGTAACGCTTACGATTTGCCGAATTTGGTTTTCATCGATGAGTCACCGGTTGGGTTGCCTCTTGTCTCTGAAGGAGATGAGTGCGCATTTCAACATTCAGATAGTCTGGGTCCTCGGTCACTCGGACGGCATGGGGAACTGCAGAGCAGACAAACTAGCGAGGCATGGTACAACTCTCCAACTGCTACCGGAAAGGGCAAAGTTGCGGAGGTCCATTAAGGCACTTAAGATTGTGCTTAACAAAGAGCCAATTCCTCAGTGAATTAAAGGTGGAAGAACACCCTTTCATGTAATGTAGCAGGCAAGTCTGCCAAAGCTGTATTTGAAACGCTCAAAGACACTGATCTCCTTACGAAGGCGTGAACTAAAATCGATCGTAGGGCTTTTCACAGGCCACTACCTACTTGGAGAACATGTGAGGAGGCTAGGTCTAGAAGCAAATGACTTTTGCAGAAGCTGTAGGGATAAGGGGGAGGAAGAGACGGTAGTCTACCCCCTATGCTCATGCCCGGCTTTGGCTCTCAAAAGACATGAATATTTGGATAAGTTCTTAATGGACTCTGATCTCGAAAACTTTAAGGTGTTAGATTTATCTAGCTACATAAGTAGCTCAAACTGGTTCTTATAAAGGTAATAGGGAAGAAGGATCCTGTGATATTACAACGGACAGTCGCCGGGCTAAGTGTGCTGTAGTAGCCTCTCAACCTAACCTAACCTTACCAAACTTAGGGCAAAATATTGTGTGGTGTGAAAAGTGAGAATTTTTTTTAAATTTGTAAATATAAAATTTAGTTTAAAATACACTTAGTCAATTATTAAACCTCTACAACACAAATCTTCAATGCGGAGTTTGTGTCATAAGTTTAGGTATACAAAATTAAGAACTTAAGTTCTGAGCTTAGAAAGCTTAAGTTTAACCAGCCATTCGTTTATAAAACACTTTGTCGTCTGAACTAGAGAGTGTAAATATTTGAATTTAAAAAATATCAAAATTGAGTATAAATGATAAACTTTTGAAAGCTTGATCTATGGAAAGCTAGGTAAAATAAATTAAGTTAGTTTTTATATGCTCAAATCTAAGTTAGCAGCTATGCTAACTTAGATTTGAGCATATAAAAACTAACCAAATCCATCAAAAAGTTATTCATCGCAGAAGCTTAGTAGTGTTAGGAATCAAAATTTTGCTGCATGATATCGAAGTAATATCAAAGATCGTACAAGGTTGAGTGTAGAGACGTACATAAAATACTTCATTAAATCAATAGTGCAGCTACGTCAAATCAAGTGTGTGAAGTTATCCCAGGATTTCATCCCAGGAAAAAATAAAATGTTCATCAGGCAATACTATTTCTATTCCATCCCAGGATTTTTAAATCATCCCAGAAATTCGCGAAATTTGCGTAATAAGTGTAGCCGTATTCCTAAATATTCAATATTTACGAAAATGAAATGAGGACAAGGTGTGTGTATATTAATAAACGCCTATGAAGAAAAGCAATCTTTTTTATTTAATTAAATTCGAATTTAAATTTATGGTTCCCAGGAACCTAAAGTGTCGTTCTCAATCTCTATTGATTTCGATACAACATGATGCCCAGTACCTAACATAACATTGACAAGGTCAGCCGTATGTTAGGATTTTTGCTATTGGCCCAAATGTGTTTGGCCCAGTATATTTATAATTTCATATAATTCGAATTTAAATTTATGGTTCCCAGGAACCTAGAGTGTCGTTCCCGTTCTCTATTGATTTTGACACAGCATGGTGCCCAGTACCTAACATAACATTGACAAGGCTAGCCGTATGTTAGGATTTTTGCTATTGGCCCAAATGTGTTTGGCCCAGTATATTTATAATTTCATATAATTCGAATTTAAATTTATGGTTCCCAGGAACCTAGAGTGTCGTTCCCGATCTCTATTGATTTTGACACAGCATGGTGCTCAGTACCTAACATAACATTGACAAGGCTAGCCGTATGTTAGGATTTTTGCTATTGGCCCAAATGTGTTTGGCCCAGTATATTTATAATTTCATATAATTCGAATTTAAATTTATGGTTCCCAGGAACCTAGAGTGTCGTTCCCGATCTCTATTGATTTTGACACAGCATGGTGCCCAGTACCTAACATAACATTGACAAGGCTAGCCGTATGTTAGGATTTTTGCTATTGGCCCAAATGTGTTTGGCCCAGTATATTTATAATTTCATATAATTCGAATTTAAATTTATGGTTCCCAGGAACCTAGAGTGTCGTTCCCGATCTCTATTGATTTTGACACAGCATGGTGCCCAGTACCTAACATAACATTGACAAGGCTAGCCGTATGTTAGGATTTTTGCTATTGGCCCAAATGTGTTTGGCCCAGTATATTTATAATTTCATATAATTCGAATTTAAATTTATGGTTCCCAGGAACCTAGAGTGTCGTTCCCGTTCTCTATTGATTTTGACACAGCATGGTGCCCAGTACCTAACATAACATTGACAAGGCTAGCCGTATGTTAGGATTTTTGCTATTGGCCCAAATGTGTTTGGCCCAGTATATTTATAATTTCATATAATTCGAATTTAAATTTATGGTTCCCAGGAACCTAGAGTGTCGTTCCCGATCTCTATTGATTTTGACACAGCATGGTGCCCAGTACCTAACATAACATTGACAAGGCTAGCCGTATGTTAGGATTTTTGCTATTGGCCCAAATGTGTTTGGCCCAGTATATTTATAATTTCATATAATTCGAATTTAAATTTATGGTTCCCAGGAACCTAGAGTGTCGTTCCCGATCTCTATTGATTTCGACACAGCATGATACCCAGTACCTAACATAACATTGACAAGGCCAGCCGTATGTTAGGATTTTTGCTATTGGCCCAAATGTGTTTGGCCCAGTATATTTATAATTTCATATAATTCGAATTTAAATTTATGGTTCCCAGGAACCTAGAGTGTCGTTCCCGATCTCTATTGATTTTGACACAGCATGGTGCTCAGTACCTAACATAACATTGACAAGGCTAGCCGTATGTTAGGATTTTTGCTATTGGCCCAAATGTGTTTGGCCCAGTATATTTATAATTTCATATAATTCGAATTTAAATTTATGGTTCCCAGGAACCTAGAGTGTCGTTCCCGATCTCTATTGATTTTGACACAGCATGGTGCCCAGTACCTAACATAACATTGACAAGGCTAGCCGTATGTTAGGATTTTTGCTATTGGCCCAAATGTGTTTGGCCCAGTATATTTATAATTTCATATAATTCGAATTTAAATTTATGGTTCCCAGGAACCTAGAGTGTCGTTCCCGATCTCTATTGATTTTGACACAGCATGGTGCTCAGTACCTAACATAACATTGACAAGGCCAGCCGTATGTTAGGATTTTTGCTATTGGCCCAAATGTGTTTGGCCCAGTATATTTATAATTTCATATAATTCGAATTTAAATTTATGGTTCCCAGGAACCTAGAGTGTCGTTCCCGATCTCTATTGATTTCGACACAGCATGATACCCAGTACCTAACATAACATTGACAAGGCTAGCCGTATGTTAGGATTTTTGCTATTGGCCCAAATGTGTTTGGCCCAGTATATTTATAATTTCATATAATTCGAATTTAAATTTATGGTTCCCAGGAACCTAGAGTGTCGTTCCCGATCTCTATTGATTTTGACACAGCATGGTGCCCAGTACCTAACATAACATTGACAAGGCCAGCCGTATGTTAAGATTTTTGCTATTGGCCCAAATGTGTTTGGCCCAGTATATTTTTAATTTCATATAATTCGAATTTAAATTTATGGTTCCCAGGAACCTAGAGTGTCGTTCCCGATCTCTATTGATTTCGACACAGCATGATACCCAGTACCTAACATAACATTGACAAGGCTAGCCGTATGTTAGGATTTTTGCTATTGGCCCAAATGTGTTTGGCCCAGTATATTTATAATTTCATATAATTCGAATTTAAATTTATGGTTCCCAGGAACCTAGAGTGTCGTTCCCGATCTCTATTGATTTCGACACAGCATGATACCCAGTACCTAACATAACATTGACAAGGCTAGCCGTATGTTAGGATTTTTGCTATTGGCCCAAATGTGTTTGGCCCAGTATATTTATAATTTCATATAATTCGAATTTAAATTTATGGTTCCCAGGAACCTAGAGTGTCGTTCCCGATCTCTATTGATTTTGACACAGCATGGTGCCCAGTACCTAACATAACATTGACAAGGCTAGCCGTATGTTAAGATTTTTGCTATTGGCCCAAATGTGTTTGGCCCAGTATATTTTTAATTTCATATAATTCGAATTTAAATTTATGGTTCCCAGGAACCTAGAGTGTCGTTTCCGATCTCTATTGATTTCGACACAGCATGATACCCAGTACCTAACATAACATTGACAAGGCCAGCCGTATGTTAGGATTTTTGCTATTGGCCCAAATGTGTTTGGCCCAGTATATTTTTAATTTCATATAATTCGAATTTAAATTTATGGTTCCCAGGAACCTAGAGTGTCGTTCCCGATCTCTATTGATTTTGACACAGCATGGTGCCCAGTACCTAACATAACATTGACAAGGCTAGCCGTATGTTAGGATTTTTGCTATTGGCCCAAATGTGTTTGGCCCAGTATATTTTTAATTTCATATAATTCGAATTTAAATTTATGGTTCCCAGGAACCTAGAGTGTCGTTCCCGATCTCTATTGATTTTGACACAGCATGGTGCCCAGTACCTAACATAACATTGACAAGGCTAGCCGTATGTTAGGATTTTTGCTATTGGCCCAAATGTGTTTGGCCCAGTATATTTATAATTTCATATAATTCGAATTTAAATTTATGGTTCCCAGGAACCTAGAGTGTCGTTCCCGTTCTCTATTGATTTTGACACAGCATGGTGCCCAGTACCTAACATAACATTGACAAGGCTAGCCGTATGTTAGGATTTTTGCTATTGGCCCAAATGTGTTTGGCCCAGTATATTTTTAATTTCATATAATTCGAATTTAAATTTATGGTTCCCAGGAACCTAGAGTGTCGTTCCCGATCTCTATTGATTTCGACACAGCATGATACCCAGTACCTAACATAACATTGACAAGGCCAGCCGTATGTTAGGATTTTTGCTATTGGCCCAAATGTGTTTGGCCCAGTATATTTATAATTTCATATAATTCGAATTTAAATTTATGGTTCCCAGGAACCTAGAGTGTCGTTCCCGATCTCTATTGATTTTGACACAGCATGGTGCTCAGTACCTAACATAACATTGACAAGGCTAGCCGTATGTTAGGATTTTTGCTATTGGCCCAAATGTGTTTGGCCCAGTATATTTATAATTTCATATAATTCGAATTTAAATTTATGGTTCCCAGGAACCTAGAGTGTCGTTCCCGATCTCTATTGATTTTGACACAGCATGGTGCCCAGTACCTAACATAACATTGACAAGGCTAGCCGTATGTTAGGATTTTTGCTATTGGCCCAAATGTGTTTGGCCCAGTATATTTATAATTTCATATAATTCGAATTTAAATTTATGGTTCCCAGGAACCTAGAGTGTCGTTCCCGTTCTCTATTGATTTTGACACAGCATGGTGCCCAGTACCTAACATAACATTGACAAGGCTAGCCGTATGTTAGGATTTTTGCTATTGGCCCAAATGTGTTTGGCCCAGTATATTTATAATTTCATATAATTCGAATTTAAATTTATGGTTCCCAGGAACCTAGAGTGTCGTTCCCGATCTCTATTGATTTTGACACAGCATGGTGCCCAGTACCTAACATAACATTGACAAGGCTAGCCGTATGTTAGGATTTTTGCTATTGGCCCAAATGTGTTTGGCCCAGTATATTTATAATTTCATATAATTCGAATTTAAATTTATGGTTCCCAGGAACCTAGAGTGTCGTTCCCGATCTCTATTGATTTCGACACAGCATGATACCCAGTACCTAACATAACATTGACAAGGCCAGCCGTATGTTAGGATTTTTGCTATTGGCCCAAATGTGTTTGGCCCAGTATATTTATAATTTCATATAATTCGAATTTAAATTTATGGTTCCCAGGAACCTAGAGTGTCGTTCCCGATCTCTATTGATTTTGACACAGCATGGTGCTCAGTACCTAACATAACATTGACAAGGCTAGCCGTATGTTAGGATTTTTGCTATTGGCCCAAATGTGTTTGGCCCAGTATATTTATAATTTCATATAATTCGAATTTAAATTTATGGTTCCCAGGAACCTAGAGTGTCGTTCCCGATCTCTATTGATTTTGACACAGCATGGTGCCCAGTACCTAACATAACATTGACAAGGCTAGCCGTATGTTAGGATTTTTGCTATTGGCCCAAATGTGTTTGGCCCAGTATATTTATAATTTCATATAATTCGAATTTAAATTTATGGTTCCCAGGAACCTAGAGTGTCGTTCCCGATCTCTATTGATTTTGACACAGCATGGTGCTCAGTACCTAACATAACATTGACAAGGCCAGCCGTATGTTAGGATTTTTGCTATTGGCCCAAATGTGTTTGGCCCAGTATATTTATAATTTCATATAATTCGAATTTAAATTTATGGTTCCCAGGAACCTAGAGTGTCGTTCCCGATCTCTATTGATTTCGACACAGCATGATACCCAGTACCTAACATAACATTGACAAGGCTAGCCGTATGTTAGGATTTTTGCTATTGGCCCAAATGTGTTTGGCCCAGTATATTTATAATTTCATATAATTCGAATTTAAATTTATGGTTCCCAGGAACCTAGAGTGTCGTTCCCGATCTCTATTGATTTTGACACAGCATGGTGCCCAGTACCTAACATAACATTGACAAGGCCAGCCGTATGTTAAGATTTTTGCTATTGGCCCAAATGTGTTTGGCCCAGTATATTTTTAATTTCATATAATTCGAATTTAAATTTATGGTTCCCAGGAACCTAGAGTGTCGTTCCCGATCTCTATTGATTTCGACACAGCATGATACCCAGTACCTAACATAACATTGACAAGGCTAGCCGTATGTTAGGATTTTTGCTATTGGCCCAAATGTGTTTGGCCCAGTATATTTATAATTTCATATAATTCGAATTTAAATTTATGGTTCCCAGGAACCTAGAGTGTCGTTCCCGATCTCTATTGATTTCGACACAGCATGATACCCAGTACCTAACATAACATTGACAAGGCTAGCCGTATGTTAGGATTTTTGCTATTGGCCCAAATGTGTTTGGCCCAGTATATTTATAATTTCATATAATTCGAATTTAAATTTATGGTTCCCAGGAACCTAGAGTGTCGTTCCCGATCTCTATTGATTTTGACACAGCATGGTGCCCAGTACCTAACATAACATTGACAAGGCCAGCCGTATGTTAAGATTTTTGCTATTGGCCCAAATGTGTTTGGCCCAGTATATTTTTAATTTCATATAATTCGAATTTAAATTTATGGTTCCCAGGAACCTAGAGTGTCGTTCCCGATCTCTATTGATTTCGACACAGCATGATACCCAGTACCTAACATAACATTGACAAGGCTAGCCGTATGTTAGGATTTTTGCTATTGGCCCAAATGTGTTTGGCCCAGTATATTTATAATTTCATATAATTCGAATTTAAATTTATGGTTCCCAGGAACCTAGAGTGTCGTTCCCGATCTCTATTGATTTCGACACAGCATGATACCCAGTACCTAACATAACATTGACAAGGCTAGCCGTATGTTAGGATTTTTGCTATTGGCCCAAATGTGTTTGGCCCAGTATATTTATAATTTCATATAATTCGAATTTAAATTTATGGTTCCCAGGAACCTAGAGTGTCGTTCCCGATCTCTATTGATTTCGACACAGCATGATACCCAGTACCTAACATAACATTGACAAGGCTAGCCGTATGTTAGGATTTTTGCTATTGGCCCAAATGTGTTTGGCCCAGTATATTTATAATTTCATATAATTCGAATTTAAATTTATGGTTCCCAGGAACCTAGAGTGTCGTTTCCGATCTCTATTGATTTCGACACAGCATGATACCCAGTACCTAACATAACATTGACAAGGCCAGCCGTATGTTAGGATTTTTGCTATTGGCCCAAATGTGTTTGGCCCAGTATATTTTTAATTTCATATAATTCGAATTTAAATTTATGGTTCCCAGGAACCTAGAGTGTCGTTCCCGATCTCTATTGATTTTGACACAGCATGGTGCCCAGTACCTAACATAACATTGACAAGGCTAGCCGTATGTTAGGATTTTTGCTATTGGCCCAAATGTGTTTGGCCCAGTATATTTATAATTTCATATAATTCGAATTTAAATTTATGGTTCCCAGGAACCTAGAGTGTCGTTCCCGATCTCTATTGATTTTGACACAGCATGGTGCTCAGTACCTAACATAACATTGACAAGGCCAGCCGTATGTTAGGATTTTTGCTATTGGCCCAAATGTGTTTGGCCCAGTATATTTATAATTTCATATAATTCGAATTTAAATTTATGGTTCCCAGGAACCTAGAGTGTCGTTCCCGATCTCTATTGATTTCGACACAGCATGATACCCAGTACCTAACATAACATTGACAAGGCTAGCCGTATGTTAGGATTTTTGCTATTGGCCCAAATGTGTTTGGCCCAGTATATTTATAATTTCATATAATTCGAATTTAAATTTATGGTTCCCAGGAACCTAGAGTGTCGTTCCCGATCTCTATTGATTTTGACACAGCATGGTGCCCAGTACCTAACATAACATTGACAAGGCCAGCCGTATGTTAAGATTTTTGCTATTGGCCCAAATGTGTTTGGCCCAGTATATTTTTAATTTCATATAATTCGAATTTAAATTTATGGTTCCCAGGAACCTAGAGTGTCGTTCCCGATCTCTATTGATTTCGACACAGCATGATACCCAGTACCTAACATAACATTGACAAGGCTAGCCGTATGTTAGGATTTTTGCTATTGGCCCAAATGTGTTTGGCCCAGTATATTTATAATTTCATATAATTCGAATTTAAATTTATGGTTCCCAGGAACCTAGAGTGTCGTTCCCGATCTCTATTGATTTCGACACAGCATGATACCCAGTACCTAACATAACATTGACAAGGCTAGCCGTATGTTAGGATTTTTGCTATTGGCCCAAATGTGTTTGGCCCAGTATATTTATAATTTCATATAATTCGAATTTAAATTTATGGTTCCCAGGAACCTAGAGTGTCGTTCCCGATCTCTATTGATTTCGACACAGCATGATACCCAGTACCTAACATAACATTGACAAGGCTAGCCGTATGTTAGGATTTTTGCTATTGGCCCAAATGTGTTTGGCCCAGTATATTTATAATTTCATATAATTCGAATTTAAATTTATGGTTCCCAGGAACCTAGAGTGTCGTTCCCGATCTCTATTGATTTTGACACAGCATGGTGCCCAGTACCTAACATAACATTGACAAGGCTAGCCGTATGTTAAGATTTTTGCTATTGGCCCAAATGTGTTTGGCCCAGTATATTTTTAATTTCATATAATTCGAATTTAAATTTATGGTTCCCAGGAACCTAGAGTGTCGTTTCCGATCTCTATTGATTTCGACACAGCATGATACCCAGTACCTAACATAACATTGACAAGGCCAGCCGTATGTTAGGATTTTTGCTATTGGCCCAAATGTGTTTGGCCCAGTATATTTTTAATTTCATATAATTCGAATTTAAATTTATGGTTCCCAGGAACCTAGAGTGTCGTTCCCGATCTCTATTGATTTTGACACAGCATGGTGCCCAGTACCTAACATAACATTGACAAGGCTAGCCGTATGTTAAGATTTTTGCTATTGGCCCAAATGTGTTTGGCCCAGTATATTTTTAATTTCATATAATTCGAATTTAAATTTATGGTTCCCAGGAACCTAGAGTGTCGTTTCCGATCTCTATTGATTTCGACACAGCATGATACCCAGTACCTAACATAACATTGACAAGGCCAGCCGTATGTTAGGATTTTTGCTATTGGCCCAAATGTGTTTGGCCCAGTATATTTTTAATTTCATATAATTCGAATTTAAATTTATGGTTCCCAGGAACCTAGAGTGTCGTTCCCGATCTCTATTGATTTTGACACAGCATGGTGCCCAGTACCTAACATAACATTGACAAGGCTAGCCGTATGTTAGGATTTTTGCTATTGGCCCAAATGTGTTTGGCCCAGTATATTTTTAATTTCATATAATTCGAATTTAAATTTATGGTTCCCAGGAACCTAGAGTGTCGTTCCCGATCTCTATTGATTTTGACACAGCATGGTGCCCAGTACCTAACATAACATTGACAAGGCTAGCCGTATGTTAGGATTTTTGCTATTGGCCCAAATGTGTTTGGCCCAGTATATTTATAATTTCATATAATTCGAATTTAAATTTATGGTTCCCAGGAACCTAGAGTGTCGTTCCCGTTCTCTATTGATTTTGACACAGCATGGTGCCCAGTACCTAACATAACATTGACAAGGCTAGCCGTATGTTAGGATTTTTGCTATTGGCCCAAATGTGTTTGGCCCAGTATATTTTTAATTTCATATAATTCGAATTTAAATTTATGGTTCCCAGGAACCTAGAGTGTCGTTCCCGATCTCTATTGATTTCGACACAGCATGATACCCAGTACCTAACATAACATTGACAAGGCCAGCCGTATGTTAGGATTTTTGCTATTGGCCCAAATGTGTTTGGCCCAGTATATTTTTAATTTCATATAATTCGAATTTAAATTTATGGTTCCCAGGAACCTAGAGTGTCGTTCCCGATCTCTATTGATTTTGACACAGCATGGTGCCCAGTACCTAACATAACATTGACAAGGCTAGCCGTATGTTAGGATTTTTGCTATTGGCCCAAATGTGTTTGGCCCAGTATATTTATAATTTCATATAATTCGAATTTAAATTTATGGTTCCCAGGAACCTAGAGTGTCGTTCCCGTTCTCTATTGATTTTGACACAGCATGGTGCCCAGTACCTAACATAACATTGACAAGGCTAGCCGTATGTTAGGATTTTTGCTATTGGCCCAAATGTGTTTGGCCCAGTATATTTTTAATTTCATATAATTCGAATTTAAATTTATGGTTCCCAGGAACCTAGAGTGTCGTTCCCGATCTCTATTGATTTCGACACAGCATGATACCCAGTACCTAACATAACATTGACAAGGCCAGCCGTATGTTAGGATTTTTGCTATTGGCCCAAATGTGTTTGGCCCAGTATATTTATAATTTCATATAATTCGAATTTAAATTTATGGTTCCCAGGAACCTAGAGTGTCGTTCCCGATCTCTATTGATTTTGACACAGCATGGTGCTCAGTACCTAACATAACATTGACAAGGCTAGCCGTATGTTAGGATTTTTGCTATTGGCCCAAATGTGTTTGGCCCAGTATATTTATAATTTCATATAATTCGAATTTAAATTTATGGTTCCCAGGAACCTAGAGTGTCGTTCCCGATCTCTATTGATTTTGACACAGCATGGTGCCCAGTACCTAACATAACATTGACAAGGCTAGCCGTATGTTAGGATTTTTGCTATTGGCCCAAATGTGTTTGGCCCAGTATATTTATAATTTCATATAATTCGAATTTAAATTTATGGTTCCCAGGAACCTAGAGTGTCGTTCCCGTTCTCTATTGATTTTGACACAGCATGGTGCCCAGTACCTAACATAACATTGACAAGGCTAGCCGTATGTTAGGATTTTTGCTATTGGCCCAAATGTGTTTGGCCCAGTATATTTATAATTTCATATAATTCGAATTTAAATTTATGGTTCCCAGGAACCTAGAGTGTCGTTCCCGATCTCTATTGATTTTGACACAGCATGGTGCCCAGTACCTAACATAACATTGACAAGGCTAGCCGTATGTTAGGATTTTTGCTATTGGCCCAAATGTGTTTGGCCCAGTATATTTATAATTTCATATAATTCGAATTTAAATTTATGGTTCCCAGGAACCTAGAGTGTCGTTCCCGATCTCTATTGATTTCGACACAGCATGATACCCAGTACCTAACATAACATTGACAAGGCCAGCCGTATGTTAGGATTTTTGCTATTGGCCCAAATGTGTTTGGCCCAGTATATTTATAATTTCATATAATTCGAATTTAAATTTATGGTTCCCAGGAACCTAGAGTGTCGTTCCCGATCTCTATTGATTTTGACACAGCATGGTGCTCAGTACCTAACATAACATTGACAAGGCTAGCCGTATGTTAGGATTTTTGCTATTGGCCCAAATGTGTTTGGCCCAGTATATTTATAATTTCATATAATTCGAATTTAAATTTATGGTTCCCAGGAACCTAGAGTGTCGTTCCCGATCTCTATTGATTTTGACACAGCATGGTGCCCAGTACCTAACATAACATTGACAAGGCTAGCCGTATGTTAGGATTTTTGCTATTGGCCCAAATGTGTTTGGCCCAGTATATTTATAATTTCATATAATTCGAATTTAAATTTATGGTTCCCAGGAACCTAGAGTGTCGTTCCCGATCTCTATTGATTTTGACACAGCATGGTGCTCAGTACCTAACATAACATTGACAAGGCCAGCCGTATGTTAGGATTTTTGCTATTGGCCCAAATGTGTTTGGCCCAGTATATTTATAATTTCATATAATTCGAATTTAAATTTATGGTTCCCAGGAACCTAGAGTGTCGTTCCCGATCTCTATTGATTTCGACACAGCATGATACCCAGTACCTAACATAACATTGACAAGGCTAGCCGTATGTTAGGATTTTTGCTATTGGCCCAAATGTGTTTGGCCCAGTATATTTATAATTTCATATAATTCGAATTTAAATTTATGGTTCCCAGGAACCTAGAGTGTCGTTCCCGATCTCTATTGATTTTGACACAGCATGGTGCCCAGTACCTAACATAACATTGACAAGGCCAGCCGTATGTTAAGATTTTTGCTATTGGCCCAAATGTGTTTGGCCCAGTATATTTTTAATTTCATATAATTCGAATTTAAATTTATGGTTCCCAGGAACCTAGAGTGTCGTTCCCGATCTCTATTGATTTCGACACAGCATGATACCCAGTACCTAACATAACATTGACAAGGCTAGCCGTATGTTAGGATTTTTGCTATTGGCCCAAATGTGTTTGGCCCAGTATATTTATAATTTCATATAATTCGAATTTAAATTTATGGTTCCCAGGAACCTAGAGTGTCGTTCCCGATCTCTATTGATTTCGACACAGCATGATACCCAGTACCTAACATAACATTGACAAGGCTAGCCGTATGTTAGGATTTTTGCTATTGGCCCAAATGTGTTTGGCCCAGTATATTTATAATTTCATATAATTCGAATTTAAATTTATGGTTCCCAGGAACCTAGAGTGTCGTTCCCGATCTCTATTGATTTTGACACAGCATGGTGCCCAGTACCTAACATAACATTGACAAGGCCAGCCGTATGTTAAGATTTTTGCTATTGGCCCAAATGTGTTTGGCCCAGTATATTTTTAATTTCATATAATTCGAATTTAAATTTATGGTTCCCAGGAACCTAGAGTGTCGTTCCCGATCTCTATTGATTTCGACACAGCATGATACCCAGTACCTAACATAACATTGACAAGGCTAGCCGTATGTTAGGATTTTTGCTATTGGCCCAAATGTGTTTGGCCCAGTATATTTATAATTTCATATAATTCGAATTTAAATTTATGGTTCCCAGGAACCTAGAGTGTCGTTCCCGATCTCTATTGATTTCGACACAGCATGATACCCAGTACCTAACATAACATTGACAAGGCTAGCCGTATGTTAGGATTTTTGCTATTGGCCCAAATGTGTTTGGCCCAGTATATTTATAATTTCATATAATTCGAATTTAAATTTATGGTTCCCAGGAACCTAGAGTGTCGTTCCCGATCTCTATTGATTTTGACACAGCATGGTGCCCAGTACCTAACATAACATTGACAAGGCTAGCCGTATGTTAAGATTTTTGCTATTGGCCCAAATGTGTTTGGCCCAGTATATTTTTAATTTCATATAATTCGAATTTAAATTTATGGTTCCCAGGAACCTAGAGTGTCGTTTCCGATCTCTATTGATTTCGACACAGCATGATACCCAGTACCTAACATAACATTGACAAGGCCAGCCGTATGTTAGGATTTTTGCTATTGGCCCAAATGTGTTTGGCCCAGTATATTTATAATTTCATATAATTCGAATTTAAATTTATGGTTCCCAGGAACCTAGAGTGTCGTTCCCGATCTCTATTGATTTTGACACAGCATGGTGCCCAGTACCTAACATAACATTGACAAGGCTAGCCGTATGTTAGGATTTTTGCTATTGGCCCAAATGTGTTTGGCCCAGTATATTTATAATTTCATATAATTCGAATTTAAATTTATGGTTCCCAGGAACCTAGAGTGTCGTTTCCGATCTCTATTGATTTCGACACAGCATGATACCCAGTACCTAACATAACATTGACAAGGCTAGCCGTATGTTAGGATTTTTGCTATTGGCCCAAATGTGTTTGGCCCAGTATATTTTTAATTTCATATAATTCGAATTTAAATTTATGGTTCCCAGGAACCTAGAGTGTCGTTTCCGATCTCTATTGATTTTGACACAGCATGGTGCCCAGTACCTAACATAACATTGACAAGGCTAGCCGTATGTTAGGATTTTTGCTATTGGCCCAAATGTGTTTGGCCCAGTATTTGGGCCAATAGCAAACACATTTGGGCCAATAGCAAAAATCCTAACATACGGCTGGCCTTGTCAATGTTATGTTAGGTACTGAGCATCATGCTGTGTCGGAATCAATAGAGATCGGGAACGACACTCTAGGTTCCTGGGAACCATAAATTTAAATTCGAATTTAATTAAATAAAAAAGATTGCTTTTCTTCATAGGCGTTTATTAATATACACACACCTTGTCCTCATTTCATTTTCGTAAATATTGAATATTTAGGAATACGGCTACACTTATTACGCAAATTTCGCGAATTTCTGGGATGATTTAAAAATCCTGGGATGGGATAGAAATAGTATTGCCTGATGAACATTTTATTTTTTCCTGGGATGAAATCCTGGGATAACTTCACACACTTTGTTCAACCGATTGTGTCAACTTTCGTTTCTTATTAAATAATCTTATAGAATCGAATTGTTTCTTCAAAATAAAATAAAAATTGCTAAATTTATTACTATACAGCAATCAATTTATAAAACCCAAGAGAACTTTTAATAACCCATATATGTAACCATTATGTGATGATCCTGGATATATTGTCTATACATGAACGACCGTTCAAATTTTGTTTCCAGTCAAAAAGTGAAAAGTGAGTGCAAAATCCTACTTTTTAACCGCGAATCAGTAATACAACATACGAGGGTGAAGTGAGAAGTCTGGTAATATTGCAACAGAGGACTTATCCATCGCTAATCTCAGTCAACAGCATCTGTCACTAAACCAAAATAAAATTTTTAGACAGGTCTGTCAATTAGTTCAGTTTTAACAGCCTTTGAAAACAGACAACACATTATTTGTTTGAAAGCATTATTGTTTGCGAGAAAAACTCATTACATAAGTCAAAACATAGCTTGATTAATATTATGGGGACTCTTTCATCGATTAAACCGATTCACAAGTGGTTTACTGATTTTTGCTGTGGTTTGTACGAACTGAACGTTGAAGACCACATCAAAAATGTCTGACAAAATCCATGATACGGTGTAGCAAGATCGCAGAGTTAAAGTGCGCGGAATAGCTGAGATAGTAGGCAGAATTATGTGTCGTTTCTTAATTGCGGATATGGATGAAACATGGATCCATCATTATACACCGGAGACCAAAGAACAGTCCAAACAGTGGATTTCTACTGGCGAATCTGTGTTATCGACCAACAAGGTTATGTCCACAACTTTTTGGGATTTACGCGGCATAGAGATTACCTTCGGAAGGGAGAATAGTCAGCGAAAAAAAAGTTCTCTTACATCAAGACTATTTACGAGTGCGCTCGTCTGCCTTGACCAACATCTTAGGTCCCTGCGGCTATTTCTTGGAGCTTAAAATGGCTAGGAGGGAAGATATTCGGCTGAAATGAGAAGATCATCAATGCAACAAACGCCTAATGTTAACGGCTTAAAAAAATCGTATTAGTCAGAAGGGATTGAAATTTGTACGTTGGACTAAGTGTATCGAGCTAAATTTTTTTTCGGTCGGAAATATTATTCCTTATTTCATTTTTACCAGACTTCTCACTCCGCCCTCGTGCTATGAAGAATAAATTATAATTAGTGTTTATATAGGTTAAGTAACTGTTCAGGCGGAATAGAACAAACCATACTCTAGACTTAATTAGTTCACCAGATGTTGACGAGTAACGATGCCACCAACGACATAAATAGTTCTTACACAAATGAATTGTTACAGCAATGCAATTAATAATTACGTTTCGACGTCAATTTGTGTGTATACTTATAGATCAGTTTCTTGTAAAAGTTACATAATTGGCTTCAAATGTGACTTAAGTACACGAGTAGAGTTTGTGACCACACCTCATAACAATATTAAGTGCATCGTCTAATTGAATGTTATTGTTTATTCAAAACTATTTAATTATTTTTGCTACACGTACATATGCATGTATGTAGATATGTCTATAAAGTAGCCAATTCAAGTTGGACGAACGATGATTTATTGATAAAAACGTTCATTAAAATAAGTGAAACAGAAAGGTAATTATGTTACTCCTTTCGAATTTTAAGTTTAATGTGTAATCTTACTTATTTAATGACACTTGTTGTTGTACCCGTATTTTATAGTTCAGGTGTACTTGTGTATAAACATCTCGTATCTTATTATATGATTTATAAGTATCTTATCCTACATAAAATTGTACATAAGTTGATCAAATCTCAAATTTATATTGGTTTTTAATTTATAACAGGAAATCTAATTAAAAATTAATAAAATTATAAATGTTCATCTAATGTATCCACAAATTAAATGTACTAGACTATAAATACTTGTATGTTATAGGTTTAGAAAGTATTGGCCATTAAAGGGTTTCCGATCATATAAATAATACCAAATCAATTTGAACATATACAGTTATTTATCAGGGGTGGTCGGCAGAAGGTCTGCAAATAATAGCTCGTTAAATATTCCGCTTAAAGTCATAAAATTTACAAGGTTCATCCAAATTGTGATTCATTGCTACATAAGACTGTTAAACAAATTGAAATGAGTGCCTTTGATTTGGTGTATCAGTTGCGTTGGATTTATTTCAGCTAAGATTCAAAAATCTTTCAAATTACTATTTAAACGGCTGCGATTCTTTCAAGATTGATTTAGAACTATAGTACAAGTTGACATCAGATGGATGAATTCGAAGTTAAGGAGATTGCCTAGAGGTGCAGTTTCAAAAGATCATAATAAATAGTGAACGCCATAAGGCACAGGAAGAGACACACCAGAAGGCACACGAAATGATTGGAAGTGAGAATCTATATAATATCCTAGTAGATTAGCAGCAATCAGAGATATAGGAACGCAACGAGGCCATCAAATAAATCCAAGAATAGAATTGCCAATCACATCAAAAGTCTTAGACATAAAGTAAACCGAAACAGTATTAAATATTTCATGTATGAGGTACTTAAAGCCCAATCGTGAACTCGCTTTATTAAAAGCACTAAGCAAAGTGGAAGCCGCGTGAGCTCACAGTAAACCAAAAACAACTATGAATCTATGCTTCAAAGGAGTGTTTGGCGCAGTTAAACCACAATAAACGGAATTCTATCGTCGATATGTGACAATGGATGAGACATGGCTTCACAATTACACACCAGAATCCAAAAGACAATCAGCTGACTGAACAGTAAAATCCAAAGCAAACAAAGAGACAACAGTCGGTCGCTAAGGTCATGGCGTCTGTATTTTGTGATGCGAACGGAATAATATATTTATTGAATTGGGCTTCAAATTTCTTACCCACTCACCATATTCTTCAGATTTAGCAACCAGCGACTTTTTTCTGTTTTCAGATCTCAAGATATTGCTTACTGGACAGAAAATTAAGTCCAATGATGAAGTTATCGCTGAAAATGAGGCCTATTTTGACGAGAAATTATTGCCTATTGTGCCTTGAACTACCTATTGTGCCTTGAATCCATCGATAATGGATATTTGCTTGTCAAATTTGCATCCAGTAACTGTTCAAGGATATATTACTCGCGAGTTCTGGACGATGAGCTTAACTTTTTGCAGGTAATCTGAGAGGTCATAAACTGTTTGTACCTTTAAACTTATTTCATAATCCATAGTCGGATAACGCTTGCATTTGGTTTTAAAATGTTCCTCAATCTTCAAGCTGTTGTCTTTATTCGGAAAACTGGTAGGCCTATGATTAGAGATACTTAATCGACCAATTTGTCTTCCGTCTTCCTTTTTTAAGACTATAGTAGATACTAGATCGATTTATAAGAGTGCTTAAAAGTGGGTGCTTTTCTAGGTATTGAGAGTGCTCTCAATTGCACTTTATTCAATCCGATTTCTATTGCTTGTATCATTTTTGAATTGATCCTAATATTGTTAAATGGATTAAGTTTATGCTTATGTCCTGAGACAGAGCTAGATGGGCGTATCTGTATCTGTTAAAATCAAGCAGGATTGCTTCAGAGAGATTTCATTTTTGCTTTGGTTCTTGGGTATTGAGGAGCTCCTTATTAGGATGCTTAAGTGCTCAAGTCTATGTCGATGATCTTGTTCTTACTTATCAAGAACTATTCTGGAACAATAATAGAGTTACCAACGGAACTATTCTCATTGTGACAATGAAGGAGTTGAAATTTCTGATTTTTTTTCTAAATGTGATTCACGATTAACTTTACTTGATCTTAAGCGTTAAAGAATTTATACGTTTCACACGTATAAAATGTTTTTTATCATTATATTGGTGGCGATTGACGAGGATGATGACTCCATCCACTTAGTGTGCAGTTGTCCGGCTTTTAATATTGTTTTTATTATGTGTTCAACTTCAGTTCATATTAGCCAGCCTAGTGTTCTCCACCAGACAGGTGCAAACTGTAGTCGATAAATTCGAGCAAAAATATACACTATTAGATATATCGGTATCAGTGAGACAACGCATCGGTTGAAGTACCGAAAATATCTCGGTCATAACTGCGTCCGTTCGTGACCTTCATCCTTATTTCATTAACTGTACTTTGATCATTTGAAGCTTCGAAACTTCTCCGATTGGGTTCTGCTACAGTGAAACGAAAATCCTGAAATTCATGTAAAAAGTTCACGTTTGGCTTAATGGCTTTCGCAATTAGTACAATATGCATTATAGGACAGAAACAAACCAGTTGATTTAAAAGACTCCATTACAATCACAAAAAGCGACCAAGTGGTGTGGATTTTATTCCAAGAGTGATATCATCATATATTTTCGATGAAAATGCAGTTCGCTATCGTGCTATCTGTAGTTGGAAGACTATATAGTGTGATCTATAGATAGTGGTTTATGCCACACAACTGGCCAAACAATTGATTTATTGAATGGAAAGCTCGGTAACCGTGTGTATTCTTGAGTAATGGTCGGGTCCAATTACAATCTCGCTCATGCAAATTAACGTCATTGGGCTACTTTTTATATTGTTGATTTAGGCTTAAAAGTTAACGATCAACGTTCCGACGGATATGTGTGAAAGACTGATGAGTGAAAATTGGCTCCAAAGACACCATCGCTGCAAACGTGCTCGCGGTGGTTTCATATGACTGAAATCGAGTTCTATATAGTTCAATGTGTTCTATACTTGGTGTAATTTTCAGCTCATTGTACTGAAAATACGTTGTCTAGTTCTTTATGAAAATATGAGAGAAAATCCTTCCTTCATTTGTAAATGCCGAATGTTTAAGACAATTGGATTCTTATGTTTAACCGCTGCTACTTAATTTGTGGATTCTGCAATTCAATAACTTTAACATCACAATCTATACAAACGATAAAGCTAAGAATTCTTAAGCTTCTACACATTTACTGTATATGACTTATAATAAACATTGCCTACGACTCAGCAGTAATAACTTCCCGCACACGCAAAAAAATTTCCAAACTTTATTGACGTCAGCCCAGCCAATTAACAAAACAGAACAATCCAGTTCAAATAATTTCGACATAATGTCAATAAACTTTGACACAGTTCAAGATTTAAAACGAGTATTTGCATGATTTTCCAAAATTTCCATTGATATAAGTTTTATAAGAATTTGATTTTCTTTTCATTTTCCAAACAATCGAAAACGAAGAAAAAAGCTCTGCCATTATGAAAATATAAATCAAAAAGGGAAATAAATAAATAAAATTGGGTGAAAAAATATAATTTTACATGTAGCGCGATATAAATTATTATATCTCGGACACAGTTTGTAATAACCGACAGTCACGTTTCTATCGATTTCTTTTCGTTACACACACACAGAGGTTGGAAAATAAATGGATAAACTGAAAAATCACCACCACCTATAAAATTTTGACCTACATACTTGCATTTTAATTCAAATTTAATTGATTGTAAAGATAAAAATTCAACAGCCACCCAACCAACCAACCAACCGTCCAACCAACTAAAAAAAATAGTTACGAATATGAATTATATTTATTGTTCTATTCCGTTCGACCAGTCGGCATATTCGAACGGAATGTGAGAGTATGTGTGGTGTTTAGACTATAACAAGTAGTTTTTGCTCCGACACACTGAATATATGTACATAAAAAATGGGGGTGGGTGGATGGTGTCAGTTTATGTACATTTTTCATTATTTTTGTATTTTGGAACTTGCCAAGTTGTTTTATAGCGCGCCGATTGTGTATACAATGAGTATGTACTCGTATATATAGACTTTGTTTGTATAAATCACATTTTATGATATTATCATGATACACGTCTACATATTTTGATAGTTTTGGTTTTATTAATAAAACAAAATTTTTAATTAAACTAGTTAATTGGTGCTGGGTTGGGGTGGCTAAGATTTTACCAAAATACAAAATCTGCCCGGCTAATTATATTGCGGTAATTGCAATATGTCAAAAATGAATAATTGTCATCGCTTTTATGCGTGTTTCTGTATGCTGTGCCAAAACGGATTTGCTGGTAATGCCAGTGGATTGGATTTGGTTAAATTATTAATTTGGCGTGTGTAATACGATGTTGTTGATTTTGCACATTATTGAACCTATTAATTTTCCAGTGACTAAACGAATTCGATTTCACATTGTGTACGCTGTACTAAATAGTTATAAAAAATTCCCCATGAGAACAGTTTTGCTTTAGTCAGCTTGAAAAATTCCTAGTAAATATTAATCATAATTACTAACAATGGGGTTGTTAAACAACTCATATATGACCTTGTATTAACACCTTGATATCGCGTTGGACGTATATTCGATTTCTGTTTTTGTACTTGTTTATCCTTAAATAATCGAACTAACCACCCTCAAATGTTATCAAGGATGTTTAGGCTGAGATATAATTGAAATTATGTGGATTAGTTGCCTTTGTAATAAGAAATGGTATGTCTTATAATACGTAACTTTCACTTACTAAACGTGGAGATGCAATTCGGCTGTTTCAGCAACTAAAAGTGGAGATATGCTTCTTTCTGGTAATCTGTCATCGACATTTTGGTTTTTAAGATTGGCAAAATACGTTTGGAAGTTTCAGCAAAAGTATAGTCAGATTGAGTAAATAACATTTAAAAACTACGAGAGCGGAGTGAGAAATCTGGCAAAACAGCAACAAGGGGCGCCACAATCGTAAATCTTAGATGTCATGTGTATACCATCTCTCACTAGACCAAATTTAAATTTTTAAACAGATCTGTCATTAAGATCAGTTTGACAGTCATAGAAAACAGACAACCCATTGTTTTTTTGCAAACATTCAAAAAAGGAAATGAGCGTGGAAAAACTATTACGCAAACCAAACCAGATTTTGATAAATATTATGGGGACACTTCACCATCGATTAAAATGATTCACAAGTGGTTTAATAATTTTCGTTATGATCGTACAAGCACAACTGATGTCGAACGTTTAGGAAGCCCAAATGAAGGTATCATAAATGGTGGATAAAACCCATGATACGGTATTGCAAGGCCACAGAGTGAAAGTGGGCGAGATAGATGATATAGTATCTCAGATGAATGTGTGCGCAATATCATTAGGTACCGCGTTTGCTTAAAATCAACCAAAATCGCACACATTTGACAACTTCAGAGAAAGGTGTGGCGATATTCAGGCGAAATAAAAAGGAATTTTTGCGTCATTTCATAACTGGATGATATATGGATCCATCACTATACACCGGAGACTAAAGAACAGTCTAAACAGTGGATTTCTATACCCGAAGAAGGTTATGACGGTTTTATCGGCCAACAAAATCATGTTCACAGTTTTTTTGATACACGTGGGATAATCCACATCGATAACCTATAAAAGAGGAGAACAGACAACGACAAATATTACTCCAACTTATTGGACTGTTTCAGCGACGTTTTAAAAGAAAAAAGCCGCATTTGGCGAAGAAAAAAGGTCTCTTCCATCAAGGCAATGCACGTGTGCACACGTGTGTAGTTGCCATGGCCAAAATCCATAATGTCCAGGTTTAGGTCCCTGCGATTATTTCGTGTTTCCGATGCAACAATCGCCTGTTTTGAACAGTTGGAGCAATCGTGTTATTCCGAAGGGATCTAAAAATTGGAAAAACGTTGATACTAAAACGATACTAAGTATCGATAGTGAGGTGAAAAATACGTTTAAAAATAATTTGGCGGTAAATTCCGACTTCGTGATGCTGATCTTTTACTAGTATACATTTCATTGATCTCCATCTTCTATTGACCAATTGATTATCTCGCTAAACTGTAGATTGATAGCTTTTTTATTGTAGATACTTTACAAAAAGAAAACATAACTGAAAGAATTGGACGAGAACTCAAAGTAAAAATTCCTCTTTTAAATCAATAAAGTGATCATTCCAATTTTCGAAAACATTCAATCTGTTTGGAACGAAAAATGTACAGAACCTGAAGACTCATACATACGAGTGTGCTCATCCCAAATGAAAGGGTCTTGCAACGGAGGTAAGTCAATATGTGGCAGAATTGAAAAGTGAAATGAAAGTGATTTAAATTGACTGATATTTTGTTAAGATGCCAATAGAATATTCAGTTCATTTTTCAAATTGCTCATATCCATGGTAAATGATAGTCCATTGGGATGATACAAGAATATTTTAACAGTCTTAATTAAATATTGTTGTATCATAAATTGTTTAAGTGCTAGTTGATCGATACAGCCATGAAAGATTTTGAATGCCTCGAAAATCATACAGATACAACTTAGCTAGTAGCAAAGCAATGGTCAATACAGGCAAACGCTATATGAAATTTCAAAACAAGTCGACAAATTAAGTCAGCAAACGCAATTAAGGCAGTATCTGTGCCTGCACAGGGTATGCAAATCCATATTGATGACAATAAACGAAGTTTAACTTGTTTAAATAATCTTTGAAATTTTTGTTTCGAAAATTACATCAACACGAAAATTGATTGTTATTCAGATATTCTCGATTGCCTGATTTGGGATAAATCCCAGAGACTATTATAATGTTGAATTTATCAACAAGTTAAATCTGGACCAGTTGGGACGTGACGAGTTCGAATCCCGATAGGGACAGCGAAAGAGAATCCAAAAATAGGAACAAACAAACTTCACTGGCCGATGATGGAAAAGAATTCAGTGTTAAATTTGTACTGTAAAGACCATTCACATCCAAGTTCTTGTTACTCATTGGAAATGGATACTGTTTACGAACTAATCGAAAACATTCACAATATGGCAATAGGGTCAATATATTGAACTTCGTTGTGTGCATAGAATTATTCATATTTAAGTTTATTTGTCTAGATTTAGAATATTTTCCAACCAGAGGACACAGAAAATAATCGTTGAAGAGTCGATTGACAAAGTTCAAATGGTATGATCCAAGATATTACCACTCATATACCTAGTAACTGTGTCAGTGACATTTACTGCAAAGCCTGATGAAACTATTGTAGTACAAAACAGTGAAGGCACCGATTGCTTTGGTAAAAACTTAAAAGAAAAGTTTGAGTATTATACAAATTTAAGGTTGGTTCTCTTCCAAAATTGATCCTGTGGATATAATTATATCCGGATATCCACTGTAATATTTCCCAACAAGTGTTTCTATTAGTTTATATAATGTGAACGGTTTAAAAACAAGTAATCCAACGCTGGGGCAAAATAGACTCATCACTTTTTATCAGCCAATGATGTGGGCCGAAAATGAGTTTATCAGCTTAGAATGTTGTAGCATCATAAAGGTATAAATCAATAAATTATGTGAAATATATTTTTATTTTTAGCTTTTACGACTTGCTAATTGGTTTGAGACACACAGCCTAGTATTTATAGTGGTAAATTGTTTAAGATGTCGATGAGGCATATCATGTTGACTATATAAACCTAACAAAATTCAGATAATGTTTAACCTGGAAAATATAAAGCTTTTAGTACGATAAAATTACTAATAAACTAAGCTCAGCGATTTGAGTCTCAAAATTGAGTTAAGGATCGAATGACAAAAGCTTAAAACTTGAAAATTCGCTTGTCGATTAACTTAAAAAGGCCGAGACACGCTATCTTTTTAACGAGGAATACTGTTATTGCAAGTTTACTTGGTATAGATTAAAGATATAATCGACCAAAACCAATCAAGTCATCTTAAAATAATTGGTTCAAATTGATCTCCCAAAAGTTTTTAAAACGAGTTCATGAATGGAGATAAGTAACCATCGAGGATTGTTTTGAGCTAAACGATTTTCAGTGTATAAGGTCCTCTAAGCAACGTATTATGAAAGTCGGATAAGATATACGACATATGTAGGTGTAGAGGTAGATCCTCGATATTTATCTGACATTTGCAACAGTTGTGGTAACCGTCTTTTCAATATATTTTATATTAGCATTGAGAGGTGTTAAAAGATTTTAGGTTTGCAAATTGCTGTCTCGTGATTTTAAATTTTTTAATTCCACAGCTGAACTACGTTTTAATTATACATTTCTAAATACTCATATAGGGTCTTCGAGGTTTCTTCCGGTGAAATTCAAGGCTAGGTAAATAAAGTTTAAGATAATAAACCATTTTCCCCTTCGATCATGTTCTATAAAGTTTCAAATAGTTTTCTGCAAGACGAGAAAATAAATGTTTACCGTTTACTTAAAAAATGAAATGATAAAATAGAGGTGCAAAGGAGCATAGAACCAGAAACATTATTGACGAAAGAGATTTTAGTCAGATAAGTAATAAAGTTAACCGACTTATTAAAGAACGCAAAGAAGCTTGTACTGCAAATTATTTGAAAGAACTACCTAGGTCTGGGAGATGTTAAAAAATATTCTCTTTGGAAAGCAACTAAAAGATACAAGAGGCCTATAATCCAAGTGCCACCTATAAGGAACAAACATGGAGAAAAGGTGCGACGTAATGAAGAAATAGCAGAACTGTTTGCATCTGGCAACATCTGGCATCAGTATTTCAACCAAACAATCTACGATTGATCCTAAACCAATCTATAGAACTCCATCAAATATCAGAAGTGTCAGCCTACTAGAAATTGTGCAAGAAATAGATATTTGAATCCCAAAAAGTCACCTGGAATTGATGAAACCTCTCCAATGTTGTTTAAGGAGTTATCAAAGAGAGGAGCCCCTATGTTAACACATATGTGCCTGAGTGTGTTAAGGTTGCACAAACTATCATTATAAAATATACCAGACAAACCAGCTGAGAAAATTGCATCATACAGGCCGATCTCTTTGTTACCAACTATTTCAAAGTTGTTTGAGAAGTTGTTATTGAAACGAATCAGACCAATGATCACTATACCTGACGTTAAGTTTGGATTCAGAAATAAACACTCGACAATTGAACAAGTACATCGCGTGACTGCAAAGATAGAACAAGCATTTGAAGAGAAGAAATTTTGTCCTGCCGTATTCCTAGATGTTTCACAGGTTTTAGATAGAGTGGCATGAGGGTCGTCAATAGTGCCACAAAATTACTGCCAATTGCTCGAGTCGTATCTCTCCAAACGAAAATTTAGAGTATCTTATATGAAGAAACATACTCCAACTTTTCACCAGCCATAGCAGGGGTGCCCAGAGTAGCGTATTATTACCAATCTTCATCGGAACTTTTGCTGGTAATACAGCAATTTTGGCATCAAGTGAATCACTAAATCAAGCAGTTGAATACATACTCGATAAAATCAGCCAATGGATCAGGGATTGGCATATAAAGTTAAACGAGCTTAAATCGGTACAGGTTACATACATGTTGCGGCATAAAAGTAGCAACCTCCCTACATTTCTCAACGGGTTACACATTTCCCAAGCTGAATCTTTTAAATACCACGGATTGTATCTTTATTCAAGATTGAACTGGAAATATCACGTTAGACAAAAACTGGCTTATATGAGGATATTCTAAGCTAACTCTGTACTGTAAACGCCTGATCTACAAATCGATAAGTAAACCAACTTGGACGTATAAAATCTAACTCTGGGGCTGCACTAAACAATCAAATGATTTAATTATTCAACGCTGCCAAAATTTCTTCGTGCAATAACGAATGCTTATCGCTTCGTAACCAATTTGGAATTACACAATGACCATAATGAAAGATTGATTGAAGAAGTGGTCCAGGAATTTGCCATCCAACATGAATGAAGATAACTGCAACATACTAACAGTGAAGCAATATAAAAGAACTAAACCGCATGAGCTATAGTCATCTAATAAATAAAGTTTCATTATTGGGAGTAGAATATTGATTTCTTGAACACCCACACTCGCTTCACTTATTTGTTTTAAATAAGTGCGGTATTATATTATTACTAATAAATTATCATGTGATATAAGATTGCACTATTTAATAATAAAAAAAAAGCTCAAAACATTTCATGAGTAGTAATACCGGTTTGAAAATAAAAGATGGTTTCTGAACAAAGAAATGTATTGGCACCCATAGTTAAAACTCAAGCTTCTGTTACATGATTGCACTCATAAAATCACTTATATAGAAGAATAGAAGAATTGGAAGCTGGAGAAAGTGTTTTTTCAAAAAAAGTTAGACCGACAGAATCTTCAATGCATAACCGACCTTTTGTGTAGAAACAGGTTCGAGTGATGAATGACATTCCACAGATATACCTTAAAAATCTGATAAATTCGTTCGAATGTCAATAAAAAGATTAAAAGGCTTTTTGAATAATAGATAATAGAATGTTTTGACTAAGCCACCAGATTTAACCGCATCATTACGCAAAATGTATTGCATATAATCTATTTCCTTTTCAAGACTTTCTAAGTGGTGATTATGCCAAGGATTCGCTGGTATGTTGAAAACCATATCCACACGAGTTAGAACATTTTCTTACCCTGAATCATGGTAATTTTTTTGCGGTGTTGCACCATTTTTCCCCAGATGAAGTTAGTTGAAGAATGGTTGATATGAAACTTTCGAATCGAATTCATTGGTTAGAAACTTTATTAAATTATGGAAGACTATAAAATGGTTTACTGCTAAATTGGTTTTTTCTTATAATAATTACTTATAAAGTGTATATAGTCACCTTTCTTATTCAATGAACATTATAAATTTTAAGCGTCGAGTTAATTAGAAATCGGTCAAATCATACGATACTTTCATTAGATTGCAAATATCGCGCATTCCATACCGCATATGTAATTATTTATATGCAACACATCTGTTATTGCTGTTTTCCAACACGTACACGTATTATAGGTCAAACAATTTGACCACAGTGCCGCATTTGCACCGTTTGAGCACAAACAACTTAAAGGGACAATAATTGCATATGAACCACTTTACAAAAGTTCGAATAATATAAATTTCTTCGTATATCCACCAGTTACATGTTTGTTACTTATGCTGGCTATATATAGTGTTACAATAATGCGAACATAAGAAATCATATCGCGTGTTAAATTTTTATAATTTTCATTTTTATGTTAAGAAAATTTCTTATTTAGATTATTTTTTGATATCAGATTGGGGTCGCATAAGTCGCGACTTTTTTATATTATATATTAAGAAACACTAATTACTTTTGATACGATATAGGACATCTATACACACACACACAGTACACCTAAATTATAAAATATTTGATGATAGGTGTTTGTACGAGTATATGTAGGTGAAAGATTATGTATATAGCCGCGCTCGATTCGAAACAGGACATAAAAACACACTTAACCGTGTTAAATTTACATGCAGTGCAGGATGATTGTTTATATACTCGGCATATAGTGAAAGTAAAGTACATAATATGTAATTCAATTTCTATGTATAGCGTATATGTTATGTTTGTGTAATGAAATTTTCTTGTTTGCTTTTATTGACCGAAATGTGTCGATATACAATAAGACTTGAAACAAGCATGACACAGATTTTTATGAGAAATGTGCAAGTGCCTGGGTGGAGCTATTGAACTCATTATGTTTTTGTTGAATGCGTATACACTGTGGTTATATACGCGATTGGAACAATCACGAATTGTATGTTATATGTTTTAACATAACTTTTAAAATTCCAGCCAAATGTACCTAAGGCCAAATAAGTATGAGAGAGAACAGAAATTAAGTTTTCTTCCGCATTTTAGCAAATTCATTTTTTTATCCAGGTTTAGGTATGTACTTAAATCATTCGTTTAAGGTTAGGCTGTCTATTTATAAATTTTCAATTTTATATACAATTGAGTCTAACAAACGTCTTACTTAAATTTTCTAATACTACTTTCTTTCACTAAATGAGATCGTTAGTATACCTCCTCGATTTAGGTGGCATTGCTGTATGAAATAAGTCGTTAAAAGACGAGTGCTTGAATCATAAATATAAAATTGCGTCTTCCCACATTTAGAATAATGAGATCACCATCGAAAGAAATTAACTTGCAATAATGCAATAATTTGAACTGAAGTTATTTAACCTGTTAGTGTGGAAAATTAGTCCAACTTGTTGTAAAACGTTTAACATTTTAACAATTCTGCACAATGCAACAATAAAATGTTGCGTCCGGTTTATGTTTCTTGTAATTTACTTCTTCTAAATTTTGCATAGTGGGATGTTGGGATGTAATACAGAAACCATCTATAAAATTGTTTGACTATCTGTAAGTAATTTATGATGGCATTTCCGAGAAGATTGTGAAAAAGCCGCACATTCCCCTTTCTAAACTCTACAATCTAGCCTAATAAATCGTCATTAAGGACAGGGCATAATGTTTCGGCTTCACAATAGTCTACCAATTGCAGTCGATTTACTGTTCCAATAAGTCTTCAGATATAATCTGGAGTTCTTCCACATCGCTGTTTATCGTTGATATTGCCTTCACACTCCAAGCCGAGAAATAAAACAAATTCTGTTACACGACGCGATTGATAAATAAAAGCACCTTTATGCTCTGTGGATATATAACTAACACAGTCTAATGCCAAGTGGACACGCTTTAACTCTGAATTTAAATAAAAAAATAATCCTAAATGTTGATTGCACTTTATACATTATTTCATATTAACTGTACCAAAATTAAATTCGAAGACTGGTGTTCGGAATCGATACTTCTCCAAAACTTCGTTACTTTTAAAATAAAATCTAGTGAGCGCTGAATATTCTATTATTTAAAATGGCGGAGAGTAAGAAAATAAATACGAAATATGTATCGGCTGAAGTTGGGTCGAACTTCAGAGACAAGCAGTATTGTTGCGCAATAAAAAATTGACCAACAATATAATTATGTAAGTGAAACAAAAATGTGGCTTTGCATTGTTGAACGACTAAACAATCTACTGTTGGGCAATTTGTTGCGCAAACTGTTGATGCAATACTATTGGCCGTCTATAAAAGCACCATTAAATGGTATAATTGAAGACTCAACTTTGTTTCACTGTTTAAAGACTATTTCCTGTAAAAGTATATAATCAGCAATATGTTGTACATACCATTGAACATAAATTCAATAATATATATTCGAAATTGCGTGCAAAAATCTGCACAAATCGCCAAAAGATAAATTCAACTGGATCATCATATTGACCAGAGTATAGTAATTATATAAATATGACTATGTATAAGAGCATAATAAAGTTTGGAATGTACCAAGAACAAAATACGAAATTAAAATAATTGCCAAAGATAATTATGTTCTCTCAATGTATAAGTATACATATATTGTACATACCCCGCTTTTTAAATCAACCAATGTCTCCTTATCAACCAAACCAAGTTCCTCCCATCGTTTTGGTATCACCTCCATTGTGTCTTGAGTTAAGCAACCGGAACGTAAATTATCATAATTATTGTTCGTGTTATACGGTTCCATATCACTGCCCGTACTCGTTGAGGTCGACACAAGATCGACAATCCGTTTTGGTGATGGCATTTCGATCGAGGTTTGAGTTTGAACCGTACCGCGTTCAACAGGCGATAAACTATTCTTGGCCGTATCGTCCGTTTGAGTTTCACTCGTAACACTTGTAATACTATTTCGACGATGCGTTGACATTGGACGTGTTGAACTGGGTGAGTTTAATGGGCTACGTATTAAATTATGAAGCACCTGTACTTCGTGATGTTGCGGTATTGGACTGAGGATGTCGTCGATTCGATTTTGAATGCGTCGTTTTTGTTTTCCCGGCGATATTGATCGACTGCGCGGTTTTAGCGTATGTTTTTCGTTACGGCTGGGCGATCGTGTTTTACGCGTACTTTGCTGGGTTGGCGATGTAACCGTCGAATCGGAAGTTGTAGTGTTATATTTACGGCCTGGCGATGCAGCAGTTTTCGGACGAATAGGTAACATCGGTTTTGTGTTATCGTTTGTTATCTCGATTTGTAGGGTTTGCGTTTTTTCGATCGGTATGTTTATGATTTTGTCCTTCTTGTCTGATGGGTCGTTCGAAGTGGATCGCGATTGGTTACGATGATGTTCATCTGCGTCACTATGCGTTAGGGCATCACTGTCGGGTGTACGCATTTTTATAATTTCACCACCGAATCGAACACGGCGTGGTGTTCGAGGTGTGGCCTCGTCCGTTTCGGCATTATTCTCAAAATCCGTTTCGCTAAAGATACGCATTATGCTGTCACTGCGTTGCAGTGTTTTGTTCGATGAGCGGGATGTTTGTTCCTCTTCGCTATCTTCGGTTTCGTGCGAGATTTGGGATTCTAAAATCCGCATTGTTACCGCCGTAGTTTCGGACAATTTTATTTCCGTTTCCATGATTATCTTGTCGCCGGGGCCTATTTCATCGGATTCTTTTCGTTGGAAAAAACTGCTAACAGTTAAATTTATATCGGGCTCGGTACCTTCGGTATCACTGGCAGATTTCATAAAACTCTCCGCCGAACTGGAACGAATCGGGCGTGGACTTGGTGTTGGCGTCGCCGATCGACTTCGTCGCATTGGACTCTTATTATTTTTACGTGGATATGCCGAATGACTGTTTCGAGATTTTGGTCGATGATGTGGGGACTTTTCCTTTTTCGGTGTCCCTTTTTTAGGCGATTTTACTGGTGATGGGGTAAATACTTTGACATCGGGTTGGGTAGGTTCTGGATTTGCATTTAAAATCACTTCAGGTGGTGAATAATGCACCATTTGCATGCTACTTATTTCATCGGAATAATTTTCATTCGGCTTCGTCGACTCACTCATTTCCATTTCCTCAATTTGTTCAATCGGTGGCGGTGGCGGTGGCGGAGGTGGTGATGGTTTAGATTTCATTTTTCTTGACTCGCGATTTTCATTATTTTCCGTTCGCATTTCCATAATCGAATTTGTTTTAGATATTAGGTTTTTGTATTGCCATGTATCTTGGAAAATTTCGGTGTTCATATTTGCAGACTGTGGTTGTGGTGGCGGCAATAGAGGTTGAGGTTGTTGTATTAACTGTATATGTAAGGGAGGTGGTTGTTGTTGTGGTTGATTAGCATAATTAAATTTCCATAAATTTAATTGATTTTCGTAATTCGATGCCGTTGTATACACATTCGGTGGTGGAGGTATAGGTGGTGGTGGCATCATTTCACTAGGTGCCGGTTGGCCACGGTGATAGTAGTGCCATGAATTTTTACTTTCGCCACTTGATGGCACATTCAAATCAATACCAGAATCGCGTAAATTCGTGGGCGATCCTTGAAGACCGTAAACATTGCACAGTATATCAAAATCACGTTTTGCCTTGAAGGGCATACATTCCATAAAATCACGTTGAGAAATCATGTCACGAATTTTTATAATTGACTTCAACGCTACTTCTTGGTATGTTACTTGAAGCATTTTACCTGCTAGAGCGTTCAACGATAGTTTCAAAATGGGTGCTCGTTTTATTGAAATGAGCGTAGGTTGAACGAGAGAAGGAAGCGCCAGTATTACACCCGCCGCCAATCGTCCTCCAAAATCACTCGTAAATTTTTGATCCATTCCAATATTTATGACTTCATGTATAACCGTGTCGGGAATTCGAGTTTCACCCAAATACACTTTGAACGCGTCAAGCGCACCTTTACGGACGGCCGGTGTGGAATGGCCAAGATTTTCGACGAGCGGAACAATTAAACGACTTATATACATATCACTGTTTTGACGCATCACCGACAACACATCGACGAGTACCCGCAAAGCATGCTGCCTCACCTGCCATTCTGGATCGTGTAGCCGTTCATAAAACTCCTCAAACATTGCATTTATACTCAAACCTTCAGGCAATGTTCGAGTCCGAATGATATGCTCCCACAACGGTGTTAATTGCAATATCGTTAATCCTTTTGGCTTCTCGTCGGACGCTGTTCGTCGAGAATTTTTCTTCCCTTGCCCATCGCCTGATGTTGGTCCTTCATCGTTTTTGTTGACATTATGATGCGAAAATCCTTCACCATTATTATTGGTACTGTTACTCGCACCACTATTGTTACGGCCATTTACGGGCGCTGAAAATGTTTGCGAATTATCATTTTTAAAAACGCGACGAAAAAACATTTTTTCTATTTATGGTAAACACAAAGCGCGCAATTAAGCTTTCACAACATTTCCACTTTTAAACACACAAGAAAACTTTTTTTATTTAGAACTTAACCGTTTGAAAATTTACTCGAAACTAAACAAACTATTTCACGACAGTAGTTTTGGGTATGAAGAGTTATAAATATAAACAATGCGCACAATCGAAATCTAGAAGCTTTTCGACATTGGTATAAGCTTTTCTATTATACAGTCGTATATATGTTGGAGTATTTGTGTGTGTTTGTGTGTGTGTGTGTGGAAAATTTTACTTGACGATGGGAAGTTTGACACGCAAAATTGTTGTTGTTGTTAGTTGAGTTAAGTATTAAAGTTTTACTTTGTTTGGTTCAACTGTCGGATTGTGTTTATACGATTTTGTATCCGATAAGCAAAAGTAAAAGGAATTTTTATTGCGTTGTGCGATAACTTAAGCATTTTCGAATTAATTTAACTGTCGATATACTTATAACTACATACAGTGAATAGAGTACGTATTCGAAACTATTGTACTGCGTGTGAAGTTGGAACAGTCATTGTCTATAAATAGATATTTTGTCGTATCATCCTGTTACTTGCTCAACATTTTTATAGGTGCGATGCTCGATACAATTGTTTTCGATTTATTTCGACCCTTCGTCGAAAAATTTGGAAAATCGGCTAGATTGTTCGAAATTCGACTCGATTGTATATTATTTATGTTTAAAGTTTAAGGTTGCGAATTTATTTCAATTGGTTTGATTAGTAAAATGTCGATTCGAATTCTAATTAAATTATATAAATAAAATGTTGTAAACTATTTAAGTGCTGAAAAACGAGTGCAATAATTTAAAATTAGTTTCTTGCATGTGTTCCAAATATAAGAAAACGAAATGCCGTTACTTTCTAATTTTTCATTTTTCACCATTCGACCTAAAGAAAATCGAAATCGTTTCCATTTTTTTATAATTTAGGTTTTATAATTTTATGAGACGACTGCCCGTTTATATAGTTGTGTTTGATCCCATTCGGGGTTATACCATCGTAACATAAACAATTAATTTATAATCATGTGGCCGAACATGTTAAGAAATAATTTTTGTATGTTTTATGTCAATACATGTTTGTAAATACATAAAATGATTTTCTTGCGTTTGTAATTGGTATACAAAATTTTATTTGTGTATCCTGACTGGATTTCAATATATACGAGTACATATATATACATACACTCGTATATATGTGAACTTTTGTGTTTTCTTGTTACATTTCTAGAATTAAACGATCATGTTTGTAGACGTTTAATTACAGCTATATAATAAGAAAAATGTATTTCCTTATAATTTCTTTGACATCCAATTTACTGGTCATTAGCTTTTTGAACTAATTTTTGCTGTATCGACTTCTGTATAAACTATCGTAGTTAATAAATTTTGTACAAATGTTATAATGTGGTCGGTTGGATTAAGCCGATAAATCATATTGAATGTATGTATAACTGATTTTAAGCGATATGATTGCGTTGCATGACATATACAAGTCAGTAGGTCAACAACACATAGGCGAAGCAATTATAAAATTTAATATTTCTTGCCGGCCTCAGCGGAATGGTTAAAGGAGATTCTTCATATGAGGAATTTAATTCTTCTGCCTAGTTCGGCTACTAAATGGGTTAGTGGGGAAACTTTCAACCAAGTTAAAGCAGTATAACTTCGAACAAATCCAAAAAGTTTCAAAGTTTATTGGGCTTTTATATATAATGTTCAATCTTATAAGCAATTTGCGTCTATTCAGTAAATAGGTGAGTTTGGTATCGTAGTATTATCGTTTGGCCAGTTATCCTATTTTTAAAATTGTATTAGTAAATTTATTTATACTATATTAGCTCTGATTATTATAAAACTGGACATCGACGGATTTTAGGAAGCTGCTGATAACTTTATTTTCTATATTTGATAGGACTTAGAAATTAATTTTTGCAACACATAATACGTCATTAAATTTCGTTAAATGCTTAATTAGATTAAGATTGGGTTTTGATTTGCATTTGTGGCATTATGTAATAAATAATCCCATACTACATTTGATGAATCTTAAGATTGTGACACTAACAATTATAAATAAACCGCTCAGGTGGCGCAGTGGTTAAAGCTGCTGCAGGTGGAGTGGAGTAGGTACACATGGGCCGATCCATCTTCCATGCCAGTACTATGGACTGGCATGGAGCTATGCAATGTGCAGATGGTTAGGAAAATCGGACCTATAGCCGTACGTCCTCGAATTGGCTGTAATGGCGTAAAAGTAAGGACGTAAATAAACGAACCGCGAACATGTAGGGAGTGTCTTGTGCCGTAATACTGATAAGAGATAAAAAAAAGAAGTAAAATTATCTGTTTGATATCGAAATCATTGTGCATCATATATAGCATCCTAACTGCTATGATATGATGCTTTGATCATATTCTTGTACTCAAAGTACATTGAAATTTAAATGTATTTATATATTTTAGTTTGAGATACCCTAGTAACGGGTGAGCCATCTTGGACTGACTGATTATAGTTTATAATTTTTTGTGTTATAATTTGATGGCTCCCAGTGTAAACATGATAAGAAGAATAATAATTCTGCTTGATGATCGCGGTTCAGTATAGGTGATGCCCCACGAACTTATGTTTCTCGATCTGTTCGCACTTCGCAAGCTGTGGATGCTGTACGAGAATGTGTCTACACTGGTTCATTTGTGTCTACCCGTCGACGTGCTACTCTATTACGCATCTCCCGAATATCGCTACGACGCATTCTAAAAGTTGATCTGGATATATTTCTCTATAAAATAGAGTGGTGTACCACAACGGCTACAATATGCCAATATATATTCATTTTCTATGCGACAGAAAATGTCAAGTTTATGAACAATCTTATTATGAGCGATGAAACACATTTTTATTTAAATGGATATCACAATAATCGGGACTGCCTTATTTGGGGTACGAAGGATCCGAGGATTATACCTTCTTACATGCACTGTATTGTGTAAAATTATGGCTGATAAAGTTATTCGGTCCGAAAATTAGCATCTAGAAATCGTCTGTGAGGCAGTCCGGACGATACTGCAAAGTGCTCAATAATCGTCACATATGGTTCCAGCAAGATGAAACTAATGATCACATGGCGCAGAAAGAATGTTGATGCTGTGAGAATTTTTCGTTTGCCGAATAATTTCCAAAGCTGCTGATTTCGCCTGGCCATCAGGTTTGGCGATCTTGACTTTTTTTTTATTATTATAGAAAAATTTTAAGAATAATCAGTCGATCCAAGTGCACCCTGTACAATAAATTAATGACAAAACTGGAAAATTAAGACAGTCTACCTAATTCACAAACCTATCCACATATGTTTGTTTTACAATCGTTTGAACAAGCTGAATGGGTTGTATATATCAGGGCAGTGTATATATGGCTTTTGAAGATGGTTTCAAATGCACCTTGTATGCTAGTTAAAACGTTCTTCGTAAACGTATTATTTCTAATATAGCAGTCCGCAATAATTTTGAATGTAGGAGACGAAAACTTCTCCCCATCGATTTTTTTATTAATCGCGGTCTAATGAGTACAAAAGAAAATTAATTCAAATGTTAGCTAAAGGTAAAAATATTTTCCCTTCAACATAATACAAGGCCGCACATAGTGTATTACTATTTG
This sequence comes from Tipula lateralis, assembly GCA_963932295.1. Taxonomy (NCBI): domain Eukaryota; kingdom Metazoa; phylum Arthropoda; class Insecta; order Diptera; family Tipulidae; genus Tipula; species Tipula lateralis. The sequence goes on along the minus strand of OZ010736.1, from coordinate 192,195,810 downwards.
AACTACGAGTAGCGGCTATACAGTGACTGACAAAATTATGTGTACGAAGGAAAAATAGAGTTATATCCAACTAGCCATAACTATAAATGTATATAGAAAATAGTCTGTATAGGTGATGTCAGATCATTCAACTGTATTAATTTGAAGTAAGTGAGCTTCATCGAAAAACTCCGTTTGCTAAACTATAAGCTTCGCGATTAGGTATACAGATTTGTGTTGTTATATCTGCTGTTTGAAATTACCAATGCAGCATCGATATTTTCTTCTGTTGGTTGAAGGTGAATGATTAATTTGACCACTTCAGCTTTTAATTATTCCTTTAGGTTTGTATTTAAAATAGCCATTAGAGCCGCTATAATAGAACTGCCTCTATGTTGAATTGTTTTTTTGTATACTGTGGCAGCAAACATGTATTCGGGAAAAGCTGTACATATCGGCCGTCAGGACCAAACTAATTCACTTATTTTCAAATAACTTATAATACTATAAGTAGTATAAGGGAAATCGTGCCAATTTTCAAAGTAAATGCCAATGACAGCATGATTTCGTTAAATATAAGTTTCGGAGAAGATTTCTAGATGGCATACCAATACGTTTTAACGAGAACAATAGATGGCACGCGAAGTAAGTTTTTAATGCAATGACATAATTAAAAAAAAACAAATTTTGTTTTATTTATTTATTATTATTTAATAAATATAGCCCATTTACTTCAAAAATTTTAATATCGATTATAAAATATTTTTTTTTTAAATTTACATTTTTGGTTTCGTTAATAATTCGTTGAATATAAAAACCTGCCGTTAAAAGATGTAAACATTTCGCTCAACTACTACTAGTGTCATCTTTTAATCTTCTCCGGAATTATATCATGTTGGCACATAATATCGACGCGATTTCCTTCATAGGTATTATAAGTTATTTGCTTATTTAATACCCCGATTCCCTTAGTCGTGTCACTTGTCACTTGTAGCGACAGACAAATATTGGTATTCTCTTAGTCGATTTGTTTGCCAATTATCAATTGAAGTGATAAACTTTTTATTCTGGTAGACGTTTAAAAATTTTCTTGTCACTTGGAACGACATTTATAGGCGCGTGAAAATTTCAGTTGACATATTCAGTTGAAATTATTAGTATTCCTTGATTAATTCAGCGATTGATGTTTGATTGCATTAGGTCACTTAAATCGACAAGCAGAATACAAATTTATAAATGAAGTGACACGACAACTGTCGTGGCTAATTAAGTGACACGACTAAGGGAATCGGGGTGTTAGTCCACATTATTTTGCGGGGTCACCATTAGATAAGAGCTATTAAGCAAAATTAATCCAGACTCTAAAGCTTAGTTCTTTCTTATCCCGTTAGAACGAATAAAAGGATCTTTTATATGGTTCGGAAAATAGTGGCATCTTCTTTTTTGGTTGTCTTGCGTATATCACATCGAGTTTCGACTGTGTTTATTGCATTTAATAAGAGTTTACGTGATTTAGCCAGGATTCTCAAGATTTCGTGAAAGTTTAAATTTAAGTTAACAGACGACACTAAATTTATTTATTTTATTTATTTATTCAATTATTTGATCTGTTTATTACAAATATCAAACTAGTACTAATATGTTTGTTTCCTAAATGTAAGAACATATTAAATGATTTTGGTTGACACCTTTCAATGACACCTGCATAAAATTGAAAAGTTTTGCAGCAAAGTGTGATATTTCACTAAACACCGCGGTATATAGTTGTCTTGTCTAGTGCAGTCAACATGGAGCAGTTTTGTTTCATTTAGTGCAAAACGCTATAGCCTGACCTATTCGTCGAATCTGTACATAGCACGTTGAACTGATGACTTCAATAAGATATAATTTATTGCCTTAAAGGTTATTCAATCGGCAAATGTGGCAGTTTTGTTGTTCTCAGTAAGTGGAATAGTGTATGCGTGAATAATTATTGTGTGCTAGAACTCTCTCTTGCGACACTCTTACTATGATTTTTGATTATGCCTGATCTGTTTTTAACACAAAAGTATCAATGTATCATTATATTTTGTAGGCAATGTATAATTTTTATAACTAACAGAACTGGTAAGAGAGCACTTTTTGTATTCATACCAAAACTATAAACTGAGCCACATCAAGGAAACCTTTTTTAGGTTTGAGAACTTTTTATATTCTGATTTGTACAATATCATATATAGAAACCTAATTTGGTGGCTTTTCAAACTAGGTTTTTTCCGCGATATAGTTAGATTGATGTCGGTCTCCGGGATGTTATTTTGTGCAGGTAATTTACTTCTAAAACTTGATAAGTATTGTCGCTGGGTCATATTCCATAGACTATTGAGTTTGTTCTCTGCAGGAATACTGATAAGGTCCCTTTTGTCAAGCTCCGATGGTGAGTTTCACGAACCGATGATTGGGAACTAGTTACATTCGATAATCGGTAAATTATATATATGTGACTGTTTAATGAAGTGTCGTATTTGAGACAAAACTATTTTTTTTGACATGCAAAAGTATTCCCTGTGCTTTATGTTTTTTTTGGATAACTGATCTAATAGTTTTTTCTATTCTCATATTCTATCTGACATAGTGTACTAAAGGGAGTAAATAATGATAACATATTACAGTTTAGAGACTTAAAGAGGTAAAAATGCAAAAAACTTAAGGCACGTAACCCATTCACTAAATGACATTTTCCAACTCCAGTAAAAGATGACTATATAGGAAGAAATCCAACAAGGTCACTAAATGAGAGGCTATCGTAAGAAGTTCAATCTTCCAATTTGTTTTTGTTGTGTCCTTCATCACTCAGCCTCAATTGGCCCATTCTAACATCGCTACATAATGCGGCTATTGGTCCAATCTACGTGGATCCATCTGCCCATTGGATATCTCCATGTCAGCCGAGAGTACTGACATGGAAGATGGGTCGGCGCACGGATCCTAAATTCAACAGGGAGTCGTATGTGTTCATTCTCACCACTGATTGTGAACAGATGGTGAAAAATCCCTTTTACATCCACCCCTATCGGGATTCGAACCCAGTACCACCCGCTCCAACTGCCGCAGTTTTAACCACTTTTTTTCTCATAGTTCTAATTCAGTTGGATAAAGAATATATTACAAAAAAATCGAAGGTATTTTTAATTAATTTAACATTTGGCCAAAGTGGTGTTCCTGACAGTTAAATTTTGGTTATTTTACTTGAGACGATGATCTTTTAGTTACAAAGTGCAAAGTATAGTTTAATTTTGGTTTGTTTCTGCATAAAAGTATGGTAAGCTAATTTTTCCGCTAGAGAATTTTTTATTATCTTCATAATTTCGAATTTTAGATCATCAAAAAAAATTTTCGGATGGTTGTCGATTTCTGTGGTAGATTTGATTAATGTTTTGGATAAATCCATTTGCATCGAGATGTATGAATGCCGCTTTAGTTCCGGAATATTGAAAATTACTAAAGATGGTTTCAATAATTTCATCTATACCGGGTGTTTCTTTTAAACTGAGACGATCAAATATCTCGAAAAATAGCCACTCTACGGAAAAAATGTCCACAACCAAAATTTAATCATACCACGGGGGAAATACATTAGTGCAAAAAAAAAACAGTCCCCCACCCCCCGCTTTGTAGGTGGGGCGAGGGTATCTTTTAATTTAAGATAGGAAGCCATATTTTTTATTGCAGATACGGATTCTACGACTAAAAGTACGTATGATTTGAATGAAATATTTTGTTCAGTTCATGATGGATGGCATTGTAATCGACGAAATTCAATATTTCAAATTTGTTATTCGTATAGAATACACGCATTCGATTCAGCAATACGTTTGAAATAAAAACATCACGTTTTCATTGGAAATACTCGAAATTCAGTGAAATAAAGGCGAATTAAATAATTTTAGCTTAAAATAAGTGTTCAAAATGATAACCTGCGACTTCAATGCACTTATTAATACGCATTTCAAATAATTGTATATAATCGATCAAGAATTTCACGTGCCACCACCGAATTGTGTGCAGGACAACCATCATGTTGAAACCACATGTTCCTTCTCACTTCTAAGCTCAAATTTTCAAGTAATATTGGCAGTTCATTTTCCAAAAGGTTTTGGTACATTTGACCATTTAAGTTGCCTTCAATAATGTGAGGGCCTATGAGTTTTAGGCCTATGAGCTTTAGGGGCCTATAAGCAGGCCTAATAAATTGTTTTGACGACGAATTTTATTTCAAACGTATTGCAGAATCGAATGCGTGTGTTCTAAGAAGAAGAACTTAAAAATATTGAATTTCGTCGATTACAACGCCATCTATCATGAACCGAACAAAATATTTCATTCAAATCATACGTACTTTTAGTCGTAGAATCCGTATCTGCAATAAAAAATATGGCTTTCTATCTTAGTTTAAAAGTTACCCCCGCCCCACCTACAAAGCGGGGGGTGGGGGACTGTTTTTTTGCACTAATGTATTTCCCCCACAGTATGATTAAATTTTGGTTGTGAAAATTTTTTCCGTAGAGTGGCTATTTTTCGAGATATTTGATCGTCTCAGTTTAAAAGAAACACCCGGTATAATATGGTCCATAGGAATATAAATTTTGATTACTTGTGGTGGTTCTTAAAATTTGCTCTCTTATTAGCCTTATAATCAGTAGATTTGTTCTTTCTCCATTAAGAGCATCTACAATGTAGGGCATCCATAAGTACTTATAGGGCGGATTAATGTTTTGTAGCCTATAGTTTTTACATTGTTATTCAGCCATTTCGTTCTGAAGATTTTGTTATAATTGTTTAAAATAATATGATGAGTTGGCTTGAATCGAAACCGATCGATTCAGCGTTTCTTACACAATCAGTAATATTCCCCTCAATGTAACTACCACGGTTCCTCATGTACATCCGAATTAGTTTTCAAACATTTGTCTTGGTGACGAAACTAATTTAGGCACCCTTGAGATGGTTGTCTGTCTGCTTGATCTTTGGATCAGAAGTGCAAACATCTGCTCGCCTATAAGGCAAAGACAATTTATTTGACCTTTCTTTGCATTGACAAATATGGAGGGAAGTAACTGCCCATATATCATCGGACACTATGGTTACAAAGCACGTCTTCGGGTAATTATTTTGTGTAATTATTACGGAAAAGTACACATGGGACAACAACAGCCGGAACGTGTAAAACGGTCGTTACCGCTTTCATCCGTTGTTGTCGAACTGTGCGTATCGACCACTGGCGAATGATGCATATGCGTTAGATGATGATCTGGACCGGGAAAACCTGATGACTTGTTTTAATCACTGCGATATTTGGGCGGTTTTAAATCTTTCAATAAATTGTGAAATAAAAAATGTACAAATAGTTGTGACGCACACTGTAAATACGTAAGTACATTATAATACAAATGAAATCATAGAAAAGTAAAATCGTTACAGACGAATATAAAACACCATAATTTGTATAAATTAGAATTTGATTAATTTAATACGAAGTTCATCATCATAAATGAAGGAGTCATTGGTTAAATTGATTTTTGGTATACTTACCGTCTCCCATTTAAATATAACGTCTTAATTAAATCTTAACATCCAAAAAGAAACACCCAAGTTTTATTATTTAATAATTATGTTTTTTTTTATTAAAAATAAAAATATTTTATTTTTTAATAATGTTTTCATTCTACTTAAATTTTATGAAAAAAAAAATTTATACAGTTTACAATATTATTAATATATCCTAAATAATAATTATATATTATATTTAAAAACCTAATTAAAATTAATTATTTACCCTAACAAGTATAAAATTACATTACGTTGTGAAACAAAAAAAATAAAATTTAAAATACAAATTAATTATTATGTTTACAAAAAAAATTCTTATAATTAATTTGTTTAATAAATTTTGGACAGATGATAAAAATATTATTTATTTTTGTCTAATTCATGCTGTTTATTAAAAAAAATATATTTATTAAATTATTTTATCGCGATATTATAAATAATATTTTTTTTTCGTGTGTTTTTGTTTTGGGGATAAAATATTACAGTAGAACTTCTGTAATTTATTTTAATCACTTAATTTATTTAATTTTCAATTTTTTTTTTGTTTAATTTTAATTTTGGGAGAGACAGCATGTGGTGGTGTGTTTGTGTGATGGAGTTTTGTTTATTGTTGTAACATTTGAATTATGTAAAATTCCCATAAGATGTCTTTGTTTTTCGTGTATGTACTTATGTGTATGAGGGCTTCGGTCGAAATTAAGAAATTAATTATAAAATTTTTAAATTTTTATCCCTACTTCACTTTACACAAAACAGATAATTAAAAATAAGAAAAATTACTTTGCTTCGTACCAAGGTAGGAAATTACATTAATTTTTGTTTTTGTTTGTTTTTGGTGTGCGTAAATTAATTAAGAAGTTTCTACTTTAAACAACAACAACAATATTTATCGCTCATCTTGTATTGTAACCTCCACGGTTTGCCATCAAGGTTAAGTAACACTAAACGATTTAATTACACATAAATTATATTTAATTTTTTTATTGGTTTGCTTCTCTCGCCTGTTTTGTGTCGGCTCATTTTATCGTCGTTGTTCAGTTAATCGCGCGGTTTTCTATATTCGCGCGTTACAATTTCTAAATTAATACATTATTTTTGTAACCCTGAGTTTCCACCAAATTTCGGTTTTTTAACACCCACTTACACATACATATATCAGAGATGGTAACGTTTTATGTGCGTGCGAGAGGAGTGTTCGGCCAATCACGTACAAAATACAATTCTATAAACTATTGTTCTAGCTAAATGATTATAAACTATATGATAACAGTCTCTTGTTTAATTAATAATTATAATAATTATAAATGGTTCTGTGCCATACATAATTTAAAAAATTTAATTAATAATTTTTTTGTTTTTAAATTAAAATTAATTATTGGCATTTAGTTTGAGTTTAATTTAATTATTTATGGCAAGAAAACTATAAACTACAAATATTTATTGTAAATTGTTTTTTGTTTGTTTGATTAATTAATAAAACTGAATACCTTGATACAAGGTGAAAATGGTTTGTATATAGTGTCCGTGGCCGATATGAAACAACTATACATGCATACATAATATATATATAGGGGGAACATATTTCGGATCGGACCACGGGCACACTTGTTGCACACGCGCGGTAATTATAAAACTCAAATATCTATATCATTATATAACTTATAGTTTTCCAGATAATATTTACACTCTACTTGACTAAATAAACTAATTAATTAAATGCTTAGCTTGTACCTGATTTTGGAACACCATTTAATTATTTATAATTTTATTTTTTAAATTATCAAATCAGACACAATAATTATTATACATCACACTTATTACTATACGTATGTACCTTAAATCTAAATTGCAACATTTACACATATTCTTCCGATGGTTTCTGTACACTAGTCGGTAATCGAAGCGATGGTATATGCCCGTTAACCGTATCCGGTAGTTCGGCAATGTCTTTGAACACGCCCATTAGACTTTCAAAATTTGGTCCCCAATTGAGTAAATAATCCCAACCTAGTGCGGTCGACGAGGGTGATGCACCGTTCGTTTGTCTATAAATACCGCCTAAATGTGTCGATAGATCATCATCGCTTGCTACTAGTGTACTTAAACTGCCGCGGAACGAAGAATCGAACCCATCGTACGAGGGTGGCGGTAATGGCGGTTTACTACTACTCGCACCACTCTCGTTCGCCCTTCGATCATCTTCTTCGCCGCTTTTCGAATATTTTTCACCACTTATACTATTATTGTCGTACTCGATTTCGGAACATGTAAAACTGTCGTTGCCACTTTCATCCGTTGTTGTCGAACTGTGCGTGTCGACCACCGGCGAATGATGCATATGCGTTAGATGATGCCCTGGACCGGGAACACGTGGTGCCTCGCTACTACTAGACACTGCATCTAATGTTGATACCAGACTAGATGTACGCGGCCGAGCATTTAAACGCTCAATTTCTTCGGCCGTTAATCCCATCGGCCCTGATCCGACCGACGTTACATTTGGTGCTTGTGGTGGTACACCCGGATTTTTTCTACTCACGCTAGAACTTTGGCCCGACAGTTGTGACATCACCGGACTGTTTAAACTTCGTTCACTGTTGCTGTGTAGCGCATCTTTGCCAACGCCACCCGAGCTTGAGGTGGTCGCTAGTAAAGCACTTTGCAACGGTTTCCCTGATATATCGTGCAGGGTTAATATTCGAGGCTGTTGCGAGCTTAATTCCGAGCTTGGCGACAGCCTTGCTAACGGCGTTGTTTGATGCTGTCTGGGTGTATTTGACGGCGGTGGTTGACTAGTTTGTGGCGGAACTCGTGGTGCATATGGTCCGGCATGATGTGGCGAATGGCGATGTTGTTGCTGTGCTGGTGATGCTTGATGTTTGTGATGTGTGTACGACGCCACAGGCGGTGGTGTTGCTTTATATTTACGAACACCACTCGCTTCTCGATATCCCTTGTAGTGATATACAATGTCGATATCGGACGGGGCTATGGAACTGGCATTTTCTAAATCATAATGTTCTGGAAATTCAGAACCTAAATCGACACCGCCCGGATGATCGTGCGGATGATGCGATTGACTAGGTGGAGGAATTGGTGGATGATGTTCCTCCCGAAGTGGTGGACTTTTACTCACAACTTCGCGTTCTATAATATCGGGCCGTTGTGGTCTCTGGTGTTCACCTTGGCCGATTTCTCGCTCTTTATATTTCTTCGAAATGAGTTCGGGACCCACCATATGATGGCCCACCCCTCTCATCATATCACTATTATCGTTGTGAAATCCGACAGAAGGATCGCCTGGATGTAAACCTCTTCCCATTACATCACCTGACGATACTAATCCACTGCCTCCCAATAGAGCACCTCCGTTTTGTTTACTGTGCAATCCGCTTCCACCACCCGGTCCTCCACTCTTCTCTTTGTGTTGTTTTCGTAATCTAAAGACAACGAATGACACCAAAATTGCGACCAGCAGAATTACAAAGAACACAATGACGAGTGTTATTCCAATACTTAATGGATCTGGCACCTCAGCCGCTCCAATCCCTAACGTTCTATGGCAACCTTGATACACTTTCCCGCGAGTTACTACCTCTTGGAAAACACTTCCCGAACCGTTGAACGGTTGTATCTCATTATTTATCGTAAAATTAGAGAAACATCCTTCAAAACTGGGACTTGCACTATCCTGCTGGAACAGTTCACGACGGACTCCTCCTATCGACAGCATTGTTAAATACGGATCGAGAAAGTCGTGTACTCCCGCCGAATCTAAATCATCACCAACGTGTTTACCATCTATAATAATATTTAATACGCGATTCCATGTGTGAAGTGTTAGGTTGTGCCACTTTCCGTCTGATAAATTTTCGGGTTGGGAAATAGTCATGTTGACTGTGGTCGATTGTTTCGAGTTGTACACCAGTTTTCCATGATGCAACTCGACCGATGTATAATGCTTGTTTGTGGCCGCATACAAAATGATTCCTTCCATTTTGAGTGTTCGAAACAGTAAACTCAATGTTTTTGGTGGATCTTCGGTAAGCGGCATACTGGTCGTGTTCTCAAACGCTGTCGTAAATCGTTTATTTCGATGAACTTCATAATTCCACATGGTCGATCCACTGTAGATGTTGTCGAGCAGTTGCATGCGTCGATGTTTTTCCGAGATTTTAAATTCGATAAATCCCCCATCGCCGAGTGTGATCGGATCGAGCGAATTGTAACAGTCGGGCGATAGTAAATGTCCTCCGCATCGGCACATTGCTGTATGCCATCGATCCATGCAGCCACCAAATGAACCGCACAACGACAAAGCTGGATCGTCGGGCAGGCCTTGTGAACATGGGCCACCGTTTGTGTTGCGGCTACAGGTGGACTGTATACCACGCGATTTTATCGGGCTGCTCAAATTTAGGGCACGACCATTTACTGATATGCTGTGTACACAGCCAACCAAATCGTCGGAATGCACTTGGCCGGGGCGTTCGAGTACTGGATCGGCGGTCGATAGGCCACCAATCAGCAATGGTTGCTTGTTGAAATTTAAAGTGCTGGAACGAAAGAAAAAACGAAAACGTCAAATAAATTTCATTGATTTATGACGAATCAACGTGACATATTTTGAAATATTTCCGCGGGCCTATTGGTCACATATGCAAACACCGGTTTGTTTTTGCAAAACCTTGTAATTTCTTTTTCACATTTTGAAAGTTGCTTTAAGGTGACTAATTTTTTTTTTTACGATAAAACATCTACTTAACTGTCGTAAAAATCAGAAGTTGAAAAAAAATAATTTTTATCGAAAAATATGTAGATTATTGAACATTGTCTGTCTTAAGATTCTTATGCCTGACTCTTACATACATTTGAATTATTATTTTTTTATTTTTTTATTATATGATAAGTATCCTAGGGCAAATTAAATTCTTCAATCATGTCGTAGTCAAAAAAATAAAAAAAAGTAAGAAGTAAGAAATATTACTTTACGATAAAAATCATCGGTTTGGTTGGATGGATATAGATGGATGGATGCGTATATATAAGAAACATATAAGATGTATGTAAGTATAACAAAATAAATGATTTTGATCGTCGTCGTTTCGTTTTTGTGATTTAAATATAATTTTTCTGATTTTCCATGTTATTCCGCGCGCCGTCCCTTTGTGTGTCGCGGTCAGTTTCTTATTTTTGTTCTTATGTTGTTGTTGTTTCTATTTTCTCTTATACAAAAGAATTTAAATATTCAAGCCAAATGTAAAAAAAAAACGCATTCAAATCTGTGTGATAGAGAAATCTCGCGCAAATAGTCTAAGAAAATAATGATTTCCTTAAATTTATTTTAACTATTCGTTTGTGTGTGTGTTGTTGCGTTTGTTCTGCTGTAGCCAGCAGTAACAGAACAATAGGTAAAATGAAAAATTTTAATTAAATGTCATGTTGTTCGGAAAATAGATTATATACAAACAAGAAATGAAAGCAAAATGTTTAACTTACCCAGTTGGTCCAACGTCATCTGAATAGCAAACGCTATCACCTGGTCGACACTCTTCACAGACATCACCGTTGTCCGTACATTTTGATACGCTGAGCGACATGACACGACCATTTCGTGTTGCCGTCACTTTATACCATTTACCATCCGATAGGTTGCCATTCGATCCACCCACAACCACCGATGTGATTGCTGTGCGGGCGCCACCAAACGAAAATACTGCTTTGCCCTTGACGATTTCCATGGCAACGAAATCCGACCGTCCACCACTTTGTATACCGTAATTATATATTAAAAGAGCATCGGGCTTGGTCGTCGCAAATATAATTGATATATCGTTGGTTGCAGCATCTAGTGCTGCAAATGACATGTACGACAATTCTGTAAATCCATATGTTGCACGTTCACAATGTCGCCCATATCGACCATCGATGCAGCTACATTTGTAGCCAGGCTTAAGGCTAACACAAAGACCACCGTGTAAACATGGATTTGGACGACACGAATCAGCCACAGTTTCACATTGATTGCCACGATAACCAGGTCGGCATAGGCAGAAGAATGACGATCCATCGGGACTTTCGCGACACGAGCCACCATTTTTACATGGATTGCTCGAGCATGCATCGCCCCGCTCGAGTTGACAGAATTTACCTTCGCGATGCGGTGGACACGAGCATTGGAAGTCATAACCTTGGCGACGACATTCTCCACTCGCTTGACACGGATTCGGTGAACATGGATCTTGGCGCTTGTCGCAGCGTTGGCCAGTATATCCTTCGGTGCAACGGCATGTAAAATCGTGTGTCACCAACGGCGAGGTAAATATCAAATTTTGACTGTCCGTAATCTTCAAATCGTCGTGAATATTAACCTTTTCGCTACATATCCCACTATTTTCACATGTCTCGATGTTACATGGCGAGTAGCCAACTGCAATACTGTTTCGCTGAAGAAGTTGCAACATTGCATCCCGTTTTTTATTAAGCTTCTCAATCACATAGCTTGTGGGTCGATAGTCTTGTTGATTTTTGACAACGACTCGTAAATCGAGTGAGTTATTAGCATCGCGTAAACTATACAATGATAACTCGTCGCCCGATTCAAATCCTGATTTAAGTAGATCTAGAAAGCCGCGATAGTACGATGCCAGGAATACAGTTGACGTAAGGTTATTGATTCGAATCGTGATTGAGTTTTCGACCGTCGAATTATCGAAGAACGCAAACTCAACACTAACCGTTGATACAACATCTGCGTGCTTGCCATCATTACCCGATATCGAATATGAATATCCTTGTACCGGCGTATTATGTGACGTGTGCAAATTACACCCATTCGGAATGGTTAGGGCGTTTCGTGGATTACCATTCGAGTCCTTAAGAATCTTACATTTATAGTCGCCTGTCGTATCGGCATCATTCGGATGTACATCGGCAATTTTTCCAACTGGTATTTTCCCATTGAATGCGTACACGAGAACGTGAACGATTCTTGGCGACGACGGACTATCATTTTGATCGAGAATATTAACGGTGATCGTATGTTGTGATTTCATTTTTGGTTTTCCATTATCTTCGACCTCGACGAGAAGATCGAGTTGCGGTGTCGATTCACGATCGATCGAGCGTGTCGTTTTGACTAGACCGGTATGTTTTTCGATTGTAACGAAAGATTTATGACGTCCTCCGATTAGATAGTATGTAAATGGTGCACCGTTTGGTGGAAGATCAGGATCTGATGCTGATAATGTCATAATACTTGTGCCTGGTGGTTCATTTTCGGTAACATAACCGATTGTGTCGTTAGGATCGAACACTGGCCCATTATCGTTGATATCGGTGAGAGTAATTTTAACGGTTGTTGTACCAGTTTGTGGTGGTAGTCCCGTATCGATAGCACCAAGTATTAAATTATAAAGTGGCGTCGTTTCACGATCAAGTTTTCGTGATGTTTCGATTTGACCACTTTGAGGATCAACCTTAAACGATTGATCGGGATTTCCACCAATGATCGAATAACTGAATTGATTGTTGAGCGGCCGAACATCTTTATCGACTGCTTTAACGGATACAACGCGAGTTCCAATTGGAGCTCCTTCCGATACGTTGGCTTCGTAGAAATTAAGTAAAAATTCTGGTGGATCGTTTCCATCCTGTATCGAGACTATAACTTGAGCTTCATCGGTATCATTTCCACGAATACCACCGAAATTCTTCGCCATTACAGTTAGGACGACACGACTTTGCGTTTCACGATCTAAATTCCGTGCCACACTCATTACACCAGTCTTGGGATGTATTGTAAAACCTTTATCGTTGCTCGATCCTACAAATAAGTAGTAAACTTTTCCATCGTCGCCCGAATCTTTATCGGTGGCTTGAATAACACCAACACTAGTACCAACCTCAGCCGATTCCGAAACATCAAAGTGGAATACTGGTTGAATGAACTTCGGATAAAATTCGTTTACGCCGGTAATGTGTACGTTGACTCGTGCTGTCCCTGACATTGGCGAGTCGGGATTTACGGCCAACACTTCCAAAACATATAAATTCTCTTCTTCGTAATCGAAGCTTGTTTTTGAGTATATGAGACCGGTGGTTTGTTCGATTGTGAAAAATTCGCGACCACTACCACCAATAATCGAATAGTGGATGATAGCGTTTTTCGGTGAATCACGATCCGTGGCCATTGCTTTGTAAACGAAATACTTAGGTGGTGAATTTTCTGGAAGGTATGCATGATATTCGGTTTGATTGAATACTGGAGCATTATCGTTGATATCGGTAAGTGTGACGGTAAGCATCGCAACTGCCTTTCGCGGTTTATATGCCAAATCGGAAGCTGTGATATTGAGATGATATTCTTGTACTATATCGTAATCAAGAGGCTCAAGAATTGTTACTGCACCAGAAATGGAATCAACAGCGAATTCTTTACGTTCATTGCCACCCGAAATTACATATCGAACCATACCATTTGGACCATCGTCACCATCAGAAGCGTTAACAGTAAGTATCGTTGATCCTATTGGCTCGTTTTCGGGCACGATCACTTGATAGCTTAGTGCGGTGAATACTGGTGTGTAACGATTTTCACCTGTGACAATTATTATTACTGTAACCTCGTCTTGTTGGGCTGGTACGCCACGATCAATAGCACGAACATTAAGTAAAAATACTTGTCCAGGCGTGTGTTGAAGTGGTCGAGATACTGCAATCCAACCATCGATATCGTTGATGGCAAAATTCGTAGTACCATTGCCACCAATAATTTTGTAGTTGATTTCAGCATTAACACCAACATCGAGTTCGTCTTTTGCCATTACTTGAACAATTCGTTGACCAACGAGTGCATCTTCTGGAACTGGTGACAAGTATTCATGATTTTCGAATTTCGGTGGATTATTATTCGCGTCCACCACATTGATGTTGACAAGACATTCGGAATACATCGGTGGTTTGCCATTGTCGGTCGCTAAAATTGTTAACGAGTACATATTCTCGGGCGATGATTCTAGCTGCGTGTGCTTATAGTGAATGGTACGTTTGCTGAAAAGTTCTCCGGTCGCTGGATCGATTGAGAATAGGTCCGATGGTTGTTGTAGTGAATACGAAATCACTGAGTTTGGACCTTGTTTATCACGATCGGTTGCGATTACTTGGCCAACGAAAGCGACGTTACGTTGTAGTTCCGGGAAATTAAAACTGTAATAGCTGTGTTCGAATTCAGGTGCATTATCATTCTGATCTTGGATTGTAATCGTAATTGGAGTTTCAGCCCGCCATGCACCATCAAAAGCGGCTACTTTAAGCAAATATTCATCCTGCTGTTCGCGATCTAGGTATCCAGCGACAGTTACGTTTCCAGTGATGTGATCGATCGAAAATTTACCACCCGGATTTTCAGCAAAGCTATATGTTGCATTCGCATTCTCTCCGATATCGAGATCTGATGACGTCACTTTGATTACGAATGACCCAATTTCTGCATTTTCAGTTACGTTAACACTGAATAGTCGTGTAAATCTCGGCGGATTGTCATTTTTATCGAGTACTGTAACAACTACTGTTGCACTTCCGGTTAATTGTGGCATACCTTGATCGACTGCTTCCACAATAATTTCATAATTTGCGATATCTTCTCGATCGAGTCGCATATTCGTATATATTTCACCAGTGTCCGCATCAATTTCGAACGTTCCTTCAAAATCAGTCACCAAACGATACGAGACTTGTCCATTGTCATCAGAATCTGCGTCTGATGCTTTGATTTTAGTGACGAATAGTGGTGGTGTCTCTTCCTCTTGTACATCAGCTTGGTAAACGATTTTTTCGATGATTGGTGGATTATCATTGGCATCGGTTACGTTTATAATAAGACGTGTTACACTTCGTAAACTTGGTCGATCCGAGTCTGATGCTTCGACCCATATTTCGTATTGCTGTGATGTTTCGTAGTCAAGACCAGATTTTGAGATTGATATTTCACCAGTACTTGAATCAATTTTAAGCGCATCGTGTACATTTCCACCGGCGATTGCGTATTTTATATTGCCAAGTGCACCTTTTTTGGGTGAGGTGGCCGATATTCTCGTTACAACTTTACCTTCTGGCACATCTTCGGGTAGTATGAATTGTGTTTCGGATAAATACGAAAACGTTGGGAATAAATGTGCCGGACGCAAGAGTATGGTTAGTTCAGCTGTTGCCGATTTTGCATCGATTCCTTGATCGGCCGCATGCACCATAACACTATACACTTTGTCAACACCTTGGCCGTTCAACGACAGTTCTTCGGTCGCTTTGATTACGCCCGTATACGAATTAATGGCGAATTTTTTCGCATCTTTACCACTTATCGTGTACACAATTTTACTATTACGACCTTCGTCGAGATCGATCGCATTCACACCGAACACAAACTGGCCAACCTTTATCCGATCGGGGATGTTGACATTAAAACTCGACGATTCGAATGTTGGTGCATTATCGTTCACATCATCGACAACGATTGTTAAATTAACAGCTGTTGCTCTCGGTTCCGTGGCGCTACTGTCTTGCGCCATCAAAGTCAAAAAATAAATTGCCGTGTCCTCGCGATCTAAACTTGTCGCCGTTGTAATTTCTCCCGAATCGGGATTCACATTGAAACGTTCGACTTTTTCGCCAAGCAAACTAAAGCGTATTTTCGAATTGATACCTGAATCTTTATCGCTTGCGTTCGGTTGTAGAACTCGTGTACCGGTTGGTAAATTTTCGGCGACTGTTGCCCGATACGATTGACGCTCGAATTCTGGACTATGGTCGTTCATATCTTGAACAACGACACGAACTGTACCGGTGCCCGTTAGTGGTGGGGATCCTGAAAATAGAAAAAAAATAAAAATCGGTAAGATTTGTCACATTCCATACAGCATCGCATCGTCTTTGTTCTTTACATAACGTTATTGGAGATTTTAACTATATCACTCATTATCTATATAGTTTGAGACAGATAGAAACCATAAGACATCAAAATCAAATATATTCTCATAGAAAAGAAATGATTTAAGAACAAGAAAATTTCCTTATTTTGTCATCTTATACGTACACAACAATAGTTGTTGTGCGCGCTCTTGCCTTTATCTTTGTCTGATCGATGTAACCAATTTCTTCTTAGAATTTTGTCTAATAATTTTATTTGTGTTTGTTATACGATCAAAACTTGTTGTTATTGAGGAAATAAAGAATATTATCTCGTCTTAAGCAGTGCACAAAAAATAAATTTTATTATATCTTAATAAATAATTGAATTTGATGTTTAAAAAAGATTTCGAAAATAACTTAGAGCAAAAAAAAAAAAAAAATCAGAAACTTAAACATCGCGCATATACAGATATGAAAATGGCGAATCGTCTTCCTATTTAAGATAGAGCGCGCATATAAAATACTTAACATTTTGAACAGGTTGATACTGTTATTTATGTGAGATTATATAGAAAAGATATATAATTACTATGTATGTACGAGTATATATGGTGAAGTATGTCACATATATATATATATACGGTTCTTATCTTTTGAAATCGTATATTTATATTGTATATTATGGCGACCATAATACCAAAAATAATTTGCATATCAAAGCAAGATATCGCAACCGCATCACACGCGTTACAATTACACACAATTTCCGCAATTGTCGCGCATTATAATTATATATAAAAGAAATGTGCTACACAAACCAATTTAGAGTTTCTTCCTTAAAGACATTGTATTATATATATGTATACACTTTAAGGACATGCATGTACAACAACCAAACGAACATGCAATTTATAACTGCAACAACGTACAGTCTTTAAGGTATATACAAGACTTGCATTAGCTTAAAACTGTCAACCAAATCTGATTATTATTATTATTATTGTTGTTAGTTTTGTACGCAACAACATTATATGTGTTGTGTGCTCCAGCTAACAATCTCTCTAACTACTTCTTATACAATTATACATTACAACAATATAATCTTATGTGTTAAACTTACTTTTTAATTTTAAAGAAATTTTTCTTTTGTTTTCTTGTTAAATTCAATTTTTCCAATTTGAATTCTTTTTATTTTTCAAATTATTATTATTTATATCTCGTATTGTTGTTGTTGCTGTATTATTATTATTATTATTATTATGGTTGCTATTGTTGTAATGGCAATAGAAAAATCCGTGTAAGGAAATGACTTGATTTTCTTGTTTTTATTTTTTTTTGTATACGTTTGTTCTTATCAAATTAAAGTATCATTGAAGTTTTCAGCCAAGAAGAGAATAATATTTATAAGATTTACCTATAACAATAAATACATTGGTATAATTGCATGTGTAGTTGTGTGAGAACGCAAAAATTAATCATCGAACCAGGATTGGATATTTAACTGCATTGATTTTGACAGTGAGTACTTCGGCAGACATTAAACTAGTTCAATAAAATATAGGCCGCAAATGGCCGTCACCAGCACCATACTATAAGTAAAGGTGACTGAGTATAATATTATAACCAATGGTGGTTGTTCAAGAAATCAATTCATTTGTTCATTGAACTCTAGGGCAGTGTTTCGCAAAGTATGCTATACGGAACCCTATATAATCCGCGAAGAAAATATAAGTATTAATTTTTAAAATGTAATCACTCTGAAAGTTAATGAAACCTTCACAGCAAAACAGTGACCAGCGGTCGGACTTGCATTATTATCAACCAATAAAAAACTGGTTCAATATACGTTGCAGGTTATATATTTAAAACGAAGAAGATTTCGAGTTAATCTAACATTGCCAATTAATTGTAGGTTTTCTCTCTCATCGACAAGGAAAGAAATATTTTAAAATCATGTTAAGATCAATTTGTAAAATAACTAAATCGTTATTTTAGATTCAGAACTTGTTGGATCAGCTTACTTATGAGAGAGGTAAATATAAATCCCGATACATCGAAGGGATTAATTGACATGAAACTAGACAAATAATTTCAGAAGAATAACTTCGGTGTTGAAACAAAGAAATAATTAATACAGAAGACAATTGCAAACGAAAATTCTGTAAGGTCGAAAATAAGAAGAGAACAAGGCTAGAAATTGACCAGAACAGTTTGCAAATAAGTCATTGGAGTGAAAACTTTGACCACCACCACACTGAAACAAATGTACCACTCAATATAACAAATTTTAGTGACAAAAATATTGATAAATATTTGTCAGTATTTTTATTGTTATTTTGAAAAAATTATTTCATTCTGATAATTTATTTTCATTTCGATTTCAAATATTACAGTTATGCCTTCATTTATATTTTGTAACAAAAATATAATTTTTTATTATTCTTAATGAACATTATTCTTAACAATATTTTATCAGTGTGATAAAAATGTATTCTATGTGATAAATTTATCAGTTTATTTAAATGTTCTAACTGATCAGTTTGCTTTTTTGTTTAAATGTTATCAGAATTACAACATTTAAACAAAAAAGCAACAATTATACAAGTCCGGTCAGAAACCTTATAATAAAAATAAAAATTACATCCATAGGAGATAGATCTTAGAAATAAACTCATATTATAATAACTGAGAGGAGGATTATAGAGGGAGAAGTTCAAAATGGATGTTTCTTTCCCGGAAGAATGTTCCAAATTAAGAAAGCTTTTTCTTTTATAATATGTTTTTAAGCATGTATTTTTATGTATTTAAATTAAATTCATAAATTGTTGTAACATACTTATATGTGCATATACTGAAACATATGAAGTTAATTTAACAGAATTATTAAATAAGAAATATATTAAAATAAAAATATAAAATATTCCAATCGATAAATTCACTTTTCTTATTGATAATATATTATATAATTTTTTTATCTAGTGATAAGTTCGTAAATCTCATTGATAGGAATCTTTGTCGGTTGTATATTGATAACGAACTTTTCAATGTGAATGTAATTTTGGTCAGTTTGAACAATTATTTTTGTCAGTGCAGCCATTCGACTACTAGATGCTGAGATTATGAAGTCGACATACCTATATGTTGTAAGCTAATTTATATATTATTACCAACGACTTCCAATAGGTTGTACCAGCTGCATCAGCACTTAAGAAGTGACAATGATAACCATCACAAAGTCGAACGAGATAAAATTAAAAACGAAGTTTCTTTGATAGATTGCATAGTACACTCGAACCTGGAAAGTTGATAGCCTCTGTAATGTGCTTGACTATGATATTAGTAGAGAACCTTTTTGAATCTTATTTTTTTTATGGTGCTAACTTGTACGATGGCCGGTTATGATATTCTACGTAGCTGAATCGATAAAAAAATGGAAGGAATATCACCAACATTTCTAATAAGTCGGATGTTCAAACGCAGTGAATTCTCGATTGTAAGTCAAACATTTTATATTTATAACTTCTGAAACTTCTGTACTTGGTATAATTTTACAAATATTTTTGGTATGAAACGTTTCATTATTCATGTCAGATCCAAACCAAAACCCTCTGGAAGTTTACATTTGGTGAATTTTAAGCGTTGTCAGATGCATTGAAAGTTTACATTTGGTGAATTTTAAGTGTTGTCAGATGCATATTTAAAGATGGTGTATAATATAGTTTGGGATTGAATTTAACCCTGTCAGCTTCATCACTTTGAAGAATTTTAATGAGATCACGCTTAAGGCAATCCATGATAGTAGTTATTTTGTGCAAGAAAGTCGTTTCGCGATGAAGACGAAGGTGGAGAGTTAACTTTCTTAAAATAATTATATATTGAATTTATGGTTTAACATAAAAGAGCATCGATGAAAATTAGATAAAGATTCGGATAAAGGACAGGAGTCACCACAAGAATGTGAATGGAAAAATTCTCAATCCATAAGATTAAACAAATGTTAAGGTCAGGTTTCACAGCAACCCTTTGTACCACACTCGTTCGAATGCCTTCTAGATATTAAGTGTAATGACTTGTGATTCAAAAAATTGGAATGCACTGGTTCCGTTAATTAAGTGACGACATTATTTTGACATGAAGCCAGATAGAAAATATAAGAAGAAAAACTTCGATGCTGGAACCATCAAATAATAAATGCAGATGGCAATTCCCAACGAGATTTGTATATGGTTGAAAATGAGGGGAGATCAAGACTACAACTTGCCAGAACAGTTAGCAAATAAGGCATTGGAGTGAGAACTTTGACCACCATCAGCAATTCGACTACTAAACGCTGAGTTGATGAATTTGACATACCGTTTTTGTAAGCTATAATTATCGACTTATAATATGTTATTTATCCTTCACGTTATTTATCGGCACACGAGATAAAAATAAAAACGCAGTTTCTTTGCTAGATCCTCTGTAACGTGCTTGACTATGATATACCATATATAGAGACTTGTATTCTAACTTGTACGTTGGACAAAAGGATCCATGTTTTGCACTAAACATTGCCTCATGATAAAACATTGAGACTGCACCAATCGGTCGATGGTCGACTATAATACTCTAGTAGCTTGTCATTCGCTGAATCGATGAAAGAAGAAGAAGGTAATATCACCAAAATTCCTAATAAGTCGGATGCTTAAAGCCAGTGGATGTCAGACAATTGTATGATTCTCAATTATAAGTTGAATTGTGAGATATAGAAATTCGGGAACTACTGCGTATACTTGGTATTTGGCGTGAAACATTTCATCATTCAGTTCCTATCATATTTTCGCACACCGAACCAAAACCCAGTTCTGGATCTTATTACACTTGGCTAATTCAATTTAAAGTTTGTAGCTGTATACAGATCCGTCTTAACTTTGCGTGGGCTTTGATGCAACCAGACATAACTTTTTGAAAGATCCGATGAGCGACAACCATGAAAGAAACGTCCACAATATTTCAAGAGGCTCGGCTTTGGACTCGATTGTTGCGTTTTGGGTGTACCTGCTCAAATGTGAGAATTTAAATAGTCTGACATTTGGCAGCACTAATTGCTGCATTGTTTATTTGTGCAGTCAAAGATATTTTCTATCATAGTCAAGTCGAAAATCTCAAATATTTCAGGCGCATAGCCGAACTGGATTGAAATTTGTTTGGATCGAATTCAACCCTGCTGACGTTCATCCCATTCAAGAATTGTAATCAGATCATTCGCATAAGGTGGTCTTTCATAGCAGTTCTTTCTGCTAGAAAGTCGTTTCGCGATAAAGATGAAAATAAATAGTAAGAAGTAGAGTGTGAGATCATAACCATCCTTAAAAATATATTGGGTTGATGATACGAGATCGATGAAAAATAGAAAGAGTCATAGATAGAAGAAATCTGAAAGTGGCTTCGACAAGGATTTACAATAAAGAACAATTAAGGTAATACTATATTTAGACCGAATGTCTTTCTTATGTTAATGTTGTACGGACTTTAACGAAAACTCTTGGTCACATAATACGGTATATGGTCGACCTGGGGCTTCATATTAGAACCTAGATTACATTTAATATGTTAGTTAAACTCTCGATTGCTGTTACTGGTGTCTATAATTAGCCTAACCACCTTGAATTCAGCTAAACGTTGAATTGTCGTTTTTTTACATCGTTTTGATGACATTCATCCTTCTGGCCAGTTTCTGTTCTGCAGTCGAGATTATGCAAAAGAAAGAACGAAAAGTTCCATTTCTGTGAGAATGGCAATAACCAAATTCCGCAAAAATAACCCGATGGCCAGAATTTACCAAAAGTGTAGCTGATAAGAGATCCAGTAGATCGTTGACCCGATCTGGGATTCTCGTAGGCCGAACCACGAACTGTGTTAGTTAGTTTTAAACTGCAAACATATCACTTTAAAGTAAAACTCCCACAGTCGTTGGCATAAGACTGATCGAGTACATTATCAAATCGTTCGGCGATCATGCCTTGATGATATTGAGTGAATCGAAATTTTAGTCAATTTCGTTATGTCTTGCGCAATCAAACCGTATTATATATCGTGTGCGTTATAGTATGTACGGATATATATGCAATATATTTATGTACATATCTGTACCCAGCACCAATCTTGCAAGACTCAATAATAAAAATTTTCTTAATTTTTTACTTTATTTTATGTTTTATTGTGTTACCTTCGAATTCTGTGGCTTTCGCGTATAGATCCTTTATAACAATCACTTTTATTTATTTTTTATTTATTATACAACAATTCTTTTCGATCTTTTATTTAAGAGTTTTTCGTAAATGAAATAAATAAATAAAAAAGTAATTTTCCATATATACGACGAGTACATGTGTATACGTTCAGATGGATTATAAGAAGAATCGCGATTTGCGCGATTTTATTATTTTGTTGTTGGCGGATTTATTTTTTTTTTGTTTTTGGCTTTAAGTACAACCGACACGAATTTAATAACAGATATTGAACAGAACTTTTATATAAAATTAAAAGAAATGTGACTGTTTTTGGCTTGGTGTAACACGTAAATTGGTGCTTGAAGGATTAATTTGCATATATTTTGGATGCATTTTTATTGTACATACGAGCGAGTATATATGGTATATAGTCTCGAGCATTCGATTGGGATTTGGAGACAGCATCAGCAACGTGATTAGTTTTATTTTTATTTATTTCTATGTTGCAACATATAAGAATATGTACATTTATATATAAAAGAAGAACAATTGATTGCGTGATTTGTATTTTAGCGTTTGACCAAACTGAAAATAAATAATTATTATTGTTGTTGTTTGAATTTCGCGTCGCTGTGGAACAATTAAAATATTTCATCTGTCTGTATGTACATACCATATATACCATGTATATGGGCAACGAGTGGGAAAAATTGACAAATCTGAAATAGCACGCGCATTCCAAGAATTCTATAACAATCTAATCATGTACATAACATAGGTAGGTATTATGTGCACATATGAAGCATATATATACATACATAAGTTGCTATTTAATATTTTTATTGTTAAAGAAATAAAATTAACAAGAAAATTTAACAAACGAAATGAACAGAACGAAATACATGAATAAAATGACCATTAAGCCACAATGGCTGGCTCTCTTTCTGTTCCTAGATCGCAAGACTAAAATGCATGTACATAATATATAATTTAATTTTATTATTGTTTGGATTATAGTGCATGAAGATAAGTTAATATACTGACATGTCTTTAGACTCGTATAATTTAAGTCTGGAGCTAGATACTATATATATATAGTGAAATGCGCGCGCGGTTTAACCCCTCTCTCAAAGTGGGGTTACCAACATGATTTATGAGCTATTTTCCAACCATTTTTTTTTACGTTTCGTGAAATTAGAATTTTAATTATTTCTAGATATAATTAAGCATATAGAAATTATGTTTTATTTTTATGCACCTACAACATTATACGTACACCAACATATAGTTTTGTGAAAATGCACCGTGAAATGTAAAAATTGTAAAAACAAAATATATATAATAACAATAATAATAATAATAATGACCATTTCTATAAACATTTTGAGATTCTTGTCTCTTCCTTCAATCTTATTGTGTTCTGTATGTATGTACGTACATTTGTACATATATATATTGTATAGAACAGAGAATAACTTTAAACGAAGGCAAACAGAAATAATCTAAAACAAATACTTTAGGTATATTATTGTTTTGCTATCTTATAAGACGTTTACAATAGTAATAACAACAAGAAATAGCAATAATAATAGTAATAATCATCTCGCGTACCTACATAACTTGTGAACTCCATACAAACAGTCGTTTTGATTCTATTTTGTGATTTGTAATTTTTTTTTTATACTTTTCGCGTGCTGCGGCTGAAAAGTAATTTTGATTGTGAAAATTGGTTTTTGAACGTTATTGGAAATTTTGTACGTACTATATATACACTCGTACATACATGCATGTATCTCTTCTCTCTATGTGCACATAGAACACAACAACAAAAGTGTATGTACGCGAATTACCAATAATCGCGAATGAAGTATGGATAATGTGGATATAAACGGGAGAAAATCTCTCGTGCCCATAAACAACATATACGTAGAAGGTACGAGAACCACCCAGTGATATATATATATATATATATATATATATATATATATATATATATATATATATATATATATATATATATATATATATACATGCTTTTGTGTTTTTTAATAGTTTTTTAGTGCTTTGAAGTAATAAAACGATAAGAGAGTCTTCAAGTAAAATAAATTTTTAATTTAATCGGAATTAATAGGATTTTTTTTATTGATATTCTTCAACACCCGAGTATTATTATTATGTATTATCTGGTTATTTTGTTATTTTAAATTTAATTTTCTATATATAATATATGCAATTGTTTGAAAAAATATTTTAATTTGTTGCTAGATTATTAACACTCTATAAAATAGTAATTGTAGATATGTTTACCTATCCTACAGATAACAAGTCATTTCACGTGTTATATGTGCAACATTTTCCTGTACATGATGATGGTGAGTATAATTAAAAATCTTTTTAAGTTTTTATACATTAAGACAATAATAAAATGTATGTATGTATATAATAATGAAATTCACACCAATCTGTCTGCATATATAAAACATGTACAATTTATTATGTTATTTGAAAATAAGAAAATAAAAATAATAAAGAATTATATTTACCTTTGATACATAAAATTACAAAAGGTAATAATTCTTATTTTTATATCATGAATAATTGGATAGCGAAATAAATAAAATATTATATATATATATATATATATATATATATATATATATATATAAATATATATATATATATATATATATATATATATATATATATATATATATATATATATAATGTATATAAATACTGCGTTAAATAAACCTAGGTTTTGTTTATTGGAAAATTTGTATTTTTTAATGTCTGATTTAAATATTGAATTATTTTATCGTTCGATATATGCGATTGAATACAAACATATTATATTATACAGGGTGTCCAAGTTCATACAATCCAACTGAATGAGTCATGCAGCTGAGTTTATTTCATGAACCTCCTCTATACCCATTTACCAAGAAATGGACTGCATAGATATATTGGTGTTCTGCAAGTCTATAATCTGTCCATCATCTTAACACGAACAAAACGTGATAAGATCAAATAAGAAGCTCTTTTTTTCAAGTCTAGGATTACTAAATTACAGGAAATATTCAATGGAAGGTATATAAAAACTTCTTGTCTTTGATATTCTTATCCTTTATTCAAATTAGGATGCTTATGGTTAAAATGCTCTAAAGTTATTTTAAATTTTCTACACAGCAATTTAGCAGAAATTACTGAGCTTATTAAGTTCATGTATTGAAAATCAATATACCATGGTCGAATTACTACTCTTATTCTAGGAGTCACGAACCGTATGACTAACAAATTGTAACAAAAAATAGTTCAAATCTCGCTCATCTATAAATTATTCTATAACAAATAGTCTATGGCATGGAAGCCGTAAAGAGCCTTAACCACGTCTCAACAAACACTTAACGAACCGTTTTAAAGAACATGTTTTTATGTCATCCGGTGCATTTTAATTTTTGGTCAACGACGAGAATCGAACTCGAAACGCGGCGTTATGAGAAACTCTCTTAACCATTAAACTTCAACCGGCGACCGGCCATACTATAAGATACATGGAAATTAAGTGGAAATATGGTAAATCATAATTGGACAAAACGAACGAAGATAATTGAATTGAAAAAAATAATAGAATTTGGTGTAAGAGACAAACGAAAAGTCTGTTGATGAGTCAGTCAAATCGTCAGTTTAAGAGAATTTTTTAATAGTTTTAGCCAGCAGCTCCAATATAAGTATCCAAAAAGATATGCATGCAACGTGTCTCAAAGTATTCCTATTCATTTCCGATTTTAAAAACGGGGATAAAGAGAACTGTCTAAATAAAAGCTTTTAACTAACAATCATCTTTGACATAAAAAAATACCCAGATAATAGCATATTGGAAGACCCTGAATAAAGTGGAACCACGAAATTATTTAATAAGCCATACACTTGTCAAGCTTTGAGTCCCTTCTTCTGCATCACAGTACGTTACATTTGTAGACATGAACACATTGTATACATAAATAAAAATCGTTGTTGTCAAATAAACGATTAAATAATATTTTATTATTATATTTTTCTATACTTAAACAAATCTCATGAAATATTCTTATGGTACGTCTATACATTATATATAATATACAAAGTAACAAAAAAACTATCTTTGTTCAGTTTCCACAATCAAAGCTGGGTCATAGTTGAAATCTATGAAAACAACACAAAATATAATAATAAAAGAAATATTATTATTATTTTCTGTGATCGATCTGAAATTTATATTCTACAGCACACATTGTTACCTTAACTATTTCCTTCTATATAACAGCAGAACCATGAGCTTAGATGGTATTTCAATGATAAGTCATCGTGTATAGCGCAGTGCGCGCAAAATTTTCGGCTACAAATTTTTTCCCAATCCTTTTCACTTTGCTTCTTCGTCTAAACCTACGATTACAATCAATATGCGTTGGATAGGAAACTTGTATAAAGAAAATGTCTTGACAATGGTTGAACTTGACCAAAGCAAACTTATATATGTGTGTGTGTGTAAAAAATCATATTATTAAATCGTTTTTGTATATATATATTTGAAAGGCCTTTAAGGGTTAAAAAATAATAAAAGATAATAATTTCCATGCAATAACCTTGAATTATTTTTCTTCTTATATTATCTGTGTGTACATAACTCGTATATGTACTCGGTGGTAAGAAGCAGCCAAGAACATAACACAAAATTGAACATAACATAAAAGAAAATCTTTTATTATGCGCTCTATGCATATATATATATATATATATATATATATATATATATATATATATATATATATATATATATATATATATAATACGAACATATAAATACACATAAAAATCATCCCCTCGGGGATCTCGTGACGTCACGATCTTTAAACAAAATAAAATAATAAAAGTAAAAAATAAGAACAAACCAAATGTATTGAATCAACATGGCTGTAGTTACGGCGTCCGTCCGACACGCCTTTCATATTCAAGTAATATTCCTTTAATTTTTATGATATATTTTTGTTTCTCGAACAATTTTATTAATAAATTGGGCACTTGCTCTGCTTTACATTATACCAATAGCCATACACACACACACATACTTATATACGGTTCGTTATGATGTGATCCTTAATTAAGCACAGCATTTCATTTTTGGGGTATAAAAGATGGACCCGGGCATTTCATATAATATTTACTTATAAAGTCTCAAGTGCATGTACAGTCCTTTGCGGACACATTTTGGCCTCACGATCAAATAATATAATAAAAAAAATTTCAACAATTTTAAATTAGGTACGACCGATCGAATTGATCACATAAAATAATAATGCAAACCGTGAGAAAAATGTTATATTTTCACATATTTTGTTGTTGGTGTTTTTCTTTTTAACAGCTTTCTTTTGTTTTCGCGAACACAAAATGCGAAAAAAAAGTAGTTGAAGTTATAGAGATAAAATAAAACAAATATTTTATTATGTCCAATTTTATTAAAGTTGTTTTCGCGGGATTTAAAGTGTTAATCTATGTTGCGGTTTTATACGTTTTGTAGATAATGTGACGAGCAAACCGGTAACGATTTTATACTATATAAATAAATTGCTAAGCGATTAATTGAAAGTAATGGGTAGCAGGGCAGCAGAATCATTTACAATTTAATCGTTTTTATACACGACGACCGTTTTATAGATTATCCGGTATTTAATGTAAATCACATATGTAGCTAATTGAATACAATACTCGACATTGGCTTGCCAATTATTTAACGCTTATAACAATTTATTATATTGCACAATCTCTATATTAATGAGGAATCGTCCGGAATTTTGTTTACAAACAGGATGATATTGCAGAAAATATTTCCTATACGAGTATACGGAAATAAATCATAAATTTTGATAGATCTTAAATTCCAAGAACTGAATAATACCATTTGCGTGCTAACATATAGAGGGGTCAAGATTATATGTATTACATTTAAACGCACCTTGAGTCTATTTGCACAGTTTGAAGGTGTAAAAGATCAGCCTGCGAGGGTACGTGTCTAATGTCGATACTAATAGCCGAAAACGTTACAAACTGAAGTGAAGCGAAACCTGCTAGACCAATTATGTATAGAATAATCGAAACGGGGAAATCGATTCAATTCAATTTTCTTTCGTTTCGTCTTGTAATTTAAGTAATTTTCCAACCATTAGCTATATCAAATCGAATTATAGATATTGTTAAATTATGCTATTTTCAGATCAGATCGTAACCGTTTTGTGAAATAATTACCAAGGTTTGTTTTGATGGGTACTTTAAGGCGTTTTGTTCAAATTAAGCTAAACAGAAACTTTTTGTTATTTAATCCGTTTTGTAACCTAATAGAAGCTTAGCCATTGGGTACATTTATAGAACTTTTTTGTTTATATTATATTGTCAGTCAGTATCGGGTCACCTTCTTGCTGGAGAAGAGGATTTTAATTTTTTTTTAACTTTTAAACTAATCACAATTATCACAATTGGTATGTATGAAGATTGAGCATCGTAAGTATAGATCTGAAGTGCAGTATATTGCTAAAAGATCAATTAAATTTAACAAAAATTTGGAGCATAGATGATAAAATCATTCACTACAAAAAATAAAACCTGAAGTAAAACTTTTTTACGCATACTTGATTTGGGGAGTAAGTTGGTGAATGCGGGGCAAGAGTGTTACGAAAAAGTGTGATCGGGCCATGAGAGCGTTCTATACCATTGCCATGAATAATAACAAAACGCAAAACGAAATAATTTCCTTTTGTATCAGGATGTGTCATGACAATTCATAAATCCCAAGGTGGAACATTCACTTTCAAAGAACTCGTACTCTACCATAACTTTGTGTTGCTCTATCGCGAGTTATCAGTATTGAAGGACATAGTGCCAAGAGGCAATGATAATAGATTTTATCATGTTCGAAAAAATGATACATCAATTATATCACTGTCAAAAATAGAAAAAACGATTCTTGATTTCATGAATGACAGAAAAAAGTTTTCCATGGTTACTTTAAATAGCCAAACTATCAGGAAACACGTGTCGACTTGAGCGATTCCATAATTGATTCAAGAAATATTTTGTTTCTATCAAAAACTTAATCAAAACTTGACAACCCGAATTTTGATTGTATTGCGAAATTTAAGCGTAAAAATGTTAGATTCCTGTTTGCAGGAGTGGCAATTTATCAGAAATCAAATGATGTCTCGAGTATAGTGACTTCAAAAATGGACATTTTATTACAGAATATTCGTAAAATCGATTTTGGTCCATCATCAATTGGTGATGTGCTGCTCACTATGCTTTAGGCGATGGAACAAACATCATAATGGTAGTTGCTTACATTTCGCCCAACAACACAGTTAATAATATTATAAAGTTTTTATATAAAAGACTTATGATTTACGGTCGGGTAGGCTCTGAAGTATTAGGAGAAAAACTACCATACAATGCCATTAATTTAAACAATGTTAATTTTTCATGGACAACTCTTGCTAAACTTTCTACAAGATAAATTAGAACTACAAATGAATAATAACCGAAATGAGCCAACCAAAATACTTGGAACAACAATAAAGGCACTGTTCTGTAGATATCTTTCTAATTTTCATTCGAAAATATATTTATCTTATTTCTCATACCATTATATATAAATAAATATATATATATATATATATATATATATATATATATATATATATATATATATATATATATATATATATATATTTATAGATGGAGCTGAGAAAGTTTTGCTTCAGTCTAAGCCACACTTTTTTTTTGGCTTTATATTTTATGGTTCGAATCTTAACTAATTTCAGTTTGTTTGTTAAGATGTTATTTACAGGACCGAGATCATTCGTATAGCTATATTTTACACAGCTTGTTTTACGTTAAACAAAAGAAGACGGGAGGCTAGGTCTTTTAACAATAGAAGATCACTTTATTTATCGACATAGAACGTCTACAAGTTTCAATATAAGTTGAAAGCGTATCGTTCTAGTTGAGTGTTGGTGGGATGGGGTGAAGACCGTCTAAAGGTAAATGATTTCTTACACAAACTATCAAATAAAGTGTTGATGAACTTAATAAACTTTTTGTCTAAAATAAATAAAGAGTTTATTTTATCGTCTAAGTATATAAACAAAACGTATAATGGCATTGGTAGTACATAATTCTATTTTAAAAAAGTTGTTTAGTTTCTAAGAAATCATATTTATTATTGAAAATAAATACAATACACAAAATGAAACAAATTGCATTTAATAATTTTTAAAAGGGTGACTAAAATAACAAATATTGACACATAACAATTGGTCATTCGAATTGTTTCCAAGAAATAAATAGTTAAGCAACATTGTTGCTCATGCCTATATATACATCACACTCGAATGAGTGTATAAACGATGACCTCCCGAAATATAGTCACGAAAGATAGATAGGTGCCATCAATCAACCTCTTTCTAATTATCCTCTTAATCGTGTACATATACACACATATACAAATATCTTCGGCTAAAATCTCACAGATCTAGATTTCATCAAATTATATAAAACTATTTTAAACAATTCAAGTTCATCGACCAGCATCAAAAAAATGATGCGCGACATAATTATAAAATTTTGCTCTTGACTTCTAATCAAATGATTATTTATTTATATAATGTAACTATTCTCTGGTCTAATCTCTAAAATCTAAATAAAACGTCATGAACAATATATACATAGTTTTTGGTTCACGAAATAATGAAATCAATTCATCTTATTGTTCGTTAATAAGATGACTCGACTTTGTTTGTGAACTTGAACTTATAGGAGAAGAGATATAATTTTTTGTGTGTCCATAATGTCAATGATTAAGCATTTATTTCTAATTCAATTGTTAAATATTATATTATATACTCTATAAGATGGTAATACCATAAAAGGATTGGTCAAGTATCCATCGACGGTTATAAACGAAGCGTAATTAGAATTTTTTTTAAAATTCTCTAATAATATTCTAACACCTTTAATTGGAATCATTATATATTTTAACCCTTGAGTATATATTTTATTCAATCATCGTGCAACATCTTCAACCATAATTTTGATAAATGTTTCTATTAAGCAATATTATTAAGTTTTTTTTTTATATTGATTGGCTTGTTAAGAATTTTGAAGCGATAAAAAAAAAGTTAATTTTTATTTGTTTAGTATTTCGGTATAATTCTAACAAACAATTGAAATTATTTTATTTCTTAAAGATGTTTTATTGTCTGGACACTTTAGAGATCCGTCGAGCAAGCATATTTTTCCCTCGTTCGTTTTGAATAGACGAAATTAAATAAAAATACTTGAAGGCGGCTTAATAAGAATAATATTATTAGAATTAGATTTATAGAATTTTTGGATACTATAACCTTGGATCTCGATCGAGAGTTTCACGATTTCTATTTACGTTAATTATATTCAAAGTGACATGGGAACTTTTTATATTCGTTTCGAGCACTTATGGGTATAAATTTATATCCTTCCTTCAAAAGCAGCACAAAACAAAGTTCATATCGAAAAATTTAATCTTTTCGGGTAAAAATGCCAAAAAATTCTTATTTTGCATATCATAAGACTTTTTTTTTTTTTTAAATAATAATAACAATAATAATAATAATAATTTTGCCTTGAGGTAATAAAATTAAACAAAAAATGCTATAATTTTTATACCGCATACGTATACGTATATTGATCGTATAATTTAAAAATTCGATAAAAAATCTGTAATTTGCTTGAATTTTATGGAGAATAATAAAAGCTCTTGCCAATCAGAGGGGTAAGAATATACACAGACACACATAAAACATGTATATGTAAATATAGCCGCGGATATAGAGAATAGAAAATCAATAAAAAATGTGTGTTCTAATTAAATTATATTAGTTTCTCCTGTGGATTTAGCCACTAAAATTCTAATACATAATTTAGCGATATAAAAATCAAAAACTATAAAATAAAATTAAGTGAAGATATCAGAATATATATATATAAAATAATTAGCAAGAGAGAAAGAAAATATTTATAGCCATCGATAAATCAACCATATAATTGATAAAAAAAATGCATATAATTGGCGAAGAACCAAAACAAGAAGTTTAATTAATTTACTTTTAAGTTAAGAAAAAAATCTTTATTTCAACTTTAATCAATTTTTTCTTTCGCATTTTCCAAAACAAAACGAAAAAAAAAATATGTATATATTTTATTCAATAAATATGACCTTAAGCACAATTCGTATACTTAAAATTATATTTTGATTCTCGGTTTATTATGTATATTCATTGAACTGTAACGACTAATCTTATTGAAAACTATCTCCGCGCGCATCATCAACTTATATACTTGCATTATATATTCAAAATTCTGTAATTTTACATTTTATGGTTATTTTGGTTATTATACGAATTTGTTTAACTCGGATAAGGTATCGATACAGACAAGAACCCCGAAAATATATGTACATATAATAATCACCCGATTTTAAAAATTCCTTTAATATACTTTTGACCGAAATGCTGGGAATTTGTATGAAACATTTCTGAATGTCACTTTATTCGATTGAGATACACGTGAACATGTAAGTAATTCCATAAAATATATATAACATGAAAATTGAAGAAAAATAAATTATCTCTCCTATTATATGTACGTACACTTGATTGAGCTCGAAGGTAGATAAAATATTACAGTATTCTTGAAGCATTCAAATTATACATTTTCCAAGTTTTGAGGTTATACTGTTTTCAAAAGGATAATTTAAAAAAAGTATTAAAAATAAATTAATTTAAAAACGAAGATTTGATTTAAGTATGTACATGCATGTAAGAAGAGTGATTAGTAGATAAAATTATATATACCTGCAGGGCGTATACGTGTTACAATGACCACCTATAGGAACGAATCCGAATATGGTATATATATATATATATATATATATATATATATATATATATATATATATATATAAATATATATATATATATATATATATATATATATATATATATATATATATATATATATATATATATATATATATATATATACAGTCATACCTCACTTAACGTTGTTGATTGGTTCCATAAAATCACGACGATAGGCGAAACAACGTTATAGGGGGCAAAGGAATTTGTATCATTTGATTTCATACTAACTTCTTCAACTGATTTTTGTTTTTCACTAGTTCAAAACAGTTGTTCTACTGTGACTTGCATTGCAGGTTTTGTTTTTTTTGTCTATAAAAATGGATTACACTTTTGATTCCTTGATTGACCGTGATTCATCGCTTTCCGTAACGGTCGTGCTCTGAAAAAAATTCTTTAGCTTTATCCAGAAAATTGAAAGCTTCGTTGAGCTTTCCAGAACTAATTTCTGTTTGCAGTACCTCGTCCGAGGCATCATTCTCGTTTCAATTAATGCTTCGTTTGTTAATTCATTATCATGCGAGTCAATCAAATCTTGAATGTCACTGGTATTTAGATTTGCAAAACCTAGATGTTTCTCCCTATTGATACAATTTTTGTTTGAATTTCCGATGTTGTATCTTCTGTTTCCTCATAATTGTTTATTCATTCGATCCAAAACTTGTTCCAACGTCCATTTAAGCAGTTGATTTGATACGTCTTTCCATGCCAGTTTAATAATTTTAATGGCGTCTAATATCTTGTGATCTTTCCAAAACTATACTATTGATGAACTGATAACACCTTCTGTCACATTCAACACATGGGCTTTAAGTATAGTAATGTTTAAACATAGCTATTGGTATTTGATCCATGTAGCAAAAACGATGTTGTGTTGGGTCGGATGAATAGGATTCGAATATAAATTATTTTGTTGATCAGGTTCATTATCCAATATTCATTATCCAACAACAATGCTTTATTGGATATTGATCGTTAACACAAAATATTCCTTGATCTATCCTAAAACAAGGATTTTGTCACCCGCAGGCTGTTTTATTCTTCTTCCATAATACTGATAATTTCGGTTTATCAATATTTTTGAGCGCTCTGGGGTTCACAGATCTGTAAACCAACATTCGGTTTTAACTTAAAATCTTGTGCTGCATTACTGCTCAATAATAAGGTAATCCTTAGTGCTCTTGCATTGATTTTTCTGCTTTGGAAATAAATGTTTTCAACGTCATCTTGTTTAGACGCAGCTTATGTATCGGCATTAGCTGCTTTCCCCATTAATTTAAAATGATGGGTTCGTTAAAAAAACGACGTTACAAAGAGACACTGCGACAATAGAACGGGGTATATTCGCATTTTAGTAACAACGTTACAGCGAAACGACGTTATGAGGGGGAACGTTGTACGGGGTTTGACTGTATATATATATATATATATATATATATATATATATATATATATATATATATATATATATATATATATATATATATATATATATATATATATATATATATATATATATATATATATATATATATATATATATATATATATATATATATTACATTGTTTAGTGGACTAAACGTCCTCTGAATCCATCTGCTTTTAATGTGCTCATCATAGGTGGATGTTCGTTCAGACGTGATTTATTGGTTGCAGTGGAAAAGGTCAATAAACAACACGCTTGCCAGATAGAACGTGATTCAGACTTGTGGAATGGTTTACTGATTTTGATCGATACAGTGCCAACCTGCACTTCTCTAGAACTTGTAAATTATAGAAGTTTTTCTTGGAACTACATAGCACATCAACTGCCGTTTTATTGGAAACCACGAATATCCATTGATTAAGAGCGTGAAGTGTGATCCACTTTTCGATGCAACACCACTTTTTCGCCCTTCCGCATACAAATCAAGTAAGTTAAAAATTTTGAGCAAGGTTCACCTCTTCAATTGACAAAAATGAGTTCCCGATGATCATCCATTGTGATGTATTTTGTTGACGTGACTATATGAGATTGTGTGATGACTGCGAGTAGGTTTTTAAAATAATACGAGCTCTTGCTTTAATGATTTCACAATTTAAATTTTCTGTATGATTGCATGCCAATTATTTTGTCATCGCAATCCACTTTTAGTATCGAAGCTGAGTTATGTGACATGACAGCATAAATGTGGCTATTATAAAGATTAGTGAAATTATGTATTTCAACGTCATATAATTGTATGTTAGTTAAACTCAAAAAATGCTGCTTGATCGAAATTCGTCGATACTCCTAATTGTTTTATAAAACATCGTTAAATTGATCGTTTTGAATTGCACAGGCGAGTAAGATAACCAACTGGTTTAACTTTGCTTTTTGTTCAAGTAAACTTAATGTAGGTTCGAAACTAGTTCCAATTACAGTTCGGTCTGGGTCACCAATTTGAATGGCCATTACTTTCTAGAAACATTGATCACAGAAACAAATATTCCTTAATATCCTGAAGCAGTATGTATACTTTAAACATGCCTATTTTATGTAAAAAAAAGTAAAATTTGAATAGAATGACTATCTTCAAGAAAATGTGTTCAAGAAAATATTTCTCAGAATGAAACATTTTTCTTTGTTGCCAATATATGTTTTATTCATAATCGGTATCTTAATTTATGTGATCAATTAAGTGTCAATAAAGCCATTCAGCTTCAATGACGAGATAACGGGAAAAGCTCAACTTATAGTCTGACAATTATGCTCCGAAACTGCATGGTGGATTTATCATAGCCAGATAGTTTACAAACTTCTTCTGGACAGTAAGACAAGATAAACTTAACTTAGACTTGAGGTGCCCTAAAATAATGATTTCTCTGAACTAAAACGAGATTTAAGGATCGTCGCAACAATACTGACCAGGCACTGTTTTCTTGGGATAAAATGTCACAAATTGGGTCTGAAATCTAATAACACGGATACCTGCAGAATCCGTTGTGCAAGATCAAGAGAGTTACCCACAACTCAGCTCCTATTCTACACAAGCATGCAAAAGGTTAAATATATATATATATATATATATATATATATATATATATATATATATATATATATATATATATATATATATATATATATATATATATATATATATATACTTGGGTATATAGGGTACCATTATAGACCAATGGTTCCAAATTATAAACGTGTATAAAAAGTGTGCTATGAAAGCTTTGCGATGAAGAGAAAATAATAGATTGTCTACTCTGGTCTCTAGTCAAATGATAAAACATTCTGTCACAAAATATATACATTGTGGCATTGGTTGGAAATGAAAAGCAGCTCATTTATTATATCTATGAGGAACAACTTATCTTCACTTACAACGAAAGTCATGCCTGTTGATTTTAAATCGTAGCGATTGTGTGTGATAAGTGTGAATTGAATAAGACAGTTTTCATCATAACCGTCACAAAAACATGTTACCAGAATCACGAAAAAGCTCTTCAGACTCCATCGAAAATTTTCGACAGTATGTTAGGTAATTAAGTACCCCATGACCAAAGAAGTAATGAACGAAAAGAACATTTTATTCTGTGAAAGCGTTCCTGGAACCAATAACAGTGCCGAAAGTTTTGATGTTGAAGGCATCCTTATATGGTTAAGGTGATCAAAATCATTGCCAAATATTTCGTTTCCATAGTTATATGGTGATACGATTACTAACTTCCAAGACATCTAATCATGCAAAATTCACATAGATAGTGTAAAAGAGGTCCGTTTATTTCTTTTCGGGATATGTTCTCCCTAAAATCGGTTCAATCAATTATAATTAGGTGAATGCACGATCTTGTTGTTAAACTGCGTATATATGCAATATTTTTATATTCTTAAGCTGCACATAAACTACCTTTTGTACCTGATGATATCAATAAAGTATATATAAAGAAGTAAATAAAACAAAATTAATTCTAGTTTGTGAATGGAATTGGAAAATCTCTTATTATACGCGAGTATATAAAATTTTCTTACATTATATATGTATATACTGTATATCTCTCTAGATTAAAAGTTCATAAATTATGTTGGACATTCCTCTTAATATAAATCTTTTGAACTACTTAAAAATAATAAAAAAAACTTGCAATACTCTATGGTTTCTTTATATTGTTCCTTATAATATACTTTTGAAGATGTTAAGGTTTCTTATTTCAATGTACTGCCGTATACGAGCATATACTGCATAACATTTGTATTTACAATTTTTTTTTATCATGTTAAACCTATTAGAGTAGTTATATGTGAAAGTTAATTATTGTTATATTGTTCATCATTGTAAATTAATTGAATTAAATTACACCAGAAGTTTTGAGGTTATATTTCATCCATTTTATAATTCAAGGTTGCTACAATATTTAATTATAACAAATAATAGGAAAATGTAATTTGATTTAATTTTTATTTTCGCATCAATTAATACATAATTAATTTCACATGAATTAATTAAGTATAAAAATATACCATCTTTATATATATCAGATGAGATTAGTGTTGAGTTGTACAGCTAACGTCAACCCGTTTCAAATTTAATAAGGAACAATTAGTTTTACCAGTTATAATTTGTATCGTTTGACAGCGTCAACAACTCTTCACTATATACATATATGTATACGGAGACTACTAAGTACCACTATCGGACATGCGATTCCTTTCGGCACTCCGGGGAGTAGTACAAACTTCATGCTTCATTTCAATATTATATATATGAAATGATCAAATTATAAATATTCGAAATAAAAAGTTAATATAAGGCCGCGTAATAATGATATTGCCGTTGGTTCCGAAATACATGTGCCGCCACTGGCGATCTGCATTTATCGACGTTGGCTGGTCACGTCGAAGAGCAAAAAACATAAAAACCATTAAAACGCGCAATAATTCAACGAGAGTATACTTATACGTTTGTATATAAAATACAAGTGATGGGTCATATCAAACTTCATCTATACACTTTATGTTTATTTTATCTATGACACCATAACTTCACCACTTCCTTAAAAATAAAAAGAAATATGATCGTATATATATTGTATAAACGGTGAGTTAAATTTTATTCGAGCCATTAAAACGCCTCTTCAATTTGGATAATTATTGGCAAAATATTTGTGTTTTATTCTTATATAAAATTATTTATGACTTCGGTCGAG
The DNA here is from genome assembly GCA_963932295.1 of Tipula lateralis. Lineage (NCBI taxonomy): Eukaryota > Metazoa > Arthropoda > Insecta > Diptera > Tipulidae > Tipula > Tipula lateralis. Next base: position 192,156,968 of record OZ010736.1, on the reverse strand, counting down.
TAATTACTTAAATTTATTTCGTACAATTTTATTAGTTAATTTTATTTTATTTTTATTATATATAATATATTATTGCTTCGACTGACCTACATATATTAAGCAACTTGAACCAAAAACTACTAAGCAACTAGCACTGACAGAATTGTTTAATTGTTGGTATCTGTTAGTCAACACTATATAAACTAATTAATTCATTTGCCTGAAGATAATTGATGTTTGTAGTTATATCGTCGATATTTTTAATTGGACCGATCAAATGGTTCAACTATTAAAGTACATAAGACGGCAAGTCTCAATAATTAAGACTAGAATATATAGAAATAGCAAAGGTAAAGATACTAAACAGTAAACAGAACCTTGTAGACGGTCGTGATGAGAGAGGTATCCGCCACATAAACGGAGAGTTGTTTAATGAAAGTAAAGAAGCTTCCAATATAGATGAAGCTCGTTATTAGACAACGAAAGAATAATTAAGACGTATTATAGAATGATATTTTACTCATGTATCAGTTGTAACTTTTTTAAAGCTTTGTTCATGAATATTTATAATGTTAAAATAACAAGACGTGATACAAATAAATTTATAAGGTTTGCTATTACCCTTAAAATAATATCAGTGTTTAATACGAAAACATAAAAAATTAATTTTACCAAGATTACCAACGATTATCAAAATGATAAAACCATTATTAATTGTTTACTAGTGGTATTATTCGTGCCATCATGGTATACGATTACCTGACATACAATCTTTGTAACCTATACACTATGTCCAAATGGTACATTGTTGGATTCAGTATTAACGATTTGCCAATAGATAAATTCACTGTCATAACCATATCGGCCTTTCCTCTAAGCGAATTGCTCGATGTGTAAAATTCGTACCATCGTGATATACGATTTAGGTGAAACTTGATGGTGTTCAAAACAATAATATTCCTTTAATACCAAAATGGTAGCATTAGTGCCAAATGAAGCAGTGGTTAATGTTTTGGCGTATGGAGCGAGAGGTATGAAGTTAGAATTGGGATTGGATGGAAAAAGATATTTTTGATCATCTGATTACGATCGGTAATGTGAATGAACCATCTATACCTTAAAAATAGAACCTTAAAAAATAGAACAAGAATTTTCACTACTTCAAGGATCATGAATTCAAAAAGAGAGCAAATAATCTGTTTAAAGAAAACCAGGCTGTGGTAAAAAAAGTCAATAACTAGACAGCAAAGTTCGAATAAACTTGAAGCTTGAAACGGTGGGTCGAACTGCAAAATCGTATAGGCAGCTATGGGTAAAAAATTTCAAGTTAACCCAAAAACCGTCAAGAAATATTTACAAGGTAAACATATAGGTAAAGATATATACAATATAAACATAAAAAGTTGACCTAGCAATTACAACCAAAAAATCAGCTACAATCACATTTAGATAACGGATTCTTTGCCAAAGTTATTTTGCTGATTCTTCACCTTATAAATGTGTAATGAACGATGAGACCTCTTAAGCTATTGAAGAGCATGTGCGACAGCCAAAATACTACTATGAGTCTCCTGCTCATAAAACACAATATATTCATAAGACCAAAATTTTCCAAATGGTGGTTACTCAGCGCCATAGAAACCTACTATCATATAAACTCGTATATCCCTTCCACATTATGGTTTCTCACAAATATATTATTTTTGATAGAAAGATCTCACTGTCTTCACTATGTCATCACAGGATGTATCATAACAATTCATAAATCGCAAGGTGGAACATTTAATGAAGTTATTTAGACATATGAAAGGACTCATTCTCTACCATAACTATATGTTGGTCTATCACGAGTTACCAGTATTGAAGGACTGTACATAATGCCAAAAGATGGTTACAATATTTGGTAAACGCGGTGTGTTTCTGTGCTTATATTCACTACAATATCACAATTTATCGCAGATTCCCCAGTGATGATGATGAAGAAACTCAACAAATAGGTAACATAGATGAAATCAGTGAAGATATTCCGTGTTACAGCTCAGCAACATACTCTTTTGTGGAACGGCGAACAATATTTAAGAATCACACCTGGAGAATAAAATATTCCTCGTAGTTTATTATTTGATAAACACGCGGAAGAAATGTTATTTCCATCTATATGGGACAATTTAGAACATTTAAAGAAGACATTAGAGCTACATGATAGCCCCCAGTAAATTGCGTCGTACTGACCGTCGAGCAATTAATCCTTACTATTTGTTGTATAAAGCTGTGAAGATTATGAGACAGCGGTACTGTTGACTGTGGCATTTGAGCATATTGATTCCTATACCAACATAACCAGAGAACAAATCCAATCAGAAAAGTACATCAACAATTGTATTGAATCGAATCTTGCTTTCCTACGTTCAATAACAAATTCAACTTGATATCGGCCACAAAGAAAAAAAGATATTTTAGCGATGATTCGACAAAACGGCAGACCAACAGCTTTCATGACAGTTGTTCTATAAATTGGCGAACAATGGAGCGAACATTTCAGAGTGTGTTGCGTAGGAACTAAGCTTCATTGAAAAAAGCACACTTGCAAATGAAGATGATGTAACTTGCGCCATCTACTTCAATAAATCGGGTTAATGTTTTGCTTACAATATTACAATCCAAAGAATGTAGTCCTTTCGGTCGCTACCTATGTTGTGCTGCCTACGTTGTTGAGTGTGCAAAACAAAAAACTAATCGAGGTGTTAGTAACTTATACCGGAAAATTATAGAAGTAATGAATGAACATTCCGAGTTCGATATAGTTGATAATACGAGCAAAATGAGTGTAGATATGTTGAATAGTGTAGAAATAAGTATAGTTAAGGAGCCGCTTGGTATCTGCTCAGTGCCAATGTAAAAGAGCTCAGTTGTTGTCATTTATATAAATAAATAAAAACTCTACTCAAAAGTATTAATTTATCAATGATATATATATATATATATATATATATATATATATATATATATATATATATATATATATATACATATATATATATATATATATATATATATATATATATATATATATATATATATATATATATATATATATACAGATGGAGCAAAAGAAGTTTTACTTCAGTCGTTTGGTTTAAAGCACACTCACTCTTTTTTTAAAAAGACCAACCGGATGTATTTTATTATATAGTTTAACGCCGCTTATAATTTAATGTCATCACATTTTGCAACAAAATATTTTTTTCTATATTAAGTATATTAATTATGTAATACAGTACAGTCTGCATAACTACCATTACAAGGTGTTTTTTATTATTAAAATGGGTGGTAAAAGCTTAAAAAGTGCTACCATCAAGAATTACTGCTTCGGCTAGGGTATAAGGAGTCCAGAGTAGTCAGGACCTAAGCATCTTATATAGTTCTGGAAAACGGTTTGACCTTGCTACAATAGGAAATGTGCTCATAATCTGTTTAAGATAAACAGAAAAAAAAATTAATTCCACATTTGTGTATCGCGGGCTCTTTCAACATATAGATGTATGAATAATTTCAGCAGCTGAATAATAGGATAACTTAAACGGAAATATAAAACAATAAAATGAATAATAAAAGAAACATTAAAAATAAATCTACATCGTAAAGAAGTTTGGCGAAAAATTTTGAGTTTTTCAAATAGAAACAAAATCGATTATAATTTTCTTCGTCTTCTTCTTGTCGCTCCTCCTCGATGTACTTATAATATAATATATTTTGTTTATATGCACAACCTAAGAATATTGGAGAATAATAGAAGTCATGGGGATCAACAATATAATAGATTTTTTTTGTTTTATTTTTGTTTTTTTTGATTTTTTAGATGAAAAATAAAATTCATGTTCGATTCATACATCGAACAAAATTTTCCATCGTATGGTTGGTATATACATACATGCATACAATTTTCGAGAGAGAAGAAGTTTATGGTTTTACAATTTATTTTTTTTAAAGAAGCCGCAGTTTTCTTATACATACATATAAGTATACTTCAACGTTTTGTTTTTCTTATAATATCGTTTTTTATGTAATTTTATCTGAAACTGATATGAAAAGTAATAAATTTAATAGAAATTCACAACCTCAATAATCTCTAGTTCAAAAAAAAAAAAACAATATAAATCTGGTATCCACAGTCAAATATCTCTTTCATATATCCACACATAAGAACTATTTTATTCTGTGAAAAATTATCTTAGCAGCATATAGAATGAACTTTAGAGTCGAGCTTAAAACTGTGTATATGTATACGAACGATGATAGTTTCTTATCAATTTTATATTTATTTATTATTATTTTTCCTGACTTTGCTATTTTAAGATAAGATGGTTTGTATTGTACAGCGGTCAAATTTTTTTATCCAAATCGTCTAACATACAAAAGGTTTTAGCAAACGATCACCTGCGGACCGTTTAATTCCCACCATTGCGGCTCATATTTATATATATATATATATATATATATATATATATATATATATATATATATATATATATATATATATATATATATATATATATATATATATATATATACAGAGTGTCCCGAAAGTGATTGACACAAATGGTACGGTTGAATTTCTTGATCAAAGCGGAGACGACTTTACTTATACCATTTTGCACCGTGAAGCCTTCTAATGTTATAGGCGTTTGAAGAGGCGCCTTATTTTTTAAGACAATTTTTTGTTTCTGTACCATTTATCTTTTAACAATGAGTCTACGACAGTAAATACTTTTTCTTCAAAACATAGTTCAGACTTTAAGCTTTCAGAAAAGCTAACTGTGAGATATTTGCAAAATTATGCTATCCAAAAAAATAAAAGTTTCCAATAAAGGTGCCAGGACGTACAACAACATAACACCATACTAGAGTCTTGCGAAAAATTCAAAAAAATCAAACGACAATGTATAAGAAAAACTCGGAATTACAAAATCTGTAGTTCACAGGCAAATTAAAAAGAAAAACCTCCATCCTTATATCATTACCAATCGGTCTAAGATATTTTGGATAGTGATAAAATAACTAGAAATAATTTTTGTGAATGGGTAATCAAGAAACAAACCCAAGTCTTTTCACTGACAAAGCTACATTCACCCGAGACGGATGTATAAATTTACATAATACACATTTCTGGTCTTCAAGCAATCTCAATTTGAAAATTATAAACAGCTATCATCATAAATTCATCGTTAATGTTTGGTGTGGCATATTTGGAGATGAATTACTAGGACCAGACTGAGATGGTCCAAAATATTTAAATTTGCTACAAAACCAATTCGAAGAAGTTCCGTTGAATAATCTACGATCTTTGTGATTTATGCATCATGATGATGCTTCACCACACTTTGCAAGAAACGTTCAATCACATTTAAATAATTTGTTTAGTCAGTGGATTGAACGCGGAGGACCAATACATTGTCCGGCAAGATAACCGGATCTAAATCCATTAGATTTTAACTAAAGTTTATTTTTCTGCTATCCCAAATAAAGAAACATTGATTGCTCAAATATTTGAAGCTTGTAGCGAAATCAAACGAGACAGAAACGTTTACGTTAGAGTTCGCAATTCGTTTATGAAGAAATGTTTGAAATGTGTAACAATAGCCGTGTTTCTTGACGCCCAGTGATCCGGATCAGATCAAATTTTACATGCAAAGCAACAACAAAATATGATCCAAAAATTTATTCGGATCACAAATTTTGATCAGGAAATCAGTCCTTATTTGAAAATATAGGGGAACTAATATTTTTTTCGAGGTTGACTAATGAACTAACAACAAAAATTTGACATCGAACGCACTCATTTAGTAGAGCTGTCAGTTGGTTTGTTTGAAAAAAAAAAAGATTTAAAAGAGAATATAACAACAATTGTGTTGCATAGAGGATTGACGTAATAGTTTTGAAATTTATGCAATGTAATTGTTTTTGTAATATCTTCTAAATCTTTAATTTCCATTTTGTTGCCAAAAACGCTAGCGTTAATATTTGTATTATTTACTACTGATAGAATGACAGCTAATGACAAAATAACATCAAAATAATAAAATTTTGAGTAGTACCATAGTCACAGTAGTACCAACCTCTCATCAAAATTTTATTAAATATTATGTCGTTTCTTGAAACAAGGTCTGATCTGGATCAGATCAAACGTCAAGAAACACGGCTAATGGTGATCATTTTGAACATTTGTTATAAATTTTTAGATAAAATAATTTTGCAAATATCCCACATAGTGAGCTTTTCTTAAAGCTAAGAGTCTGAACAATGTTTTCAAGAAAAAATATTTCCAGTCGTAGACTAATTGTTAAAAGATAAAAAATAATTGTACAGAAACAAAAAATTTGTCTTAAAAAAATTTCAGTTCTTAAAGTTTTGTTTAATTTTGAAATACTTTGTAAGTAAATATTCATAACTCTTTTTTTAAACTCTTTATTTAAAAGAAAATTTTATCACCTTTTAAATGATATGAGCATTGCAAAAATCGTTATTTCTCGGAAATTAATTTAATTTTAATTCAAGGTGTTTAATGGTAATTCGAAATGGTATAAGTAAAGTCGTCTTCGCTTTGATCAGGGAATTCAACCGAACCATTCGTGTGAATCACTTTTGGGACACCCTGTATATATATATATATATACATATATATATATATATATATATATATATATATATATATATATATTTTTTTTTTTTTTTTTTTTTTTTTTTTTTTTGCGGTTTTTACAGGCCATTATTGGCCCGTACCGTGTCAACAATCTGACTCCAACGGTTTCGATCACGAGCCAGATCTTCATACTGTTGCAAGCAGTTGGAAGATGCCAGATCGCTCTCTACGCCGTGGAGCCATCGTCGCCGACAGCGACCTCTTCGCCTACCGAAAGGCGGTTCTCCCTTTAAAGATCGCTGTATCATTCGGTTCGGATCAGCACGCAGAACGTGACCGAGCCAGCGTATTCGCTGTCCTTTGATTTCATGCACGATATCAGGAATTTGCATTAAATTCCTGATCTCGTGATTGAAAAGAACTCGGTAAGTGCCATCGACGTCGCGTTTTGGACCATATATCACACGCATGATTCTTCTCTCGAATGTTAGAAGCCATCTTTCGTACTCATCCGTCAAGGTCCAACTCTCACATCCATACATGACAACGGGTCTGATCAACACTCTGTACAGTTTCAGCTTATCCGTATTTGCAAGATATTTTGATTTCAGCAGTGGACGTAGAGGATACAAAGCCCGATTGCCAGCGGCAAGGCGGACCTTGATATCCTCTCCCACACTATTATCGTGAGTGATGAGAGATCCAAGATACTTGAATCTCATCACTCCTTCAAACGTGTGGTTTCCACTACTGAAATCATTTGCGTCTTGGTCTCTAAAACCCGAGATTAGATATTTGGTTTTTGACTCGTTGATTTTGAGACCAACGGAAGCTGAACACTGTTCCAGTGGATCAAGTATCTCTTTCACTCCGTTGCCATTTAATCCAATCACACAGATATCATCTGCATAAGCAAGAAGTTGATTGGATTGTCGGAATAAGATATTGTCCTGAGGTGTTTCACTTTTACGAAGGATGTATTCCAACATGAGATTAAAAAGTATCGGGGACAGCGCATCTCCTTGTCGAACACCGGAATTGATTGCAAAAGTTCTCGATAGCCTGTTCTCAACTTTAACACAGCATTGTGACTGCGTTACTGTCATTTTACAGAGATGTACATATTTTTTTGGTATTCCTAAATATTCAAGCGCATACCATAGCCTCTCTCGATTGATCGAGTCATAGGCTTGCTTGAAATCTAGGAATACCTGGTGTACATCGCGAGATGTTTCGTAGTACTTGGAAAGAATCATCCGTCGCGAAAAAACTTGATCAGTGACTGACCGATTTGGACGGAATCCTCCTTGGTAGTCACCGACAATTTCCTCCGCTAGAGGAGTAATTCTTCCCAAGATAATGTATGACAGTAACTTGTATGCTGTGCAAAGGAGAGCTATACCGCGATAGTTCTCGCATTTCATGCGATCACCCTTTTTGAATATTGGGCATAACGCGGCCACTTTCCATTCATCAGGCATAACTTCATTTCGCCATACCAATCGAATAAGGTCGAAAAGACAGTTCCACAAAGTTAGCCCTCCGAATATCAAGAGCTCTGAATTAATGCAATCAACCCCTGGTGAACGATTTTTCTTTAATCTCTGCATGGCCATTGTGAATTCCTCATAGGATGGATCCTCAATGAACATCTCCGCAGTCTGTATTTGAGAGTATTCAAATACAGCTTGTGATACATGTGGAACATTAAGTAGATCAGAAAAATGTTCACGCCATGTATCGAGTACCGCATCGACGTTAACACAGAGGTTTCCATCCTGGTCCCGAATGGCAGTTGACCGAGATCTTAAGGTATGGTGCAATTCGGTGATTCCTTTAAAGAAACCACGCGAGTTGTGCTCATTGCTGAGTTGTTGTACTCTTAAGACCTTGGCCTTCCACCATTCGCGCTTCTTCTGTCTACAAATGCGTTTAGCTGTCCTCCTAGCAAGAACTGCCTTGTTTTTCCTTGCAATTGTAAACCGAGTCTGCGCTTCATTGTAGGCTATATTGCGTTGCTCAACAGCAAGACGACACTCCTCATCAAACCAATCATTTTTGGGCGTAGTTTTCACTATACCGAGAGTGTGCTGGGCAGCATCGACAACCGAGGTTTTCAATACTTCCCAGACACTGTTCACATCATCAGATTGGTAATTGGATTGCATAATGCTATTGCTGACAAGATCTTGATATTTTCGTTGCGTTTCTTCATTTATCAGACCTTCACAGGAGAATCGCGTTTTATATTCTCCTGTCCTCCTTGACTTGTACGAAAATTTCCATCGTAGCTTTGCAGCAACCATAAAATGGTCACTGCCTACGAATTTTGTTGACGACCGATACGATCTCACGTCTTGAACAACCCGAGCCCGGTCTTTTGAAATCAACACATGGTCAATTTGGCTTCGGGATGTTTTACGTGGATGTGTCCAGGTTTCCAAATGGATGTTTTTGTGGGGAAAGAATGTACTTGCCACTTGGAGATCATGTGCGATCGCAAAGTACATCATTCTTTCCCCATTTTCGGTCGCAGTTTCGTGTCGGGAGTACGGACCTATGTTGTTACATAAGTCGGTCTGATTTCGGCCAGCTCTAGCATTAAAGTCACCAATCACCAATCTGATATCGTGCTCAGGTATAGAGCCCATCAGATTATCCAAATTATTGTAAAATGAGTCTTTATCTTGGGGTTGGCTTACATCAGTGGGCGCATGTACACATACAATTGACAGGTTGGCTAATCTCATGTGCAAGCGAAGCTTACACATTCGATTATCGACTGCTTGGAAGTCCAACACAGCCTTTTTTACCTGCGACCCAATGAGAAAGCCAACTCCAAGATTTCCGAGGTCATCTCCACTGTGTAGCAACGTATAGCCTTGGGACACATGGACTCCACTTTTAGGCCATCGAGTTTCTTGGAGCGCTACGAGTTCCAGCCGATACTCCTTCATACATGTGATAAGGCCGTCCAACGCGCCAGGTTTTCTTAGTGACTGCACGTTCCACGTGCTGATCCTCAATCTCGTATCCGGGTACTTAAGCGGGGGGTCATTGTTATTTAGGCGGTATCCGATTTTTTTGTTTTTGTTGACATTTTTAACTGTTATTGTTTTTTACGGATGCGGGTCGTCAGCCTGCGATCAAACCAGATTTAGTCGCCTCCTACGACAAGCTCTGGATACTGTGGTGGTATTCTATGGATCTCATGTTTCGTTCGAAATATTTACGAAACATGGTTGCCCCCACCCACAGGGCCTATATATATATATAGCGTGACTATAAAATTTGTCTAATCTTTATTTCATTTATGCAATACAACAATTACTTAAAAATTATATTAGATAAAAATCAATAAAACAAAACTTAAGAAAACTGATGACCTTAAAGAATTAAAAATTAATAAAAGTTTTTATTTAGTTCGTATTTAATCTCAGTTTGTGCAGGCAAAATGTGAAATGATGAAAATTATATAAAAATATATTTCATTATATTATTATTATTATTGTTATAAACTATTTTCGTGGTCGTGATAAATATAACAATAATTTTTATATATTTTTTTATTTTATCAAAATAATTGATTTTCAAATAGAAACATAAAATGAGTTTCATGTGCAGTACATTATCATATATAGTTATAATATTATCATCAATAATAAAAACTATATAATGGCTAATAGTAGTAATAATAATAATAATAATAATAAAATAGGTTGTTGTCTTATCGTTAAATGATTAGAAAGACGTAAATGGGAATCATGACGGAAAATTATGGAATATTATTAAGACAAACAACAATATACGCATAAGAGGTTGTTATAAACAATGTTTCGTGATTTAGCAAAATGTTTTTATCTAAATCGGAATAACCGCACGGTTAGATAGTTCACCGCACAATATATACATTCTCTCATGACAATAATAATCGTATATATACGAGTATATTGGAAAGGATAAATAATTTAGATTACATATCTATATAGCCTTCAAATATTGTATAAATATATTTACCGTTCATATCTTAATTGATTTATAATTGATTTTCTTGACAAATTTGTTCGCAATTTTCTTTAACTATTTGTAATTAAAAGAAAATTACGTGATTTCATTACAACATGTTTATCGTATCTAATAGTAGTTGTCTCTACATACTTTTTTAATCAATTGTACATGAACCCTATGTGAACCATTATTTGCTTGTTGTCTCTATATACGATAACTATATGGTACAGAACTTTGAACTTATTATATATATGTATGTTATATTATGTCATTTTCTTAGAGTTGTGTCTAATTGCACGCGCGCAGTACATAAATTATATATATGAGTATGATTGATTTATTGAGTTGAAATAGTTTAATGATAGTAGATAAATTAGTTTATTTAAAAAATTTTCTTTTGTTTTATTTAATATAAGAAAATTAGATTGTTTATTTATCGCGCATACGAAAGGAATAGTCATAAAATGTTAGGGCGCATACAGTTCAAGAACACATGCATGTATGTAAAATATTCTAACAATGTGGTTATAGCTAACATTTTCCGCTCAACTATTATTTTCAGGTGATTGGCCGTTATAAACATTCTGCTAACGAAAGCGATAACACAATCTGGGTGAATATATGGATATCCAATGTTGTTCATCATAATTGAAAGCCTTAAGCTTTTTTGTTAGACTTACCCGATTCTGGGGTACCTGCTTTGTTCAAGATTTACGCTCAAATTAATTGGTTTGAAGATATTAATAAACGAGTGGATAGGTCAGTTGTATCTATATATTCAAGTGTATCATTTTGAAATTAAAGCCCGATTTTAGGATTGCTCCAATCTAATGTTCATTTAATCGTGGTTAAGATACAACTCAAATTAAGTGCAAGCCGCAAACATCGAAATCGAGCTTATAAAGTTTATACCTTTTATTTAATAACACATTAAAAATTCATGACGTCATGAAAAACGAACTTTATCCGCCTACATTTCAACATAATTACTAAAAATTTAACAGTGTCTAGAAAATTTATTTGTTTTTGGTTGAAATGTCACTTTTGTTTGGATTTTTTTTTGTTTTGATTATTTCATTTTAAAGTTTAACTTTTAATAACTAAATCACATAACTAACTTTTTGAAAAAGCTCTACGAGAATGAATGAGTCAATAAACTGATAAGCCAAAATTAATCATCGTAATCACTTTTCGTCTAATTTTATTTGTGAATTGTTTCAATAAATGTTTGAAGCTTGGCATATGCTTTAATCAGTCTACCTATTTTGAGCTTTTAATCTCTTGCTCTAGTTTTGATAGAAATATGAAAGTTTTTCAGTTAAATAATCTACCAAAGGATTCAAAGTACTTAAACAGTTTTTTCTATTTTCGAGTTTCATTCTACTTTATATGTGAGCTTTACCGAAAATTGAGAAGCTTTATGGTTGAAAGTATAACTAAGGATTGCATTCGTATATGAATACATTTGCTATACGTTTTAGAATCGGCAAAAATAACTCGCCAATATGTGAAACCATCTGACCATTTTCTATAAACTGTCGAAACAATCAAGCTTTTTTATAACTTTCAAGCTATATTTACTGTTTCATTTATTAGTTAGAGAATACATAGTACAATTGTTGATAGTATATATGATTTGATCAAACATCCCAACATAAGTGTTAGAAATAAGTCACTGATTACGCGTTATTTCGATAGCCAGCGTCAGGTTATTAGATGAAATTCTACGACAGGCGTTTGTAGGTGATTTGCCAGTTAATTAACCAAAATTTTGATATGCGTATGCCTTATTTCGAAACTAACGAAGCAATCCTAACGTAAATGGTTCTATCACCCCAAGGTTTCGGATTTATAATACATTAATGAGCTTCCATTCAACTAAATTATTAATCCAAATGTATATTGAACTTCCTGGGCTAACAGCGACTAAATTGTGTGCGTTTTATGGACTATCTGTTTCATTTCTGGAAACTATTCTAGATACCAATTACGATACAATTATTTTTGGCGATTTAAATACGTTTTTGGTTATAAAAATATTTTAATAAGCTTTGGTACGAACTTTTAGATCTATTATAGGTATAACATTCTTGATCATAAAACTTGTAGCTTTTGTCAGATTTTCTAATATTACATTTTAGTAAGGTTGATGCATGTTTTGACGTATTCTTACGACAACAGTTGTTGACATTGCTAATCCTGAATCAACTCACAAACTAATTAGTGATAAATATAATTTTCTTGAAGCTATTTTATACTATTAGTAAAGGAGTTGTTGCTGAATGGAAGACTATCTCTTGTCTTGGGATGAGTTTTGATCTACTTAAACTGATTGGTAGAATCATTATAAGTATAAATTATAAGCTCTCCTTATACCTCCGATACTGTTGATGATATTTAATAACCTTTTTTTATCAGAATAGCTACTTGACAATAATATAATTTATATTATTATTTGCCATTCGAGTTGTTGAAAAGATAGCGGGCCAGATGATATTCAGAATCAAGTGGTAAAGCGTAATGTTTCGTTTCTTTTGGAAATCTTCACTATAATTTGATTAATAAAATATTTGAAAGTCGTAACCAGTCTTTAAAAGTGGTGATTAAGATCTTATTTCCAACTATACAGAGTTGTTTCAAGTCTATCTGTATTCGATAAAACAAAAGAAAAAGTATTATAAGGAGTCGCTTCAGAAATTTCTTAAATGAATCTTATTTCCTCTATGCAATGGATTTGAGATGGCTCTTGTATAAGTATAGAATATGATACATATTGCATTAGATCGGAAGGAGTAAAGAATTGCTCGCTTTATTGATCTTAAAAAAGCTTTTGATACTGTTAATCATGAATTACTTCTCAAAAAATTATAAGCATTGTAGAGTAACGTTTCGCTCTCATATATGTTATGGGCTCCAGTGGTCGAACTATCGTTTATGTAACTGCGTGCATAAGTAAGTTAAAACAAATCCAAATAATGCAGAACAAGAATATTAAAGCTTTTTTGAAAACTCAATCGATAAGAATTCTACAAATAGTGTTGCGTGCATGATGATGTATAGGACGTTGAAGATATCTACATGTTTCTGTAATTTAGAATTTTCGAATAACAATCGTAATTATAACACTTAGATTTGCCGATAATATATCTGGCAGATGTATTACTCATGAGCTTGGACGAAAATATATTAGTTTTGTTATCCTTGCCTCATAAAATAAATAAATACTTTTAACATGTTTGTTTAATAATTTTGATCTAGATTTTTTTCTTAACTGGTCCGTATAGGTTTGTAACATCTCAAGTCACAGGCTGTGTCACACATAGCAAAACCGAGCTTTAACTGTATATGTGTATACGTGCGGTAAATAATTTTATAGATAGTTAAATAAAACCATTTCTAGAAAAGTCACAAATTCATTAAAGATATGGTCAAGAGGATAATTACTTATTAAAGAAGAAACTTTAGAAAACTTATTTTTTTCTTTTATAAACTCGAATGTGTACAGAAAAAAAACAAGTATTCTATCACAAAAATGGGAAGTCTCATTATATACATACTCGAGTGTATATATAAAATAATGATAACATAATATTAACCATGCATGAATTCTTTCATGTACAACCTTACGATTCATGTGTACGTATGTACATACATTATCATAATATGGTATAAATGAGTGAATGAGTGAATAAAAAGATGAATTACTTAGTAGGTAAGAAAATTATGTGCCATCGGCATATTTTCAGCTGGTTATTAAATGTATATTCGTTTTAGTCTTCTGTACGAACCGAACCGACCAATAAGGCATGTTATATGTTCACCCCCTTTGTATATTTACATGTACATAAAATGCGAACTATTATTAAGTGGGTTGGAGTTTCTGTACCCATATACATTTATATACATACATAAGAAGTTTAGTTTCTTTTGTCTTATATATATGTACGAGAACATACATAAACGAAAAGTAATTTATAATTATCTCTCGCTTAACGGAAATCCTTGATTTTAAACAATTTAAATAAACGACATGAGTACAGTACATGTATTTTATTGCCATATCGATTATTCAGTAGAAATGAACAATTTACCGCCAGAAGCTTGACAATTAAAATTAGAAATTAGAATTTACGCTTTTAAGCAAAAGAAAATGTATATATAAATTCTGGACCACCGTAATAGTTGCGTTCCGCGGATTAAATTCTAATTTTTATTTTAATTTTGTTTTTTTTTTACTGATTTTTAACGATTTCAATTCAACAATGCAGAAAATTAATTTGAAAACAAAAAAAAATTAATTAAAATTTGAAATATTGATTGATTAGAGTTAATTTAGAATTTACTGTACACAATCGTAAATAAATATATTTATATGGGAATCAGCCATGTGGAACATTAGTTTGTAATTAGAATTTGTATTTTCCACAAGTTCCTCATTCCGATATATACGAGTACATATATATGTATATACATCACCACGCACCAAATATACAAAAATGGCGGATCAATATAAAATATCATCTCACAAAATGGTCGACTTAATTATTCCCAAAATAAAAACCTTTCCCAAATTGTTTCGTTGGAATTTTTAATATTACCAACATTGTGCTCGCGATAATAATGACGATTGGTCGGATTCAGACAATTAATTAAAGCTGTTTCATTTTAATGTGGTCTTTAAGCAAAAGCACACGGCAAACGGCATACACGCACATACATTTATATCTATATAAACAGACGAGAAATTAAGAAACAATTTTGTGTTATATAAAGACGTGTATATAACAAAAAGATGGTTGACAAGTTTTTATTAAGACATTGTTGTTGTTGTCTCTTTATCTTTAAAAATTATGATTTTTTTTTGTTGTTAGTGTTATTGTTGTTAAGTTTTAAGGCGGAGTTCCATTCTTGATGATATTTTTTTTTTAATTTTTAATGGATCTTCTTAATAAAATAATAGTTTAACTTTTAGTATGGTGTTGGTAAACAAATTAAACAAGAAATTTATAATAAGATGGATAAAATAAAGAGGAACAAAAACAAAACGAATCAAAATTAAGAAAAGTTTAAAATCAATTTGATTAGCACTGGCGCGCAAAAAAGCATTTTATGGTTCTGTTAATTATCTTATCCATCGCTACAGTTGAACGACGATGATATATTTTTTTTTCTTAAATCTATTATTTATACTCGACGTCTTGCGATGAGGAACACCCAACGAAATAATCAAATATAATATATACGTATATAATAAATATGCGGGTAATTTAAAATGAAAGGTTAAATAAAATTCGTAATTTCTAAGAATATATGGGGTATGACCGCATGAAAAGCTAAACAAAAAGCCTACATCATTTCAGTCTTATGTATATATATATTTATATAATGAAAAAAAAAACTATAATGTCATCTTATGATTATTGCCTTAAAACGTCTATATTTATTTCTATTATAACAATAATAACGAACACCCAAGATGTTAAGAGATGTTATATCGAAAAGCTAATCGTGGATATAAATATAAAAGACGCTCCTATAATCATAAATTGTTAGCCAGTTTCTCAATATATTATCGAAATAATAGACTGACCGCCTCACATATTAAAACTCGATTGCAAGGGTTAAATTATGACACAAAAAACCATCACGTCATACACACACAATTTGCATGATCGAAATTATAATAACAATAAAAATTATATCGCGGTAATATCCGTGATTTTATGTTATTTTCGTGTGAATTTTTGATATTTTTTAACGAATTTCGTTTAATCCGATAATTTAACTTCTTATTTATTTTATATATAAGTTTGTTGGATATATATCTTATGGTATTCTAATTATATAGATATTTAATCGGTTTAAAGCTCGATGGTGAAGTGTTTTTAAATATATAAATATATACGCTTGAGCTATTTATCTATTCGACGTTGGTATCTTGTTTGTTTTTATTGATTGTTTACGCGCCAGGAATCATGTTATGAATGTATAATTCGATTGGGCGATTACGTACAAATTCTAGAGCGATTTATAGTCCTAAAGAATTTGTTAAAGTTGGTTTAATAAATTCAAGCGAGACCAAACAAAAACATAGAGATGACTATGGAGGACATAATTCAAAAATTTTTAATTTCGTTTTTGGTAGCAGACCGCCGGATGATGATTACAAAGATGGCTCAAATTATAAATATTTCAATCTTCAACGTGCACAAAATATTCTTCGCAAAATATTAGGCATGAAAATCATCGAAGTCAATACCAAATAGTTTCTGAGACTTTTCATAACAACGACGTAACATGGATTATACTGCACGCTTGAAATTAAACAACAGTGATAATAAAAGCTTCAACCGATGAACCTGAAGGGCTTTTATGAAATTTTCCGATATCGGATTCTTTCCGCCTCGAATTTTTCTATAAGGAAATTGTTAGTTCGAATTTGTCAAATATAAGCATTAAGTCGGATTTTATCGGATTTGTGTTTTTACATAATAGCAAAATCCGCTTTCGGGTCCAATATCGAATTTTTTATAATAGGCTTTCTGGTACTAAGGAAAAAGTCCCGGCAACTTTTTTAAAATGGCATCAGAGCAATACCTACTATAAGCTGATTCGACACTGAACTGATATGGGAAATTCAACTTATCCCATTTAGTAACAAAAGTATATACTCTTTCAGCATAACAGGCTGTTGAATCAAAAAAATGGATTGCAGGAAAGATGTTCATCGCCAAAACGAGTGCCTAAATCATAAATCCTATTTGATATGAATTTAAGACGTTGAAATATCGCTGCACAAGATTTAAGAAAATTTTAATTAGTTTTAGGATTGAGTCAGCGTTATCAGAATTTCCAAAGGGAAGTATAAACTAAATTTTCCGTACCAACTCTAGTGACAAGCTTTCCAAACGCGAAAGAGTAAGTTAAGTGTATTTTCTAATATAGATTTGAGCATTAGATCTGGTTTGAGTCCCAATAGAGGGTGGACACAAAAGTGGATTCGATTACGATCGTTGAAGTTAATGACCACTTATGGAACTTCCTGATAAACTGTAGAACGCATGAGCCAACCCATCTTTCATGTCAAAACTGTAGGTCATAATGGAGCAATCCAACATGCAGATATATTATGTATATTAAGCAGATGCACACGTTTTGATGGTAGCTCGAGGATATGAGGATTTTTAATCACTCAAATCGACGTTAGGTTATTTGTCACTTATTTGATGAATTAAATCGTTAATTCGTAAATCTGATTAATAAATCTCTTTGACTTTTCTCGCTTATAGTTATGATTTATTTAAACCGCATGAAGAACGAGAAGAAAAAGTTACAAGTAAGATTTGAAATAATTAAGAACAAATCAACTTAAATGGTAATTGAATACAAATATAAGATTTCGGTAGAATTATGCACAAACAGATCCCAAATCGCAAATCAAAAACTATACATCTCGTTCGCGTCTTACATCTTTCAATACACCAAACCATTATATTTCTGAAAAGTACGACCGATTATTACTTTGCATTTTCCCATTTCAAGTACGTGCAATATTCAAAGACACGGTTGTTCTTTACTGTCTGGCAAATAAATTTATTTTTATTTTATTGGAATTTGCATAAAATCCAAAGCACAGAACAAGAAAAAAATAATCATAAAATACATTCTTAGAACGAGGAAAAAAAGCAAAATATTTAATTATGTTTTGTATATGAAATGTTATATGACATGTCACATGGCATATAAAAACACTTTTCTTAACAATTATTTAAATAAGGTTTTTGTACCACACACTCAAGTGTATAGACGAGAACGTCGAGTGTTGAAGTGTTTCAAGTACTAAAATTCTAAATTGTACGAAGAAAAATAAACAGACAATAAATATGTTGATTTAATTTTTCAAGACTCTATTTATGAAAATGAGTTGGCATAAAAAGAAAACTGTCTTACCTGTGTCCATTGCAACCAATGTTAATGTGTATTCCGCTTGTGTTTCACGATCGAGTGCACGAAGTAGTGATATTTCACCGGTCGATGCATTTATACGAAACAAATCAGCATCACCTTCCTTTAGAAAATATCGTACTTGCGAATTGAACGGCGGTGTATCCGCATCGTACGCCTGCACCGTTATAACATAGCCACTATTCGGCGGTATAACATTTTCCATAACATAGGCAAGATAGGGCGAATCCAAAAATGTCGGTGGATTATCATTTATATCGGTAATTGTAATTGTTAGTTCGGCCGTATCGTAACGCGATTCACTATTGCCCACATCACTGGCACAATCTTCAGCCCGCACCGATAGTATATAACGTGATTTACGTTCGTAATTTAAATTTTTCGCCACACGAACAATACCCGAATCTTCGCTAATACTAAAATCACGATTCTCATCGCCGGCAGCGATCGAAAATCGTACACGTCCATTAGCGCCTTCGTCTATATCGGTTGCCGAAACTTGTAGTACACTCGCACCAATACTAGCATTTTCCGCAATCGAAGCACTATATTGTTTCGGATCGAATATCGGACTATTATCATTCTCGTCCAAAATTTTCACTTGGATTTGTGTGTGCGTCGATTTTGGTGGTTCGCCACGATCTCGTGCCGTCACCATTAGCTTGTAATTCGATTTTAATTCACGGTCCAATTTGCCGGACACACGCAATAAACCGTCGACCGATCCCAATGTAAATGGTATTGATAGATCGGTGTTCAAACTATATTCGATATATCCGTTACGACCTTCGTCACGATCGATCGCCTTTATTGCCATAACGACAGTGTTGATTGGTATATTTTCAGCAACACTTGTTTCGTTGGCCGTTATAAAACTTGGTGCCAAATCGTTTACATCTTTTAGTACGATTGTAACCTGCAAAGAAGAAGAATATATATTTATTTATATTTACATTAGTATTCAAATCAAATTCGTTCAAAGACAACCTTTCCACAAGCTAAAGGATCGGAATATTAAATAGAAATAAAAATTGAAATGTTACTGAACGTACAGTTGAACCGCGCAAACATATAAATTATTGAGATATATTCTGCACAACAATAAAAATCCCTAAACCATATACAGTAGCCGCCGTATCGATATTTTAATTTGTCCACTTGTTTCTTGCTCGTATATATGTCCGGACTCGTACCTATCTCAGACATTTAACTTTTATTATGAAACACACAAGATAAAGCAACTCTTAAAGACCATCAACAACAATTTTGCGAGTTATTTTCGCGATGTCGTTATAAATTTTATTTATTTTTTTTTTTTTTTTGTGTTTCTCATATGTTACGCTTTTCTTAATAAATAAATAAATAAATAAGAAATAAATAATAATAATTTCTTATGAATAAAAACGTTTAATGAATTAAAAAGAAATATTTTTGTTGGTTCGTTCGTTTTGATTTGTTTGTGCAGCAACATACATAAGAAATAATGACGATGATGCGCGGCTGAAGACGATGATCATCATCATCATGATTTGGATATGATTTGTGTTTGATCGAATGATGATTATTATCGTTCGTCTCGCAAAGAAATGGTTGGAGAGTTTGGTCGTTTTTTTATTTTTGATAATTTATTCCGTCTCTTAATTAATTTATGGATGTTAGATGTGATGGAGTTTTCATGTGAAATGCGCACAGCACAGATGGGAAATGAATTTATTGGATTTTTAATTTTATTTTTCTCTCGATCGTCCGTTTTATTTTGTTTTGTTTGGTTATGGTTTTAATTCTATAATCGGTGAAACGTGATGTTTGAGTTTTATTATTATTTTTTGATTCTGTATATAAAGCTTGCTTGAGTCAGAGCAAGGCAATCATGATGATGACAGTAAAGAATAGCTTAAATCTTAAAGGTTTATATAAATTAATGGGCCACGCACATAATGAATGACCATAATGAACATTAATCTGGAATATATTAAATTAAATAACAGACCAGCTATTAAGTATAGCTTAGTTTAACAAGACTACCAATATCCATTAAAATTATTAGTAGTGGCTTGTATACACTTGAGTCGAATTAGATTTATGGTTGGATTATTGTATAGTTAAGATTAATTATACGCAGGAAAAAACTACTTCCTGATTCTGTGGAAAAACAATGATACAAATAAACCAGAGGTAAAGCTCTGTATAAAAATTATAAACCTATAGACTATTAATAAGAAGGATTATGCACGTCAAAAGAATCTGTCTTGTAGTATAGTTGTTTATTAGCATTAGCTTTAAATAATAGGAGTCATTTGGCCGTTTTATACATATTTTTACATATAATAATTTACAAAACAATTAAAACTTTTATGTTTAAGGTATTGTGGCATTCCAGAGCAACTCAATAAATCGCAAATAAGCTCACGCCACAAGCAATTAATGAAATCGATATTTCGGGTTAAGTTCTTGTAATTCACTAGTACTGTCGCGTCACTACTGAACGTAAATATACGAATCGCACAGGATGAACATCAAGTCCAGTAGCATATACCTGATCTAATGAGATGGATTTGATCTTTTCGATGAGCTAGTCATTCGATGACGTCATCATCAGATCGACAGTTACAACTTGGATTTACAATTACATTCAAATTTACATAAAAGCTGTGCTTCAGTATCCATCGAAGAACAACTTCTCAATCCCACAAGGTTGAAGATACTCAAACAAATTAATCACACAAACATTACCCTGAGTTACCCCCTCCGTTACTTATCTATTCTTAACCACTCAGAGGGTCGGATAGTAAAAGAACCCTCTTTCTCCCGTCACTCATTGCCTACTCGATTCTCTTCATCCCTATCGATTTGGCATTCATTACACATATGCTATGATTTACTCTTAACATTTTCTCTTTTTTAAGTGCTGGAATGTAAATTTCTACACCCACACGATCATCATTCACACGCATCTGTATACACAGTCAAATGAGCAAAATATTTCATTTGCAACTTGTGAAATTCTCTCTTACTCATTCATCAAAGCTTTTGTCTCCAAAATTCAAACAAACCACCAGATTAGCAGGAGAACAGTTGGCACCACTTTTTGGATCTTGTCGAATATGTGCATATTCTCCGAAATCAAGCGGGTTCTTTGAGTTTAACTAAAATCTGTTCCTGCGTACAATCTGGTTATCATTAGCATAGTTTCACGCACGGTGATCCACTCTCTCTTTTATAATTGAGGTGTATCACCTATTTCAGACCATAGAGTATATTTATTCTCAACTTTCATTAACGCGTTAGACCAAACTTTAAAACCATCACCATATACACGCTCATTCCATACGCATGTTTGGAGGACACTAACGCCTTTCGTAGCATGTCAGTCACACTAGGATGAGCTACTCATTTCGATTTACTCTCCCTTTCTACTACGTAACATTCAATCTACTCTTAGAACTATCAGTTAGTTTCTACATGTGCGCTTTAAAACTTAAACGTTGATCGATTCAGATCCCCTAATACCTAGCTTTTATTCTTGAATCTTTCGTACTTAGGAAACTAACAAGATGCAATCAAATCTTAAAAGCTAATATAAATTTATTTAATTCTGTCGTCGGTTGTAGCTTAATGGTTAAGAGAGTTTTAAAACGCGCCGTTAAAACGATAAAACACGTTTGTGTGTCAAAACATTCGTTGGGTTCACCACCTACAATATACACTAATACGTTAAAATGGTTCGTAAAGTCTCAGTTGAGACGCGGTAAGGACAGTTGACAGCCTCTAAGCCGTATATTAATAAACCTTAGCCTATGTTAGATCTTAATATTTAGGTGCGCTCGGTAATCTATGAATTACCTAGCTATCCAGAGGATCCATTTTTTAGTCGTCTGTTTCTTGGCCTAGTTCTCTGGCTAATTCATTGGGGTGACAAACTAGTTTTAACTGGTATTTTTTGATGTACTGATAAATTGTATCGGTTATAGTTTCGATAAGTACATCTCGACATAGATTTGCATTGCGTACATACCATAATGCGTTTATGTTGGAAGTACACGTGGAGCCCCGCACCTGAATACCATAGATCCAGCTAAGTTATCATTATGTACAGCAAGACCTTAAAGTCTAGACTTAACTTTGAGTGTTTTCCAATTCACCAAATTAGTTTGACGCATTTTAATTTGATTTGTTGACGTTTATAGCTTAATGTGTTTTTTGCACGTGAGTCTTCTATCTAAGTGTAGTCCAATATATTTAAGACTTTCGACAGTGATTTTATTTCGTCTGACAGACGGACAGGTGAGTTTACGGAGTGCAAATTTAATGTGCGCAGATTTACGCTCATTGGCTTAACTCTCCATTTTGTTAGCCATTTTATCTAATTTTTTTTGTAAAATTCTTGTTGCTATCGCGGGGTTTGAAGCACAGATAGGATTGCAGTATCATCCGCGTATGTACAGATTTTCACGCAATTTTATGTTAGTTGGTCTGCTGTACGGTTCAAGTACAACACTGGCCCCAGTAGCCATGAGGTACTTTTTCATGATAATCATATAAATCTGTGGGTGCGGAAGCGGTAGTATTTCTTCGAACAGCTTTGAGAGAGTTGGTAATAAGCTGATTGGGCGAACTGAGTTATCTTTCGTTTTATCTGTGCCAGGTTTCAGAATCATTATAATAATTGAAGTTTTCGAGATTTCTGGATAGTGACCAGTTTTCATTATAGCGTTAAATATGTAAGTTATTAATTTGATACATTTGTCCGTTAGAACATAACTTCAAGTATAATAACAATCGTCCATTAGACTTTCCCATTGCCTAAATGATGATAAAAGACCAATACTTTCCAGTCATCATTGAAAGCATTGTTCTGCTTGCTTCGAAACAAATCTACAAACAGTAATTCAATCAAGACATAGCTGATGGATTATAGTTTCATCTGTTTGCGCAGGCATGCAAAATATTAAACTACTGTGTTACTGTGTCACTCCCCCCTTACAGGGGGTCCCAATCCATTTAAAAAGAATTGGGAAGTTAATTAATCGGAGACTTGGATGCTTATAGCAATATATGTTCAAGAAACTACGGTAGCAGAGCTTAGAACTCGAACCAATTATTGTATAGCAGCCACGTACAAGAAACGATTGAATTACGATTTTGAGATCGTTCTAGGTCCGCAACAAGTTTGAACAATCAAAATCGGGAAACTAAAATAGTTTTTCTTACTTTGAAATGTTCCATTTTCCAATTATATAAGACCACCTGATTGAAATCAATTAATTGAAAAAAATATTAATAAATAAAAATTTCTAATCTTGATTTCACAACCAATTTCTCGAAAAATATTAAATCTTATCTCTATTTATCAATAATAATTTCAGAAATCTATTTGTGAAATGAGGAAACAACAGACTCCAACCAAAAGCGACGAACCCAACATTTATATTTTGTGTTGAATAAAAAAATATATTTCATTCAATCGATTTCTTAACGAGAAAACTATCTTTACGTTAAGGCAGCAATAGTTTATTATATAAAAAAATTAGCGGTTAGGTACTTTTAAAACCACAAAATGTAATATTTTATAAATAATTGACTGTGTGTGTGTATATGTTATAATTATATCTATATATTTATATATTTATATATACAATCTTACCTGCACCGTCGACGATAACTTCTTTTCTGGTTCCTTTGCTGAATCTGTGGCCGTTACAACTAAATTGTATGTACTTTTTGTTTCACGATCGAGCAACCGTTTCGTCAGTATCGTTCCATTTTGTACAATTTCGAAATCCTCATTATCATCTCCAGCGGTAATTTTGTACTCTACACGGCCATTATCACCTGTAAGATAAAATAAAACGGGCTTAAAACATTTGCAAATATTCATTCATAACCGGAGATAGGAATACGCTCTCGATCTTAAAGAGGTCAATAATTTTAAATATATTCTACAAGATTTTGGTCGAAATATATAAAATAAATTTGCAATATCACTCGACGCAAAATCTTCAATTCGGTACAGATGAATGGTTGATTGATTTTTTTCAAAGAATTATATAAGAAAGTATCTAAGATCCAAAATAAGAAAAAAAAAACTAAATTCTCTATTATTTATTGTGTAGAAATAATTTATGAATAATGGTCTTCGATTTCCAAAAAAAAAAAAAAAAAATAGAAAAACACAAAAATGCTAAACAATTCGATGTGCCTTTTTGGAGCTGAGCTCCGAGAAAAATAAATTGAGTAATAATTGCAAATCGAATTGTTCAACAAAAAACGATTCATTTAAGAATTTTATTTTTAATCAATTTTTTTGAATGAAAGAAATGTTTTATAAATCTAATTTTTTTTTGTCTAAACTTAAGACCAAGACTCAAGTACTGTTACTCTGAAGATGGTGTGCAGTAAATTTAAGTTTTT
Source organism: Tipula lateralis (assembly GCA_963932295.1). Taxonomy (NCBI): domain Eukaryota; kingdom Metazoa; phylum Arthropoda; class Insecta; order Diptera; family Tipulidae; genus Tipula; species Tipula lateralis. The sequence continues at coordinate 192,131,965 of OZ010736.1, read as the reverse complement.
ATTTTGCACCGCAATTGTCACTTACAATACTATTTATATTGTGTGAATGTGATTTGGGTTCGATAATCGATTTTAATTGAAAAGTTATTCAAGCAAGTAATTTTGGAAATTGTTTTAAAGAGTGAAGGGTTTATAATTAAGCCGCGTACCCAAAATAGATTGGAATTTTTTTGTTGAGCTCAACATTTTTTTTAATGTTCAATTTAAATAAAACATCCATATCGTATAATTTGAATCATGAGTTGTGGGAAAGTTTTTATTTATACAGATTAGAATTTGTGGTGGAGTCGGTTTATTTATACTAATCACGACTAACACTTCTTTGCTTTCACTATTACTCGTACCTTGATAATTAATATTTATCCTATCAAGTTATGTTCTATTATTTCCGACGTTTATGAAAGAACAGCTTAAAATTGACTGGTGCTCCCAACATACCAAAAGTATTTCTAGTTTCACCCTACCTTGATTGAGTCATCGAAACCAAAGCCTCGGTCTTTCTCACGAGATTTATCGAATGTTATAATAGATTTATCGAATGACACGCCAATATGAGCAGGTGTTTCGAGCAATAGTGATAACATGAAGATTGACATGAAGACTACAACATAAAAAGAGAGGACTTTATGACTTCTAATGTGAACTTAGCATTAATATTATTCTCACGCGAAAATTAAATGTTCTTTAAAAAATCAACCTTTTCGAAAAATATACACGCACAAAAATGACGAGGTTATGATGACTTCGAATCCGTCCAGCTCCAATTCTTCGGTTCTTAAAACTTCTTAGTTTTGATGTTAGCTAAACCGAAATAAATGTTGAAATACATTTTATTTGGTTATCTTATTACCCAATGCGAAGTCAACAGAAATACGGAAAAGTTCTGAAATACGCTAATTGGTAGTTCTGATTAACGTTTGTTGGTTACAATCACCTCACAACATGCTGCTCTTTATCCTGTAATAGGGCCATCGCTACTAACATGTTTGTCCTCAGTTAGTTAAATTTGATGTTATCGTAACCTTTATAAATACTAATGACGATTGTATTACCTTTCATTATGTGGTCAACACATTATTGTACATAGGTTTGTGTCTTGAATAATATTTATATTGAGTAACCATTATAAATAGTAAATTTATATAGGAACAAATATTTACTATTAATATGTATAAAAATAACAAATTATTATTTTAAATAAATTTATAAATTACTCAACAATAATATTATCACAAACGCAAACTGTAATTTCATATATGGACAATTTTTTTTTCTATTAATTAAATTTAAAATTAACTTTTTTTAAATTTATTTATTATTTCATTAAATTAACTACTGATTCTCAAATATACAATTATAGTTACCTTTATTATTACAAGGTAACTTTATTTAATATTAAAAATATTGGATAGAGCTGTATTAGACTGCTTATTATTAATTGGAATACCTTCTGCATGCTAGTCTTTAGAAATATTTTCACCTTTAGTTAAATTTTTATTTAATAAAATAGCAACTAATTATGATTTTTCCAAATGATCGTACGTATATGGATCGTACGTATTTATCGTACGTAAATTAAATATATTGGAAAACACTCTATCGCAATCCATTTCCATGCAAACAATCTGTGAATATTGGGATGTAATGAAACAAAATGTTGTTTAAATTTTGGTGCTTCGCAAAATGATTTCAAATAAATAATAATAATATAACAATCAAATTCATTTCAAGAATATCTGGATTAACTACAAAGTAATAGTGTAAAATTCAGTCACAACTCTACCACAAAATAGGAACTTAAGTATATGCGTATACAAAATAAGTACTTATAATTAAACTAAACATAAAATTAGTAATTACTTATCTAAGAAAACGGCTTATAAATTCAACCGGTCATTTCAATTCCACGATCGTAATGGTCGGCAATGATTTATAATAGTTTGAAAATGTATACCAAAAATATGTTACTGCATGAATGTCAATATATGGTAAAGCTACACGCTCTCAACTGGATATCCTATGTAGTGAGTAAAACATGTAAACGCCAGTTTACACTGCCTGCTTAATGTCATCAAATTTAGATTTTTTGTCAACCAGCGTAACATATGATACCATTTATCATGCTACCAAAAACTGTCAGCTTCTTAATTCGTCTATAATAAATAAAAAAATAAAATAAATCAACGTTTTTCAACATCTTTCGGGTTTGCTTAACCTACCTTAAATTAAACAACAAAATTTTCTTGGCTCTCTATTTTAGTTATTTTAGAACTAGTTTGGTGAATGGTCCTTTAGTTGTTCTTAAATATGAACAAATATATGGAAAAAGAACAAATGCCAAAGGCTTCTTATTACTTTCTATAAAGTAAATATTACAAACATAAGTTAATTAGTTAATTTAAATTAACCCGAGATTATATATATATATATATATATATATATATATATATATATATATATATATATATATATATATATATATATATATATATATATATACATATATATATATATATATATATATATATATATATATATATATATATATATATATATATATATATATATGTATATATATATATATACATATATATATATATATATATATATATATTTATATATATATATATATATTTATATATATATATATATATATATATATATATATATATATATATATATATATATATATATATATATTTATATATATATATATATATATATATTATATATATATAAATATATATATATATATTTATATATATATATATATATATGTGTATATATATATATATATATATATATATATATATATATATATATATATATATACATACCATCAGTGCAAGTGTCAACGAGAGCACATAATCATTTAACTGAGAAATCTTTTGATTTTTTGCAAAAAGTATAATTTTTTTATAACTCTCCCATTAAACAGCAATGTTCAATATTTCAGGATAGGCTTATTCGGCATCAATTTTAAGCTGAAATTAGAAAAAGATGAAAGTTAACTGAATAAAATGATTAGAAGTTTATTTACCAGTTCAGTTGATTGTGTCTCATTGCATTCACGTAAAACAGGAAATTCTTCGATATACTGAAGTGTGGAAATATTAGAATCATTCAACAGTTTTGAGCGTTCAGAATCAGGGTTTGCCATTTTTGGCACTAATTAATCCCACGAGTCTCACACAAGTTAATCAGTAACTAAGTTTAATCAATTATTAAAAACACTTTTAACTAACTTAACCTCACTTAAGCAAACGTTTTCCACAATTCGCACAAAATATTAAACAATATTACTCAATCAATAACTATTTTCTTAAGTAAAGCTTTACAATAATATAAAAATTAAAATTATTTCTATTTATTTATTAAATTCACTTCACAAACAATTATTATTTCTCACTGTCGCAAGCACGTTGTGCATCCGAACTCAATACTTACAAAACAAAAGAATAAAATTCACGAAGACAAATTAGAGGTGAAAAATATAAAATCACAACTGAAATAGTTGTTAATAACCGAATTGGTGTTGCGATAAATTCATTGACGTTGCCTCAAACAAACTGTGGGTATGTTAACCGATACAAGCAGTTCTATGACTATATTTGGCGGATATAAGTACTAACATATTTTTCACGATTTTTTTTTATAGTTTTGACCACCGTAAATCATTTACGATGACTTACATATAACATTTAAACCCGACATTTGGTTAATATAGACGTGAAAGGGTATTTAATGCAAATATTTAGAAGTCGTAGACGACATTTTGGAAATGCAGCTGTGAGCCAAACTCAAAATTTTTGTGCGTGTAGGAGAACAGGCAAAAGTAATTTTTCATGACTTCCAGCGAGAGCCATTTGATATTAACAATAACTATACCTATTATAGCGATTAAGCCTCTTACCGAATACAATTTAAGGATCTGCTGAAATAACCCGAAAGAATGTTAGGTTAGGTTAGGTTGAGTGACTGTTTAATCAGTGACTGCGGAAGTAACTGAACTGTAGTTAAAAACATTCAGATGGCTGATATTATAAGTTAGAAATCCCAATTCAAATGTGTGTGAAATATCGTGTAGTGTAATATTGTCACCAAGCCAGTTTCAAACATGATGGCGTTATTGAATCCCGTTTGAGCAAAAGCAAAGATAAAATTCACCGCTGATATGCTAATGAGCTTTATGTTTGTTATGTGCAATTTGTGAAGCTGAAGAATTTGCTAACCATTTGGCTGATATTTTCAAACCGAATGAGATTGAATTGGATATTATAATCGAAAATGAAAGCAGCAATTATGAGAGTGGAATTCCTCTAACAACCCAGCAAGAAGCTACCAGTGAAATAAAATTTAATATGAAGTTAGCAAAGGCACCTGGATATGACCTTATAACGGTAAACTAACTCACTTGTGTAATGCTGTTATTAGACTAAGACATGTTCCTTCGGCCTCGAAAGTTGCGGAAGTTATTATGATACCGAAACCAGGTAAACCGCCTATAATGAAGCTAAATCGTATCGTCCGCTATCTCTGCTCTCTATCATTTCAAAGCTAATGGAGAGACTACTCTTGAAGAGAATGAAGCCAATAATAGAAAGTAGAGACCTAATACCGAGTCACCAATTTGGATTCAGATCCAAACATTCTACAATTGATCAGGTTCACAGAATAACAGACATTATAGAAAACGCGTTAGAAGAAAAACAAATTTATTCGAACTTATTTCTGGATGTGGCAGCAGCTTTCGATAAGGTATGGCACAAGGGTATAATACATAAACTAAATGCAATGCTTCCGGGACCATATATTGATCTTTTGAGATCATATTTATCTGAAAGGCTTTTAAGAGTAAGACAAGAAGATGAGTATTCAAAACTGAGAGATGTAAGGGCAGGAGTTCCACAAGGCAGCGTTCTAGGTCAAGTACTTTACCTACTATATACAAGTGATATACCACAGTCCAACCACGTAAGCATAGCAACGTTTGCTGACGACACCGCGATACTAGCAACAGAGCAAACTATGGAAGAGGTGGCGAATAAACTTCAATGTGCAAGTGACGAAATTCGTCAGTGGACCAAGCGATGGAAAATCAAGCTTAATGAATTACAATCTGCCCATGTCAACTTTACGAATAAATCATTGGTTAATCCGCCAACAATCAGCTTAAACGATGTGATAGTGCCGAACGTGAACTCTGCTAAATACTTGGGTATGACTCTGGATGTTAATCTTAAATGGAAAGAACATGTGAAGAAGAAAAGAAAAGAACTTGATCTTCAATATAAACAGTTGTACTGGTTAATTGGGCGAAGGTGAAAATTAGGCATATGGAACAAAATACTGATTTACAATTAGGTTTTTACGCCGATCTGGCTATATGGCATTCAGCTTTAGGGCTGTACTAAGAATACTAACATGAAACTTATACAAAACTTCCAGAATAAGGTACTTCAGAGTATAGTCAAGGCACCCTGGTACATTCGTAATAGTGATTTGCATTGTGATATGTGAGCAGCCTACCAACGAACAGGCACTGTGCATCTCTGGATCAACAGTGAACACATTACAATTTAGTTTGTAAGAATTCATATGTAAATTGATGGTTAGTCTGGAAAGACTAGTTTCAATAGTAATAATAAAAAAAATGTGCAATTTGTATATAGCCCGCACGAGTGAGTATCAAATATGTCCTCGGGATTCGGGTTGTGTAGCTAAAAATAATGTCCGTCTCGAGTTGGAAGATCACTGAATTTTGGCTAAGTGGATTTTTCCTATTAACGGGAGATTTTTTAACCAACTTCCTCTTTGGCAACACTGTTTTTGACAATTCAGGTGTTTTCTTGTAACATGTTATATGTTAAACATGTTCAATTTGGTCTATAATTTAACCATGAATCGACATACAAACGAACAATGCTTGCAGATTATTGAATTTTGTTATCAAAATGTATGCTTGATTATGAAATTACATCGTGCATTTCTTTAATTTTATGGTCAGTTTGGGCAACCTGCGGGGCTATTGGGAATCTTGTGACTAAATTTCGCACCAAATTTACATTATTGGAGATTAAACCAGCAACCCGCATACGTAGAGTGCCGACATAGGAAAATATCGTAGCTGTATCCACCAGTGTTGTTGCTGACTGTGCAAATGGACATCTCTTACTCCACTAAGAGCGCTGACAAAACTGGATCAAGATCCATTTATTTATCGAAAAATTTTCTGGCTGAATGGATACGTGAACTAGCCAAATTGCCGTGTTTCGTGTGAAGAGCAGACTGAAGCATTGCAAGAACTGCCAATGCATTCCGAAAAATGCATTGATTGTTGTGGATTATAGGCCGGTGGTATCATTGGACCGAACTGTTTTAGTATGACCCTATACCTAGCTAGTAAAACCTTAAGCATAGCTTAGTAACATAATGAAGAGGTTATGGAAAGTCTAACTTAATCTCTCAATCTAAAAGCGATGAGAACTTACGGAGTATTCAAAGAGTTCTTCAATTCCCAATGTTGATATTGAGACTTTCAGTTTATTTTAACAATCTGGATACCATTTAAATAAAGAATTGATATGACAGCTGACAAGCTCTTCCTCATGACATTTTACTTTGCTTTAATTTAGTCTTTTCCAAACTACATGGTTTCATTTTGACATGCGGCTTTCATTTTTTGACTATATATTTTGGACATGACATGTAACTAAAAATTTGACGTACACAATCGAACCATAATTTTCATATCACATCGTATGTACGTAACTCGCACAGTGCGCAAAAAAATCATAAAACATTTCTATCTTGAACATAAAATCGCGCACTCGGAACAAAAACCGAATGATGATAACAAAACCTCAACAAAACTCTGAAACCGACACAACATAACATAACTAATAAAGAATTAAAATTTCCACCAATCAAATTATAAACGTTAAATTGATTGAAATAATTTTGGTTTTAAAACTTAAAAAAAGTTAAAACAAATTATTTATCTTAAGAGACAAATGAGATATTTTTGTGGGTTATGAGTGTGTGTGCGTTTATACTTTTCTTACATATAGATGTATACACAAACACGCATATATCATAAAATGTATAGCAAATGTTGGTGCCATTAGGTCTTAAATACGACAAAATTTAAGAATATTGTATATACGAATGCAATAAAAATAATAATACAACAAAAAATCAATCAAGAAACTTAAAGAAAAGCAAATATACGCGTACCTTTATAAAATAAAATCATGTTACGTGACAAATATAATTTTTCTTATTATTTGTCTCTTGGAACATTGGAATTTGTTATTTTTCTTGTGTCCTTTTCATTTCAATAAATCAAAATCTTTTAGGTTTTTGTGTATTTTTCGTTATTTATATTCAAGTCTTAAGAGAATTGTTGCACAAAATAAAAAAAAAATTATAGAAAGACAACTTAATTAATATTCAGAAAACGTAAGATTTTCAAATAATTTTTTCTTTATACCATCTCGAAATGTTCAAAACGCACAATTGTACATATGTGTACAGTAGATTTTAGAAGTCGGTTAATTAAATTCTACGTCTATTAATTAATAACATATATAACATGAATGTCCCAAATCACGATTCATTATTTCGAAAGTTGCACGATATCAGCATATTTTTGTGACACACTGTAAATTATATACATACGTATATAATTTAATTGGAAATTTTAGTTTGAACTTTATTTGCGATCGAAACGAAACCGAATATAAATAAAATGTGACTTAATTAATTTTCATAATTAAAAATTCATTTTCGTTGTTGTTGTGAATTTCAGATATGACTCAATATATATATTGTAGTTGGTAGGTTCTGCAGAGGTATTGGAGATTAAGCGAAAATGGCAAATAAAAACGCCGCGCGCACTTTATTTATGTCAACGTGAAATGATTTATACCATGAATTGTGCAAAAGATAACGTTACCTGTATAAAAGCCGTCCTTTTGAAGGGAACACCCAAAGTCTTTACAAAAATAGGAGTCAAAATTGTTGGGTTTTTACACCGGAAGTTAGAATTTTAATCTTGACATTACTCATTCGGAGCCACCGAACAGGCCACGCAATAACTGAACGATAACATACGCAAACGATAACATAGCACTGACAACAGTTTTGATGCACATTAGCCACTTGCACAAGCATGGCAGAATAAGACAATTGAACCACCCGTAATGCCAGTAAATGATATCAGTTGTATGGTAGGCTTGTCAAATGTAAGAATTCTTCTAATTTTCATGAGAGATTTTCAATCCAATAACGACAAAAGAACAGTGAGCAATAGACGCACTTTAAGGGTCTTGCTGGCATTGCCTGCTGATTAATCATATAGCTGAAAACAGTGTGGGAAAGGAGAAGAGAAAACTGTTGAACACTTCTTGTGCTCCTGTTCTTCATACTCTTCTCATAGACTGCACTGCTTTGGATCACAATTCATATTTCAGAACCAACTGTCGACTTTGAGGATACCGGATATTTGGACTTCATTAGAAGAACAAACAGATTTCGGGAATGAGAGTGAAGGGATGTCTTGAAATAGTCAAAACAAAACGGTCCATAAAACCCACGGAATATAGCACTTTAATTCCTACCAGCAGACTTGAATTAACGACATAATTCTCATAAAACAATAAGACAATGTTGATCAACTGCGCGACATTGCAATATAACATTGTGACCTGTGCCAATATCAATGATATTCAGTCAAGATAAAGAATTGGCCTTGTTGATATGGGGTCAATCGGTGATTTGAATACAATCAATCGATCGATTATACACAGTCCGGTCGTTACTGCGATACTGGAGGAATTAAGCGACAAATGTCTTTATATCCAAATGCGTTATGTCAAACATTAATCTTCAAACACCATCCCGTGTATAATTACATGCGTACAAATTACATAAATATTATGATTCATTCATCTTAACGCGGTAATTGCAAAAGACAACAAAAATAAAAAAAAAATTAAGATAAATTCCTTGCGAACACTTTTATAAGTTCTAATCACATAATAATCACATATAATTTTTATATTCTTAAATCAACTAATTAATATTTGTAAGCAAAAAATTAAACAATAAAAATGTAGGTATGTTTTTTATGTGAAAAATCACCGGGAAAATACCAACAACAGACACTGTAGAATTATATAGCGAAAATAAGATAAAATTCATAATGTCTTGTGTCTATTATAACTTCATCGTTATGTTTTCTTAGATATACCTATATAAGACTTACGTATACTTGTGCATATACAGCGCATTCAATTTTAACAGTAAATCGATAATTTTCTTAGCAATTCTTGTTGTGTCTTATCTTCTCTGCTAAAAACATAATAACAAAATTTATGGACAACTAAAGTAAAAAAAAAATTACTGAAATTAAGGAAATAGTCAAGCACAAAAAAAAATTAAAATTCTAACTTCAAATGTCATTCAAATAATGATTTAAACTTGGAAAAGTATAAGCAAGAGTCTCGATCGCTTATATGTATATAGAAGATTGTTAAGTTAAGGAAAACAAACGAAAAACAAAAAATTGCAATTTAAGATTTTTAATGCATTTGAAAGTTGATATGATTATTTCTTAGCATTTCTGTTTCTAGATGATATGTTAGTGTATATGAGGGGTAATTGATGTAATAATAAAAATAATTGAGAATTGTTTACTGGAATTATTATTTATAAATATACGAGTGTACTGAGTACTGGTGTGCGGATAAAAGATGAAATGTGATGCGTTTATTGAGTTTAATGTGTGCATCATTGAGGAGATTTAATTGAGGTAATAAATTTATGCAGTGAAAAGATGATTTGGCATTTATTTAATCGGGTACATGTGTCTTATATAAGAAATAAGAAAACGAGAATTATTTCATTCAGAAATAGTTGAGATTTTTTTTTATTTATTTTTATTAAATGGAATCATCATCAGGTTGTGGAGACCTTTAAGTTAAAAGGGAAGTGATTAGTTTAATTACTGAGCAATTAACGAGTAGTTTAGTGTTTCTTAACCTTTTTGTTTATTCTAGGTAAATACTATATTTGTACAACATCCAGTCGGTGGCATATACGTTAATGGGGTTTTTTAAAGCCTCACAAAACTTCTGACAAGATCTGAGAACATCATTTGCTTTAAATATAGTGCTTCATTAACTTTGTATTATGCCGAAAAGATATTAATCAGAATGTGTTAGGAAAGTTTCGTACCATACAAAGCGCATGAGTTCAATCAGAGCCATCTTTATTAGAGCCGTAATAATATGACGTATTTTTGTTGAGCCTTTTTTAGAGGAGGTACATTTTACACTTTCCCAATTTTTATCAATAAAAAATTATATATTTGAATTCTGTTTTTACAGGGTTAAGTACATAAAATGTTGAAGTTAATTATATCTCAAAATCAGTTTCCTAAATATTTTAATAGTTTAATAAAACAAAAATTAAAATTCAATATGAATTTATAATATTGAATGCACAGTCAAATATGTATATGTGTTTGTGATGTCGATTTTGAAGTTAAAGCATCGTCCAATAAGAGCGGTACATTTTTAAAACTAATCGCACACGTTTACTTTGTTTTGCAGCAATATATCCGTAGCTGCATTGAAATATAAATAGAAATAACACATTATGTTTTTGCACATAAATAAAATTTAATAACTACAATAAACAATAATTTTAATTATAAAATAGTAAAATGATGCTGCGCCCTTTTGAAGTACCCATGAAAAACGAAACTAAAACAAAAAAATTGTTTATGTCAATCTGAAACATAAAGAGTGTTCCATACGAACAGCACATTTTATTTTTATCTAACTGCATAATTTTCTTTTAATTCCGAATCAAAACCGTAATTTCTATGAAATACATTTATATTTTAGAAATTATAAAAATAAAACATAATTATTGTTAAAAAAAATAATTTTAATATAAAATTATGGAGTGGTCTGATGATGATGGAATTATGGAGTGGTCTGAAATGATGGAGTGGTCATTGGTGTACCCTATAAAAACCAAACCAGAAACATGACATGGCGAAAAAGCTTTACAAGAGACATCTGACATTTATAATAAAATTAATTTATTTGTTTCACATATCACAATAATTATTAATTTTAATTATTATATTCAATATAAATAAAAGTAAATCTATTAAAATTTAATTTATTCAGGATAAAATTTTAAGTTTTAGATGAACTTTCGATATCGTTCAATAGATGTCATTGTTTTATTCAAAAAGTCGATTTCACACGAATTTTAGAATATGTTAAAGTATTTTATCCTGTAAAATGTAATATCATTTATGATGAAATCTGATACAATATAATTCTACTATACAATTCTACTTTTAATTCCTATATAATTATAGTGGGATTCTAGTAGTTTGACCGTTTTTAGATAAACGTTTAAGTAAATGAGTAAATATTTTAAATATAAATTAAATTTATTTATTTATTTTACATTAGGTTGGATTATTTTCGAAATTTTGATAATCAAAAAGTTTTTTGTCAAAAACAAAGTAGCTTTTTAATAGCAGTTTTAATTTTTCCAAATAGAGATGACTCTGTTGTCATTGATCGTACTCGATCGATATTTCATATTGCACATGCGTATACATGAGAATAGTTTTTTTTCATATGATACGAGTATGTATGTATATTAAAAGTTCTAATGCGATATTTGAATTTAATGATTTATTTATTTAATTTTTATAATATAATATATTTAATTGATTTTATTCAAAAATATTTTAATGATATATTATATAAATAGTTTTTATATGATTTCGACATTAAAATATTTATTTTGTCATACTTTTCATTGAAATATTTCATTTTACAAAAATGTTTACTTTCCATATATTTTGTATGTGAATTTACGTTTTTTCCTCTTTTTTACTCCCTCTAATTTAAGCTTAATTTTTAATATTTAGGCTCTGTAAAATAAAGATGGCTCTGGTTCAATGATCGTCGATGAAAACACATACGATGTATAGCGATCATTAAGGTGACTCTGCAAAGTGCTTTAATATGTGACTTTGTTGAGTCTTGGTGTATCAGATGAGGTTTGATTTGACCTTAGATTTACTGTTCATAATTAAATGGTGTGGATTGAATGAACATGATCAGATCATGCTCCATACTTATTGCCATTTTCATATCCCATATCTTAACGAAAACAAAATTATAAGGTTAGGATAGTTTGATGAAAATGTGACGTATGGGACAAATCGGTATAATTATTAGAGAGCAAAGTACTATACCAAATATATCTAATGCTAACGAAGCAAAGCTCTTTAGTGACGGTCGTTCAGAAGCATATGGTGGTCTTGTTTTGTACATTTTTTAAGGTTAAACTAAAATCACTGACCATACCAAAATAAATCAGCAATTATATTTTGGCCGAACTTAATAATTTCTTACTTGATTTTGGAACGAACAATTCTTAAACTTCTTCGAAAAAAGTAAACTTATGGTGAAAGAACGATGGGTAGCTATCTGAACACAATTCTCAATTAGTTAACTTAATAAGTTTTTCATGATCCATACACCAAAACAAAAACAATACAATATGCCTTGTCGACCATTAGACAATAAAGTTATGACTGATTTTTCCTAAGGCATTTCAGGGCATAATCGGGAATTTTCACACTTCTGGGTATGAAATGCCAATAACTAAAGCACCTCCATCGTGATGCCTTTGAAAGTTGAATATTGTACCGTTACAAGAATATTACACGTAACATAGTTCAAAAGTTCACGATCATAATCCCAAATTCAACTCATATCGAAAGCATAAAAAATATGTTAGGAGCTTCCAGAAAGATAATTTGTGGTGCAACGAATTGCGTTATAAAATTAAAATAAAATTCGGTTGCATGTATACTAAAAAGTGTGTTTCCCAGCATGATCAAGTAGATCAACATGCGTAACCGCTCCACAAACTATACACACAAAAAATTTGAATCTTCAACTAAATCAATGCTCTCTCTAGTTTGTTTCATTTTTTATGTGTGTATCTAGTTTCACGTATGCTTCGACCTCATATGTAATCAATCATTATGCTTCTTTTATTCTTGCAAAACACAATAAAAAAAATAAGAAAATAAGAGAAGTAGAAATCTTAAACAAAATATAAAAAATTCGTCATCATGTAATCATCATCATCATTCGAACGATAGTAATCAAGCACAACAGTTAACAAACTTTTTAATGAATGATCCAGCGTTTAGTGAAAATTAGTTTTTAGAACTAGAAGCAGCGTCTAAAAGAGAGTAGTACCACTTGATATATTGTTAAATATAGAGTCTTACATCGAAAATAAAGATATATAACGCTATAATTGCGATTAACCTTAAAGACGCATAAGTCACACACGTAGTAACTCACTCGTCAAGATGGGAAAACAAGTTGTCATGCATATTGCATTAGAAACTCCTCAAAATAAAATTGATTACATTTTTCAATCTTAAATTTAACTTCCTTCGATCGTAAAACAAAAATCTATCTTAAGTGTGAGAATATTAAAATTATTATTATCATTACTATTATATTATTTTCTATTTATTCTCTCGACTTATTTGATATGTGAAGTGAATTGATTTCATGTTCTTGAAAGGTACAACAAAAAAACAAAAGATAATGTAAATCTTATATACAAATTAGAAAAATCATTAAATTAAAGTTTCCTCTATTCATTTACTTATATATATATGGTATGTATATGTACATCAACATATATTCTGGAGAGCCATTAAAAGAAATGGTAATTAAGCAAAAATAAAATAAAGAAACAAATTTAAGAAAACTTCTATAACTATATAGATGTGTTTACCTACTCGTATATACATTGTACGAGCGCAGGTAACCGCCTCTTGTATTCATTCAATTTTTCTTTCCAGAAAATACAAAAAGAAAAATTCAGAAAGAAATTAACAAACACATAAGCACAAAACAAAAATTTAATCTCTTAAAGAAACTATAATTTTGCGTGTGAGATTTAAGAATTTAACAAAAAAAAAATTTGTTTTACATTTAAGATGAGAAAATAATGATATTTCATCGCCTCAAGGACATTTACAAGAAACGAACGATTTTCGAATGAAGACAAGTTTTTCTTAAATATATAAGAACAATAAATTATATGTGCATATACTATATGATAAAAAAAAAACACAAAACATCAAAATCTTACCTGAATCAATATCAGTTGCACTCACGGTTACAACCGCCGTTCCAATTGAAACATTTTCAAAAATTTCATTTGAATAACTCATTGGATCGAAAACGGGTGCATTATCGTTCAAATCCAATACATTGCAATATACGGTTAGTGTTGTCGATAGACTAGGAAATCCATTGTCCTGCGCCTGAATCACCAGTATATAGTGTTGTACTTCTTCGTAGTCGAGTCGAGCGGTTAGCGTAAACACACCGGTTTGTGGATTCAACGAGAAAACATCATTCGCCCAATCGGATATAACCGTATACGATAGCATCGAATTGGCACCCAAATCTGGATCGGTCGCCGATATAACACCAACTTGATATCCTCGTGGCGTATTTTCTGGTATATCGAACGAATACGTTGGCTCGGAAAACACTGGCGGATTGTCATTTGTGTCAGTTACCTGAAAATAAACATTAAAAATTATTGAACAAATGATTGATTGGTGATAAAAAAAAATTATGTTTAAATATATAAAATGTAATGTTTTTGGTCAACAGTCAGAGGCAGTTAAAAATCAACACCACAAGCAGAACTGTATATATGGTATATATAATACATTTTCTTAATTTGAACTTTAATCTTAATAAATTATACCTTTTGTTATATATGCTGAAAATGACAATTATGGTAATTTCGTGTTGAATAATTTTTAGATTTTTTTTGATGGGATATACCATGTCAACAGTGTTAAAAGGGGATTTGATGTGAGCAGCATCTTAATTAGAAATCGCATAAAATTGTTAAAAATTTATTTCCCTTCAGTGTGAAATGTACATATAATTACCTTTACTTTATAATATACATACATATAGGTGGGAAAACAAGATTGTTGTGAATGTGACATGAATTTGTCGCTTATATGATTTTATGGTTTGGTCTTTTAATATATTCCAATAATATGTATATACGTTTTTAATGTTCATAGTTAAAAATGCAGCCATCGCTCATTAAAATGCACAGGAAGTTCATTATAATATACTGAAATATCAGTTATACTCTAATTTATGGTTGAAATGATTTTACATGCATGCGGTTGTATCAGCTGAAGCGGAAGATACAAAATAACTTTTGGGAGATAAACAAAATTACTAACCCTTCAGCTGGTTGACAGGAGGATATTTATGCAGATTGCCAAGTACACCCAAATGTTTAATGTCTTTACACGGATAAGACTATACCTATATATAGGTCAAAATCGTTCTTTATCTCAATACAGCGTTGAAAATTCATATATATATACAGATTATTCTGGATACCTTCTGTGTAAATATAACTTCATTTTTCTATATGGGTGCAGCACTAATTATTTATTTTTAACCAAGCTTGTTGCCACAAAACAACAAATTACACAATTTTTTCGTGATTCGATTGGTGATTAACGAATGTCTGTGTTCACTTTCATGGGTATTTTTGCTGATGTTGGCAATGATATCCAATTGTTGTTGCAGCTGCTCAAATTCTAGATAATCTGTACCCCATGTTGGAACTTTGTGTCTAGGTTGCATACTAAACAAATTAACAATGATGTCATCTATAGTTGAAAACAACGATATAATGAAACCGATTTATAATTTGGGTTATTTAGAGGCGGGACAACAATCTTCATTAAGGAAAATATTAAATATCAAGAACTTAAAATAAAGGACGTAGCAACTGTTTCTATTAAAACCAGAAACAATAAGAGCTACAGTTTATTAGCGTATTAGCAATCTACTGTCCACCCTGATATATAACCCAAAAAAGAAAAACTATACATCAAACATTTTAAATCGCTTTTAAACAGTTTCATTATTGGAGGCAACTTTAACGCAAAAAACATATTCTGAGGATGAAATCAAACTACTCCCAAAGATTAAAGCTATTTGAAGCCGGCCAACCTACTGGTCTACGGATCCAAATAAAATTTCTGACTTTCTAGACTTCTATATATCAAGAGGTATCTCCGAAAAGAAAGAAGGACTATCATCGGATCACTCTTCAGTCTTAATGACAATAAGCAAGGTATATATTACAAAAAAAATAACCTACCCGGTTGAAGTGAAAGACCTGGTTAACGAAGAAACACGAGCTTGCAAGACTTGGCAGAGAACTAGAGCCCCTGAAGAAAACACACTCCTATACAATTTGTGAAATAAACTTAAACTGCTTATAAAAGAGATAAAGAATGAGTCAGTAGCTAGCTTTCAAAGTAACCTAATACGGATTATTCGTTGTGGAAGGCTTTTAAAGGTCTGACAAGACCTAAAGTATCACCCATAAAAATAATTGATGGGACCTGGGCTCGCAGTGATAAACAAAAAGCTGATCTGTTTGTCGAACACCTATAGACATTACCTTCAAACCAACAATTGAACAGGCAGAGAATGAATATTTAACACCGATAAACAAAATGACAAAACATCATACAGGCCAATCTCTTTTAAGAACCACATCAAAAGTTATCGAAAGACTTTTTCTCAATAGATTAAAGCCAATTAGAGAATATAAAACTTATACCACCACATCAATTTGGGTTTCGAAAAAGCCACTTAACAATAGAACAGGTACACTGATACGATTGAAGAGGCGTTGAAGGAGAAAAATATATGGTCAGAGTATACCTAGACGTAACCCAAGCATTTCATAAAGTTTGGCACCATGGCCTGAAATTTAAGCTTCAACGATATTTTGAAAAACAATATTTTGAATTGCTAAAGTCTTACATAAATGACCATTACTTTCGGGTGAGACAGGAAGAGTGGTAATCAAAATCTAACTTACTTCTATAAATTTGGACATCATCAGCGAAAATGTGAAACGAACAATGGCGAAACGAAGATTTTATGTCATTAATGTACATAGAAAATAAATAAGGACCAGGTACCGAACCTTGAGGCACACCTTAAGTAACTGGAAGAAAATTAGAATAATAACTATACAAAAACAACTGTCTGTGAACGTCTGATAAAGAATTAATAACTATAATCTAGCAGCTGAAAGGGAGAATTTTGACTGTGCGATAAACTTGTTTTAAAGAATGATTCAAAGAATCAGAGAAGTCAGTTAACTGTTTTTTATACTACGCCGAATATCATCACTGATATTGAATTCCTACCATGGAACTTTCTAAACCCAGATTGAAAGACAACGAGTAAACTATTATTATATGGGGCTAAATTTGGATTTTTCTACTATCTCAAAGGCTTTGGAAATGGAACACAAAATACTGACAGGTCTTAGCTGGGATAACTCAACAGGATTGGTATAATTGGAAATTGGAATTATTTTACTAAATGCGTTTCATTTATTTTAAACTAACCCTGTCAGGACCAGAAGATTCTGATTTAACTTTTCAAATAGCAGATTGTAACACCTCAAAGGAAATAGTTATAAATAAAAATGGGTTAGAACACCACTCTTTTACTGACATAAGATCAATCATCGAGCTAATAAAATAAGAAATTCTATCGTCAGCTTTTAAATCTAAAATAACATTATTTCAACACCATAGTGATTCCGAACATTACGCCAAAAACCTTTGGTGGAAGAGAAGGATCTTATTTATCCAGGAAAAAACTACTTTTGCCTACTCTAATCAATCTTACTACCGTATTGCGAGAATCTCTCACATACCTTCGAATCTTTTCCATAACCGAAATTTATCTACTCTAAATCTGATTGCATCCATAACTTCCCCTGACATCCATGTGGGAGATTAAGGTTATATTATCACTGATCTAAGAGTAACACAACTATCGAAAACTGAATTAATAAATCCATTGAAAAGCTGGATCTGGTAGTAGAGAAATTAAGAAAAACAATGCTATTCCGAGGAATCGAGCTACAAACATAGTGCTAAATAAAAATATTCGAAAAATCCCGTACTTTCTAATAACAGTAACCTCAAGATTACGTTGGGTGAAGAATGAAGTTCGATCCCTCAAAACCTTAAAAATGCCAATGGGAAACCGCATGCGAACTGTTGCAGACCCAAGAGTATTAAATGCCGTATAAGATAGCAGAAAATTTCCAGCAGAAAAAAGTTGTTTCTACTCACCACCAGAGGCACTACTATCGCTAAAGAGATTTCTTCTGCTGTTGATCATAATACATCCGGATATGAAGTTTGAAGACTATCGTCTTAGTCAGAGCAAATCCAGAACTTTTTGAAAATTTGGCCCAAACATAAAAATCAGTTTTTTCACTGTGAGCTATGGATGAGCCTCCGAGTAACCAATATGCCACTATGATTTTATGATAGCTAAGGTTTGATTATTTAAGTTGATTTAGTTGCTCGGGAGTGTATTATTCAACTCTAATTAAGATACAATATATTTAGGAAGTAGAAAAATTGGTTGGCTCATAAGCTGAATAATAAGAACTATGAACATTCTTTAATTGATATCTGTAAGCATATTTCTAGCAGATGCTGCCTAACGATGTATGTTATTGCACAAATCAATGCCACTATATAATATGTGTCTCGATTACTAATAAAATATCGTCTGCAAACGATAATTAATCACGACTTATACGCGAGACAAATTTCAATCCGCACCATTTCAAAATCAATCAAAAATGACCATTTTATTGCTTTGCGCGATTTAAAATCAATAATTTTCTTTAAGAAACATTGTTTTTAATTATTATTAATATTGTAGAAGAAAATACTTTTGTTGAAAGTTGAATAAATATAAGATTTCTAAAAGAATATTTTAACACACACACACACATCTTAAAGAAAAACTAAACATAATTTTTTTTTAACTCTTTATGCCCATCATATACCAAACAAAGAATGAATATTTATTAACACAAAAAGAAATACATAAAATAATCTTCATCTTGACTTTTTGACAGGCATTCAATGTTTAGAAGTTACGAAAATAAAAAATCTTATATATTCTAATAATAAAAACATAAAAAAAAATTAACGAATTTCAAACATGGAGTTGGGATACACAACCAACAGTACACAACAAGATGTTTGTACTTTTGTAGGCATAAAATAATACACTTTATGTACTAAGTAACATATAGCAAAATTATTACTGTACGTGTATGTGTAATAAGGTCAACCAGGGTTACGTTTAAACTATTTGTTATTATATAAACCATGACTTTTTAGTCATCTCATAACTTTCGAATGCATGCGTTCGCGCGAGATTTGTACACACAATTATGGATAGCATCCACAAAAAAAAACATAATTGATAAAAAGTGGGTTAAAAAGACAACCTACCATATGTGATATTTGGCCTAGAGGTGATTTGAAAAGTACATGTAGTTACACTGAGTTTTTGTTGATCATCATGGAGGTGCCAAACAATGTATATACACACACACACACAGGTGAAACAAGTTTTCGTTCTCACATTAATAAACATTTATAATTGCTTTTTGACTTATACATGTGTTTATCGCATTTGACCACAACCCCTCGCTATCGATATAAGTTCAAAAGTCATAAAAAACCATTACTCTATCTATCATTACAACATGAATTATTTTTTGTGTTTTACGGCTAGGACCACCGCACACACTGTGCGCCCAATAAAATTTCGAATTTTCGCACAAAACAATGACAATAATTTTTTTTTTCAACTATTCACAATTCATTAATTTTCTTCAAATCAATCAAATCCACATAAAAAATATATTAAATCCGCAATATGCTCAACAACAACAATACACAAAATGATTAATTTTTTTCTTATATATAATATAAAAGCATACAATGAACCTATCTATCTATCGTGGTATCTACTCATACGTCTTTATAAAGATAGTGCGGACGAATCTTTGGCATTATATCGAGCTAAACTATACACCAAGATCTGAAAGACGTATGTAGGTGTTTTATGAATAACTTACTTTTTAAGATATTTCCGACCACATATACGCGCAGAGTACCACAGGAATAGGATCAATCAAATAAGAAATATATAATTGAATCTTTTAAAAAAATGAAGTACTAGAGTACAAAAATTGACAGTATGTACAGATGGCGAACGAATATAACCTATCTTGAGTAATAATCTAGCAATTACAATTCTTTTGTGTACATACACACTATATATGCATCGAATGAGTCTTGTATCAACAATCTGCGAGAAGTCTTTATAGTTCGTAATTTTTATGATTTAGTACTCTCCCGGTTATGTGGGCTGAGTTGAGTGCAAACCGCACAACCATATATAAATCGTTTAATTCATGAAGCGAAGACGCGATGTGCGCGTGCACTTCAAAATATATGTGTGTGAAAATTAATTCGTTTTCTATGCTATATGCAATGATGTGACATATTTGTGCTGTGTGATTGACAGAACAACCAATATGTAATGTACATTTATTTCTTAAATGTTCACAATGCGTGGGATGTGTATAAAATCGTGTATACGAACGTCTTGTCAGTTTTGCGCTATTCGCTATAGGCAATATGATATATTATTTAGATGTTAAAATGTAAATTGGAAGAAAATATAATTTGTGTGACTGTCTGTATATGATTGAATGATGTTTTAATTAGAAAAGCTTTACTATATAAAAATATAATAGATGTGAGCTTTAGACACTTTCAATTGTATTTTGTAAAGAACCAAAAGTGTTAAGTTCAAATTGCTCATTATATTTGTAGTTATCGTTAGAATGGCAGCTAGAGAATAATCTTAGAATTAAGGCGCCATTTGACGGTTGGACAAGATTTTGAGTAAAAAATTTAAAAGGGACTATAAAGCAGAATATGTATCCATCTTGAAAAGTGAGCGTTTTTGGAAATTTGGTGAAATTCAATCATTGTTCTTATAAGATTACGCATATAAGACCGTTACAAAATTTCAACGGGAATAGCTCGATAAGAACCTGAAAATGCTTTACTTAACCCCATACAGGGGTTACCTCTTAAGTTTTAAAACGCAATTAGCAACTATTCTAGATACTTTTGATCCCTTTTAAGCATGATATGATATTATTGCTTTGAAGGACATCGAACCGCATACCTCTATAACGGACTATAGTTTTGTTTAGTGCTATTTAATTTCTTTATATACTCATTTAGTAAACTTCCAGTTCCTTATACTATAGACACATATCTGGTTTCGTAACTACAGTTTCGAATTAACCATGATTTCGTTCTAATGTGTCACTGCTAACCATGGTTTGCAACTTGGTTTAAACATGGTTTGGGAATGAGCTATTTTTTCTGATCCCATGGAGTTTTAGTGATGACAGTGCCACAGTTATACAGTGAGTGAACACCGAAAACTATAAATATTATTTTTTTGTGTACTTGTTTTTTTTATAAAATGTGAAGTTTGGAAAAAAAATTTAATACAGAATTTGATAAATTAATGAAAAATCAAAGCAAACTAAAAGACAATAGGATAATTATCAAAATTATTTTTAAACCACACAGTTAATGTTAGAATTTTAATGAATTAATATAAACTGTCAAATGAAATGAGAACTGGGTGGTCATTTTGTGGTGCTTTGTCATACTTTTATATCACGGTTGGAGATTATTTTCGTTATATAGAAAAAATACAATAAGTCTACAAACGCAACCCTGTGCAATAAATTTAAAAGGGGAAATAATGAATTTTAAGGAGGAATGAATATTTTAGAGTGATAAATTGACGTTTCGCATAACCATGAAATTAATTATATCATTTTTTATATGAAGTGGTTATATGAAGAGAATTTGGAACTGACATTGGAAACGATTTTAGCATGACATATGACTAACAGTATAAAATGTTGGCTGGTAAAAGCGAGATGAAATATATTGTCGTCTTTTTTACTTGTTTCAATATATGACTTGAAGTTGTTCATTCATGATTAACCTGCAGTAAGCTACGACAATTTCATTATATCATAGTTTTTATCACTAAATGTGATAGAGCGCCACAAAATGGCCACCCTGTAGTGTTTCACGTATTCTCATTTCGAAAATCATAGTTGCATAATCATGGTTACGAAACCAGATATGTGTCTATGGTATTAGGAAAGTCTATTATTTAAGTCTAAGACAATATTTAAACAAAATTAACCGTTTAATCGGTTAACAGATTAATTTTTTCATGCTCGAAATTACAAAATTCTTTGTCGCTGTCACTGATAAAATGGAGTTGTCTAATTGCTTATTAAGAGATAAAACATCTTCTTCACGATCATGAACGTTGGGTTGGTCTAGCATCTCCAAATCACAGTTCGAACCCTCCGAGTTTGGATCATCATCTGTTTCCTCTTTTGAAATCTTTACTCTATAAATCAAACTCCAATTTATTACGTCTTTGTGTTATTCGTTCTCTCAATTTTTCTTATAAATCCAAAGACAGTCCGGTATTAATTTCGTGCAATTTGTAAAACACAAATTTGAAAACACTCTCACATGTCATTTATCTTCATTGAACGATATATCAATTTCCTTATATAGCATTTTTGATGCATTCTTTTAACTAGATGAATCGTTCTAACATCGGAAATTCGGAACTAGAGAATTCCACCTAGTCGAACAATCAAGAGGAGTTAAGTATCTTTTCCTGACGAAAGACATAATTTTGCAGAATTACATTTTTTATCGAAGACTTTCTCAACATTTTTCTAATAGCTAAAATTTCGGATTAGACGGATCCAATATTAATATTGCTATCGTTATCAAAAAAATAGTTCCTCAACGCCATCTTCGTCAGAGTAAGCTTCAAAGTAAATATTATCAATTTTTGATTAAAAACTAA
The DNA here is from genome assembly GCA_963932295.1 of Tipula lateralis. NCBI lineage: Eukaryota > Metazoa > Arthropoda > Insecta > Diptera > Tipulidae > Tipula > Tipula lateralis. Next base: position 192,108,989 of record OZ010736.1, on the reverse strand, counting down.
GTTTGTATTTTTTTCCGAATGTATGTCATCGTCGTCCATAAAACTATTATCGACTTCGTTTTTCTCGTAAATATTTGACTCTGGCCGTGGTTCCTAAACCAATCTTTTGTATAGAATAAATCTCTTATTTCAAGGCGAATATCGTGATTTTGGCATAATTGACTCTCAGAGTTTATGTTATTACCATATTTAATCATGATGGCGGCCCTGTCGTTGGGGGTCAACCCAACTATTTCACTATTAAAATTCAATCAAAATTCTTCAAGTTTGCTTGTTATAAAGTTATTTAAACCCTATGACATAATTATAGTTGCTATTGTGTTATTGAGATAAATCATAAAACTGAGAAATGTTAATGTTTTGGTAAACTAGCAATATTAGAAAAGAGCATGTTAAGAATTTACCAGTTTTTTATGCTATGTTCTGCATATTTTGCTTTTTTCTTCTAATACTATTTTTAGCACTATTAACGCACTTTTTCGGAGACAACACTGATAAGAAATTTTAGCAACAAAATGACAGATTAAATTTTCAACACGGTTAATCGATTAGTTGTGAGTCGATTAATTAAATTAACCGGTTATGGATGCTCTATGTATAACCAAATTTGTAGCAATGATGCAAGTTGAAAATTTAGGTCTCAAGGTACTAGCTCACAATTTATTTCCAGTATATGAAATCCCTCTACAAAGGATGGTTTACCAGTATATGAATTTTTAGAGGGATGAAAATTGATTTACTGCACATCATATTGTAAATGAGCTTTTAAGCTCCAAATAGTGTGTGTAGTTTACCAAATTGTAGCAAGTAGATAAGTTTTATATTATAATATAAAGTATCCGAATTGAGAGGTGGCTGAAATAAAAAGCTTAACAAAGCTGAAAATGAGCTTTCTAACTGTTGTTTGTTTATTGTTTTATTTCACAACTGATTTTTTTATAATTATCTAATTTCAAGTATTAAGTGACCACTTGATATTCAGTTTGATACACCTTCGACCACAGATGTGGAACATAGATTTAAACTTTATACATAAAACATCCGTTCTCACCATTATTGATACAGATATGCTGACTATTTATAAATATAACATCGTCAATTATACAAACTAATTTGCCAAACTTTAAACACAACGTAAAACAAAAAAAGAGCTTTTAAGATTGAGTTTAGACCATTTTAAGCTGAAATTTGATTCTTTTCAGATCCAAAATAAAAATTTTTACCTTTAGAAATAATTATTTTGATATTTTGTTCGAACCTTCGTATATTATCTTTTTTATATATTCAAGTCTTTATAAGATGAAATTGGATCTTATCCAATTTACTTATCCAAAACACATTTCGCGTATTTATTCCTTGATGACATGGTATGCTACTTTATCAAAATATGTACACTCAACGAGAATAAATTCGTTAAGTTAGCACACAAAAAATGAAGAAGCGAATTTTTTTTTCATAAATCACGCAAAATACTTTTTGTATATTTTGTAAAAGAACGACCAACGTTAATAATTAAAACCAAAAGTTCCAAAAAAAGTGTTAGGTGTTCGCGAGTGAAATTTTTTGCACCGCATATTATATAAACAACGAAGGTTGAATGACCAAAGGTAAAATATAAAATATTTTCTTACCTGTAACGTAACAATTTCTTGTGTTGATTGTATCCCATCAGCGACACGTACTGTTAATTTATAAACATCTTTTACTTCGCGATCGAGCGTGTCACGTAGCTTAAGTACACCTGTATCCTTTTCCAATATAAATTTACCATCGTCGCCCGACAGCAACGAATATTCTAGCACACCAATTGTGTCCGGATCTGTTGCAATTATTGTCGCCACCGATTGTCCAATGCCAAGATCTTCTGACACAGTGAACATTAGCGGCAGGTCACGAAATACAGGTGGACTATCGTTTTTATCGAGGACGTTTACTTTAACCTGTAAATACATAAAAAGCATAAAAAGTTAGTTAGTTAACAGTTATTTAATATATTAATGTGTTAATTAACAATATATATTTGCATTTTCCCAATTAATAATTTATTATTGTTGATCGCAAAAACATTAAAAAGAGATTTGCGTATATAAATAAGACAAAATCTGTGTACGGTTCTCTGTATCTTTATATAGTTAAAAATCATCTTTAAGAAAAATAAAAATCACAACACAAGAATATATATGATGTTAAAGAAAAGTATTATTTCTTTTTATGTTTACTACTTGCTACTGGCTAAAAAATAAAAGCAAAAAAAAAAAAAAGTTTTACGAACATGAAAATCTTATAAAAATTACATTTGATTGGTAAACATAATATTATGTATGTTTGAAGAAAAATTATGTTTTATGTTGCGATTTTACAAAAATGATAAGTGTGTGGTGGAATCACTATATACGAAAGAATATGTTGTGTTTGGAAGTTTATTGATGTAAAAAAGATGTAACACAACCCCCATTGTGATAAACATATATGCGTTTCGTGTAATTATACGTGATAGATTAGAGATATTGTGTTGTATATATATGAAAAAGGTCGGTGGACCCCAAAAATTGTCGGACTCAAAGAAACAATGTATATATTGAAGTATATTGAATGTTATTTATTACAAATTGCTTAAAAATTAAAATGAAATATTCGTATAATATATGAAAATAATTTTTTTTTTTTTTTGGTTTGATTTTAAGCTTAAGGGTTTTATGCTGTGCAACACAAAAACAAAAATTATCTTAAATTTTATGATTTTTATATGCACCATCAATTTCTATATAACACAACAGGGCAGCAGACAAAAAATATAATTGCTTTTCAAAATATTTTATACATATAAGATATGTTATTCTTAAAGGCGTACATATTAACCATAGATATATGTTCTCATGCTGGAAAAATAAACCAAATATATAGCTTCTATATACGAGTATATATAGACGCTGAAGTGTCGTTTATAGTATAAATACTGGTGCCAGCAATTGTACAGGTGATTTTAAGACATCAATCACCGCACGTTAATCTTAAATCAGTGCGTGTTAAATACTACACAAATTTATTGAACTCAACCGTTCCAATTAAACGTA